>VXAD01005376.1:211654-565079 GCA_013399195.1 Dicrurus megarhynchus
CCCTCGCCCGGCCCTCCTTCCGCGGGGCGGGGGCGGGGACGGGCACAGTGCGACCCTGCTGCCAGACCCCGCACCGGGGCGGCGGAGCGCGGCAGTCCCGGCGGGAGAGGGTCGGGAGGCGCGGTGGCAGCGGCGGCTTTGTTTCCCTTGCGTCTCCCCAGCGCCACTGCCGCTGGCCGCGGGGAGGGGGGATGCGGCTCCCCCGGCCCGGGCGCCGCGGCAAGGCGTGCCGAAACCCGCGCTGCGCCCTGGCTGCCTGCGAAGAAGCGTTTCTTTCACGCGGTGCCAGCCGCCCCATGCGCACACGCTCGTGTGTTTGTGCGGTTTCCCCCCCCTCTGTAGCGGAACTTGATTTAAAACGAAGCAGGCGCGGCTCTCGAGGAAGAAAAGCACTTCTGCGTTATCCGATCGAGGGATCGTAGTTAATTAGTAATTCTACAAAAGGATATGTCAAAGTCGTGTACTTACAAGCTTAACCTTTTATTCCACGTTTGTAGCGTTTTATACATCCAATTACGTCTCGATAAGATATAGATAGAAAAGAAGGGCTGGTAAAATGCAAAGTTGGGGTTGTACACAGCACTCCTAGAATTCTAAATTGTGCTTTCTAAAATCCTCTGCCTTTTTTTTTTTTTTTTTAAAGTGGTTTTATAGACTTGCTAGTTCATGGTGCTACTGTGTGCTGTGCTTTTAATACTCTTGTGCAGATACAAACCTCAGCAAGCAGCTCCATCCAAAAATGATGAAAAAGCTGGTTGCTGTTTCTTTCCTTGGAAATGAAGTCTTGATTTATTAGCTTAATACTTTTAGTCTTTTCTAGTAACGAGTGATTCCTCCAATGAAGCAAGAATCTTAGATTTTCCATGTTTCCTCAATGTCGTAACATATTTCTTTGTATGTTATTTGCAGATTGAAGCCCTTTTTGATTCACATCCAGTTGTATCATGACTACACTAAAGACAAACCATACTACTGCATGAATAACTTTGGAGTGGATTGTCTCTTGCAGTTCATGTAATGGATGACTGTCCACATCATCCAAATGGGCAAATCGTTGATGTGTCAGAGACTTGTTTAAAAAGTCAAGATTTGATTTCATGTAACTGAAATTCATCTGGGGATTATATCTCTCATATGTGTGTAAATGTGAAGAGAGCAGTTCCTAGTGTTTGCGTCCCTACAGCCCTTCCACCTCATGGCCTCAGGGGCAAAGACTGCTTTCCCAGCCTGCCTGGTATGTGGCATTAGATGCTACAGCCTTGTTCTTGCAAACATATGCTGCTGCAAGCAAGAAAAATCTATTGTGTACAAGGGGGTTGACTGGGGTCCTCAGGAAGATGGCTTAGTGTAAGTAGTATGTTGAAAACATTGTTATTCTTGCAGATCTTCAGCACAACATACTGCCTTTGGTCGGATGCTCACTGCTGCATAGCCTGCTGTGCTTTGAGCTGAACAGCGTTTTCACAAATGTCCTGCTGTCATTACAGAAATATTTTATAAGCCATATATTGAGTGCAGCAATACACAAGAAGACTCCAGTCATGCAGGAATACAGAGCTGGACATACCTTGGTGTATCCTGGTAGTTGATAGCCTTCCTTGTTTGTCTGTGGAAGATACAGGTTTACTGGAGGGAGAAAAATTATTCTTTGTGCCCTGCATTATTGCTGCTCCATGAGTATCTGCATCTGGCTTTGTGGTGGGGATCCAGCTTTCTATCTGGGATGTACCTAGCTCTTTGTACATCCCAGAGTTTGGACTCCAAAGCACAACTTTTCGTAAAATAATTTTTATGGTTTCAACCATATTAAAGCACTTGAGTAAGTTAGTGCATGAATCCTGTAATCCACAGGTTTTGGTGGAATCTCCATAAAGGGATCTCAGACAGAAAAGTTTTCTCCATCCTTAGTACCATCCTTACAGGAACTCTGTTCAAGAAAGGGGCGGGAATTCTGCTGGATGCTATGAGATGATCTGCAAGATGGGAGCCATCTGCACTGAAGTTTCATGCCTTTGCAGCAGCTATAGTTTTTCAAAGGCTTGCTTCATGTGGGAATGGGAAGGTATCTGGTGGTCTGCAGTGTGTATAATGAAAGAGTCACTTGTTCATACAAGGATACAAGCCAGAATATATCCGTACAGGAGAATAGAATAAAATTGTGGGTTTCTGTCTGTTGAAAATACATGCACATGGGAGAATAGCAGCCCTACTGTGCTAGTGATAATGTAGGAGCAAAGCACCCAGGATGGTCTAAGGTTTAGGAAGGGTGCTGAATTTTGTAGGGAATGTGAGCTGGCTCTTGTAATTGTAACTCCTTTTTACGTCATGTCGGGGAAAACGCATTAACATTTGCTTTGTTTCCGTTTGTGACCTGCAGTCTCTGTTTTTTGCCATATGTGTTTGAGTTGAACTTCAGCTTTGGGGAAGTCAGGAAGCTGCAGACAGTAGGCAGGTAAGAAAGTGCACAACCTCAGTACAGAGAGGGAGTGTGAAGGGAAAGCTGGCATTGCCGCCTCACTTAAGCAAGTTCCCATAGTCGAGTGGTTTATGGTATTAAATATTACACATAATTATTTATTACTGCTAATTGTTTTTAGCGAAGTCTCAAAGTCTCCACCCCGCTTTCTGGCCGTAACTGGTGAATATTCTTGAACATGTGATGATCCCTTGAAAAAGCTGGAAAATACTGCCAAGAAGCTAAGTGAACCAGTTAGGCATTGCCTTCACCTTAAAATATGACGCAACAAGACACAGCATTGTATTACCTTTCCTTCTGGGAACTGTGGCAGATATTGTCTCCCTGAGATTTTCCAACATCAATTCACCTGTTAATGCATTTGGACTTAAGAAAAAACGGATAAGTGGTTCCATCCTTTGGTCTGGATATTTTGGGGTAATTAATTTACCCTGTTGGTTACAGAGTGTAAAGTCAACTTAGAAGAAAAAATAAAGCACAAAAAGGACCTTTTGGAGTACACATAATATGAATTCAGTGTGTTTTGTTCCTTTCTCTTTTTGCCTTAAAGACCATATAGCCTCCATTTTTAAATGAATTCCTGAAGCACTGGGATTACTAATTCAGCCTCAGGTCTTAAATCAATGGGACTTTTGCCTTCAGCTCCTTCGGTGAAGGACATGAAGTGAGGATGTGTCTACAATATTCAGCCTAATCTAATAAAGAAAAGGAAAGCTTCATGGGTAGGAAAAGCAGCAGCTATGTATTATGGGATAGCACCCTGTGTTAGGATCAGTTGCAGAAATATTTTCTTCATTGTGTGCTGGCATTAAAGACATTAACTGCTTATGAGATTGCATGCCTGAAATGACAGTAAATGAAGGAGGTGTGTCCATGGCTATATTTTGGAAGTGCAGAGCCAGGATCTGTATTACTGACTTCAGAGGAGTTGTACAGAGGATGAGAGAGAGAGAATGCATCCTTTGGGAATAATTTAAAATAGGTATGTACATGAATCCTGATTCATGTGATTGTGTGTCTGTATCTAAGGGATAAATTGGCCTATTTTTTCTTTTTTTCTTTTCTTTTTTTTTTTTGAAGGATTCTCTGCAAACTATATGAGGGTTTATACTCTTGTTAAAAAGTCCTACTCATGTCCATGTTCTGTTTTGTCTGCAGCTTTATGCAAAAAGAAGGGGAACAAAGAAACACATACACAGCTTTGCAGTAAAAATGCACCATTCCTGTGTTCTCAGGACACCTAGGAGTAAATCAGGACTCACAGAAAAGTCCCCTTTACCCTTCCCACCATCATCATCTGAGCTGTAAAAATGAGGCAGAACTTAAGTTTCACTGGTGATTTTAATCCACTTTTAAATTTTTTTTTTAATTGTTAGTGGTACAAGAAATTTATAGTTATCTCTGAAGGAGGCTAGAAAATACTTATTTCTTTTGGCTGTATTTTTCACAGTGGCTAAAACTATGGATGCAATTCCCAATATCAACATCAATTGGAATTTGCTGCTGATTTCTGTGAGGACAGGATTTCCTCCTCTGTGCTACAAACTGGTCAGTTTTCTTTGTATGGTCACTTATTAATGGACATCCTCTGTTCTTTAGCACGTGTGATATGACCACAAATGCATTTTGCTTAGTGTTACAATATTAGAAAACTTCATAATAGGAAGGAACATGCCATGTTGGGAACAGAACCTTGGAAGTATTTAATTTGTTTTCAAAACTCAGGTTCTTATTTCATTGGTGGCACTGTGCAGTACGTAAGCCTGGAAATGAAAGAATTGTAAGTCATGCTTTGGAACCAAAATTTCCATTATCCTTTTTTTTCTTTTTTTTTTTCCCAGTAATATATGATAAAACTTTAGTTGTGATAAAAAAAGAGTCTCCATTTCTGTTAGATGTGGCACAGAATGTGGCTTCAAAATACATCCTTACCAGTTTTGCAGCTGTGCACTTTTTATATTTATCTTCAGAAATGAGAAACTCTTTAGAATATACCCTCATGTGACACCAATTCTGTATGCTTAGTAATAAACCAAATAAAACTCGATCTTGACGATACTGCAAGACTTATACGTAAACTGGAGTATATACTGATCAGATTTTCCTGTGAGAAAATCTGCTTGTATGCACACATATTAAAATTCCACCAGAAGTGTGTGTTTGTAAAGTTTTCCAGTGGAAAAAGAGGAATTTGAAATTTGTTTTTCTTTAATGTACAGTGATTAACAGTCTATACGTTCACCTTTGTGGAAGTACAAATGCATGCACATAGGAAATCTGACATTTGTGTTCCAAAAAACTCTATAGGGAGTGGAGAAGGATATTAATATTTGTTTTCTTCTTTACTAAGGATGAAAAATGATGTGGTGGGTGTTAAAAATAGGAAATGTGATTAATTAAGTGGGTTGAAACTTAGTATTGCAGTGTTGTGCTTGTAGACCATAGGAAATAGAAGGGGGAGCAAGACATTACTGGCAAGCTTGGAGTGGGCCATGATGTTCTTTTATTATTTTGGGAATGTTTAGGTTTGGAGGATAATGTGGAAACAGAATACAGTGTATTAACCTGAATGTAAAAATCCCTGAATATGTTCTTGGTTCACACAAAAGTGGACGTTGCAGAAGAAAGTGTGTATCTCTGTATAAGGATAAGTAGCAGAGAACCATGCTAGGGAAATTCTCACTGGTCTTTGCAGGTTAGACTGTGGGACTTGCTGATCAAAAAAAGAACAAACTAAGGACATCGTAAGAGAAAAGAGTTATTTGGACTTAACAGTGGATTGTGTTTTCCATGTCCAATAGTTCTTGCAGAAATGATCTGTTGTTACACTCTGCATTGCCTACTCACATTTTAAATGCAAATATCATCTTTCATCACTAAGGGTGTTGTAAACTCTTGCCATTTTCATTCATTAGCCCTTCCTCTTCCCCATATGTTTAAGTTTCACAGTCTTTTTTTGGATATTCTTGTTAGGGAAGAGGTGTAATATTCGACAGGCAAATGGTCAAGCTTGTCTCTGATGCAGGTGGTGTTTGGCAAGAAGTGGCAGACAGATTTACAAACTGAGGAAATGCAATATAACAGCACTCCCTTAAATTTTAACTTATATTGAAATTGATCAGTACTGATGCCTTTGCATCTATATGGAAGATAATATTATTCTGCATACTGAAATATTGTTAGATTTTGCTTAAAAGGAGATTGCATCTGTGAAGTTAAATGATGCCATGAAATACAGTTTCTGAATCTATTTCAGCAGTATAATGTATATAATAAAATGAGTCTGCCTAGAGCAGTACATAGACTCCAACTTTAATTCTGCAGGTTGAAAATCAGCTTTCTTAGGCCTGGGCCATCTTAGGACATACTCAGATAGGATAGATATAAGTATATTCTATCCTTGTAAGGTCAATATTTCCTTATTACAACGGCTTTCAAAAGGAAAAGGAGGGTTTCTTGATTATTTTTTCTTTACAATGACATTTACTTTAAACCTTATCTAGAGTACCCTGGTGTCTTGTTTCTGCGTTACCTAGTTTCCTTCTAATTTCCACACAGAATTTATTTATTCTGTTAGTTTTGTTCCTCTTGTCTCTGAGACTGACATTTGTTTGTGTTCAGTGACTGTGCCTAAAATTCTTCCCTGTCCTCTCTTAGCTCTCTCTTTGCTAAGCTAAACTAGCCAAACTCTTTTGGGCTCTTTACTGTTGATAGAACATTCGTCTAACCACTGTGATTGTGATCATCAGGCCCTCTCCCAGGTTGAATCCACCTTTCCTGGGCTTGACTGAACAGAAAGGTAGGCAGTGCTCCAGGGCTCGAAGAGCTCCACAGGAGGATTTTTTCAAGTCTTCTATGCTGACTTTAGGTTGACACTGATAATTTTCCTTGCTGGAAGTACCTTGATTGACATCCTGTGCTCTCCCTCTGGCTGCATCAGGTGGTGTTGTGGTCTCTGCTGTACATATCCACCTGCCCTACGTACTTACCCTGAGGAGCAAGTTTACCTTTATAAGCAAAGGGGAGAAATGGACGTTTCTGCATGGCCATTCAGAGACATTTATGCAATTTCTATTACTTAGTTTATATGTCAGTTGTCTATTAAAGTGTGCTGTCCAACTTTTCACATCCTTAATTTTGTTAACCTCCTTCCTAATTTCTGTGGCTAGATTGTTGGTGATGATATTTAAGATTGGTGATAATACTATGTGATATGTCCCATGGCTGATGACCTCTTACTAACCTCCTTTGTCCTAAAGTTTTCTTTTCACCATTACTCCTCATACATCCTTTAAGCCATATATGTTACCCCATCTGGCAACTCTTGTACAAATTGCCAGCATTTGCTGCTTAACTAATAGTTTCCCATATTCATCTCATTTAGATTCTTTACTGAGTGACATGTGGACTTGATCTAGATAATTAGTTGAAAAATTCAGATGGTTTATTGAAAGACAGACTGTAGTTAGCTGGGCACAATCAAGTTCTGGTGAATCCTAATTGCTTTCTCCCATTTTCCAAGTGCACATGAAGTTTATCAAGTTTTCTATTCTATATTTGTTCTAAAACTTAGTATATTATTGAAGTTGAGACTGTTGATGACTGGCTGAGCAGTTGGAGAAACTTCTGCTGTTGTCTTCCTTATATATAAACAATGTTCATTTTGTTCTTCCAAAGCACATCTTATGATAGAGACTGTCTATGCCACTGCAAGATCTTTGGAGTTTCACTTCTGTTCCACTTGTTCTGTTTCTTTTCTTTTCTTTTAACCATCCTACACGTGACAGCATAGTCATTGTTCTGTTGAAAAGTGTATCGAGTATTAATTTAGTTACAGAGCTATACTTAGAGGATCTTTAGTCTTAGTATTATATTCAATATGTGCGCAATGGACTTTCCTTTTTTGATTTATTAATGCATTTAATGAGCATTTGAAGGAATTGCAAGCTCTTGAACTTTCTAGTTCTCTCAAGTTTTTAAAATTTGGTCTTTTACAATAGACAACTTAATTCTGTGTATCATTTCATTTGATTTAGACCTGGCTGGTGATCATTCAAATCAGATTTTACCAGATCTGATGTGGAAATCTTAATAGAAAACAAAACTCAGCCACCGTAGTGTTGGTTCATTTGCTACCTGGTGAAGATACACCCATCATTCATGTGCTGAAGTAGCCAGAACTGACAGCAATCAGTAGTATTTTTTTCTGCATATGGAAAATTCAAGTAAAAATACAAGGCCCTGACATATCTTTCCCCCATGTAACACTGTAGAGCTGTGCCTGCCATCCTGTCTGGTAGCCCATATCAGACTCCAAATCTATCCCAATAGAATCTTTCTATTCCAAATTGATTATGATCTTTTTTTCCTGAAGTCTGTCACATTATTTGTATGCAAAACTACTGCACTGTCATAACCATTATTTCATTTTACCTGAATTCTTTAAAATATAGGTAAGTACCTTTTCGAAGCTGTGTTTTTGTCATGGTTGCAATTTTATCATGTCTCTGTTTTTCCTTGGAGATCCATTTTATCATGATCTCTGCAGTTAGTTTCAGTGTCAATACTGCATAGCATCTCCTGTTACAAGGAGAGAAATCTTAATTGCATATAACAAGTGATTCTCTAGGCTTTTCAACTGCACCTACCTTGTTTGTTTTTTTCTAAGAATATTGCTCAGGATATCTAGGTTCAGTTTATGGCTTGGCTTTGTAGAAATTTTTTTCAAGTCTTCTTGTGCAGATCAATGTTTTGATGCATTTTTGCCCAGTAAAATGAGGGAAAGCATGTCCTCCTGTGTCAGAAAACACTTTGAGGGGGTTTATTCATCAATGCTTGGCAAGGGCTCAAGTAATTTAGTAGTAAATACAGTAGAAATGGTGACTGGATGGTTCAGTCCTCAGAATAGCAGTTAATACATTGTCAGATTTTTTTTTTTTTCAAAAATGAAAGCTTAGGAAAATTTCCAAATACATCAACCATTTTCTAGAATAAACACTATCTGTACCTTTCCCAATAGTTATTATTATTATTATTGGAGCTCTTGGCTTCTTTTCAGGTAAATACACGCCACTATTCAAATTTTAAATTTTTATTGATATATGTAAAAGGGAATCACAGTCACCTAGGGAAAAGGTTTTGTTAAAAATTTGTGTTACCAGAGCCTGCTGTCAGACTGATGTTCTCATTACTATTTTTTAATTTAGCAAAAAATTGCTTGCTGTTGTATTTCTTAGCATATGGTTGAAGGTAACGGCAGTATTTTGGACATTGATCCTGAGAATTCTCAGAGCTTTGCTTCTACACTCCAAGTTTAGGATGTGTGATTTGCCATTTGAAAATGAGGTTGCCTGTGCTTTTTGAGTCTCATTGTCACATAAAACACACTACCTCTTCTCAAGTAATAGTATTAAATAATGAATCTCTGGTTCATACAGCTGTGATTTTCCTACAGTTAGAATGGTAAATTTACCCAAGTCCCCATATCATAACAATTATTAAAAATAGAGATGATACAAACCCAGTAATGGATGATGATAGAGAAGTAAGACCGCAGAAAAAGACACTGAAAGAACTGTGTTAAATGGAGGACTCGGGAGATTTACAGTTACAGACTATAAATAATTGCAGAGATAATAGTGTAAATGAAAGAAGGGAATTACCCACATTCTCAGAAGAAAGAAAGACAAGGTGCAATGGCCTGAAGCTGAAAGAGGAAAATCTCAAGTCATAAGAGAATGTTTCTTACAATGAGAGTAATTGTGCAGTGAACTAGAGGGCAGTGCAGTGGCACTGCAGATGGGTTACTGAGGCCATGAGCATTCCTGCAAAGTGGAACTGGACAGATTAGGTGACGTAGATGAGCTTCCCAGCTGCTAGTTATTTCAAGAGCTTACAAAAGTCAATCTGTTTCTCTGCATCATCTTCATAAATCCTTCTACAGCTGCCAGTCATGTTGTTCCAATGGGCTATCATACTGAAATGCTTTTTTGCAGGCTGGGTCGTGAACCCCAGTGGCTTCAGTGAGATAAGGGTCTATCTCATCTCATTTTCTCTTGAAATTAAGTGTGCTTTCTGCTCTGGTTTTCCCAGCATGCCCCATCTTTCTCTCACTGTTGTTTACTCAGTGAGTAAGTTCTCATTATCCATCTTCATTGTCATGTTCAAGTACAGTGCAGTGCTTATCTATTGTGTAAGCATCAGCAAAAGCATGCAAGAAAGGTCCAGTGTGACCCTAACCTGTTTCTTCTTCCTATGTATCTCACTCTATTTGTTGCTATGCTAGTGACACCATCTATTTCTGACTAATTCCAGCAGGTGAATACAGCTGTGGGCCTTATCTAGGCTTTACTTGGGTTATTTGGAGAAAAAAAAAATGAGAGTCAAGGTCTACTTGCATTTGGCTTGGATACAGCAGAAGCCTTTGTGGTGTTAACCCATTCCAGGGAAAAACACCAAAAAAATCTTGGGAAAATTCCTGATCCCTTTTCCTCTCCTGTTGGGAATTAGAAATTCTAGGTCCTCATTAGTGCAAATTGCCAAGAAAAAGCACACCTGTTTTGTCTTTGGTGGTTTTGCTAGGTAGTCATCCCTGTGATGGGAAAAAGCAGGAAATGTACGTTTCAAAGTGTGTGAGTTTCCAAGGTCTCCCGTGTCATGCACTGGTCTCTGGGCTGTCCACTGGTTTCAACAACTAGTACTTGATAGTTTGCCCTTGCTCATGATTGTTACACTGCTCTGAGCAAGTAACAAGCAATGAGACTTCCTGCTTTTAACCTGAAAGTTAGCTCAGAAATGGTGTTAGGCTCCAAACAAGCGGCGCCAGTGAGAAACTACAGCATGGGAACATGACTGTTTAACTGCAAAGCAGGAATATGGCCAGGCTTGATGCTGCGTGCTGCTCTTCACCTGGAGCTGGAAGGCCCATCGGCAGGGTTAAGATCAGAGCAAGATTCAGCCCTCTGTCAGCAGGCTTTAAGTGGCTGCAGGATGTACTCTCTTTCATATTTATTTTGCAGGGAGAGCGTTCTTTGGTACCTACTGACAGGCTGTGCTCCACAGATATCAATAATTTAAGCTTTGCGACAGTTCTGTGAAGGAACTCGTGCATATGAGCCTGAGGGACAGCCACAGGACTGGTTCAGCAGGAAGGCAATTGCCATGTTAAACTGCCCTGGTTGTTTATCCACTTCTTGCTGCCTCACTGCACCATGGAGTCCTTAGCCCTGTTTTATTCAGTTTCACTTCTCAGTGCAGTTACTGTCTCAGAAGGTGGTTCTGGACTAGTGATCCCCAGGAGCAGTGTATCTGAGGGAGAAAACGGTGGGTTTGAAAAAGCGTAAGCACCTAAATCTTCCCAGACATCCTGAGGCTTGTCAAGCAGGAACATCTCTATGTTTCAGGGCCAACCCTCTCTGGGTAGTAAAGTGCTGAATTTCTCCTGTGCCAAATGGATGGCACTTTCTAACTTTCCAACATTACCTTTCTAAGTAAATGTTGATATGAGTATTTTCTATGTGGTTTTAGATGTGCTTTTCCCCATTAGTTCAATTCTGATTTTAGTATGGCTATAAATGAAGCAACAAACTTTCTTCCCAGACTCCAATTTTGCCTAAGAATGTTGTATTATTTAGCTTCGCATTAGCAGCTGGGGAAGTGCTTATATGGTCACTTAACTAATTAGTTTCACTCTTATTTTTGGAGAGTTTACTAATAGTTCAGTCCATTACTTGAACAAAAAACACTTGTAATGTCCATGAATTGAAATGGTCTGTCAGAGTTGTAAACCTGTTGATAAGCAACTGTATATCTGCCTGCATGAAGGTAGTGTATAACATTCTGTGTGTAAGCTGGAGACAGATCATCCCAAGTGAAGAAAAAACTTCAAAAAAGAAATATTTATAAAGGTAAAGTGTAGCTTCTCCTTATAAACATAAAGTATAGTGATGTAAATCATCAGAGAATTGTCTTACCACTATGACAGAATTAACTCATATATTATTATTTTATAGCTGTTTTCATCATTGCTAAGATTATTAATAATTAATCCTTATCACATAATAAATAAAATCATAACGTCTTCACTGAATTTTTTTAAGGCTTCCAGTGAGACTATTATCAGACTTGGGGGTGAGCAAAGGCTGATGTTAGTACTTGACTTCGGAAACTTATATCTGGCTAAGTGTAGCTGGTGGTAAGTAGTGCAAGACAGACCTACAGAAAAACTGGGCTAGAACTGCTCCTCCAAAGTCATCTGACCCAACTCCTGCCTCTAGAGAAGGCTGATATTCCCGTGGTGCTTTTGACATGGGAAAAAGCATGTTTTAACATGTTTTTAAAGCCTTCCAGCAATGGACACTCCAGGTCTTTTTCTGCAACAGCAGGACATTATTGGCTCTTTAGTTTATCTACAATTTTCCTCCTGATATTTAAGATGCACTAAACCTTGTAGACAGGAAGTTAACTGTGCTAAGGATGCTACATTTGTGTTATGGTTTGGACAAGATCGAGAGGCTGTAGGGTATCTTTGCAAATTTAAATTATGTAGTTTTATTCCTGGTTAAACAAGCCAGATGCCTACAGCATGCCTGTCAAATGTATGAAGAAATTTTCAAGGGCACTTCAGCAGAGGTGAAAACTTCAGTTACAGCTGTTATGTGTGGCAGAAGCTGTCCTAAGATTATGCACAGACTCACCTGATGTATTGATCTGAATGTGACTTGGCAAAAGCTCGCACCAGAAGTGAAAAGGATCTGAGTCCTGTGAATGAAATGCTCAGTGTACACACTGCCAACTGGGCTTCTTGTAGCAGTCATGACGCTGGTGGGTGATGAAATCCACCCTCTGCTAGCCAGAGGGCAGGAAGCAGAGAGCAGGATGGCAGCCAGCAGCTTGCTCTCTTTCCCGTGTGCAGCTTGTCCCACTTCACCCTCTGGTGAAGGGGAACGAGCCAGACCCCTCCCGGGCTCCTGCCCCAGCCCTCTGCTGTTTCCAAGGCAAAGTTTTCCATGACATGGTACTTTTGCACTTGCGGATTGCAAAGCAGGAACAAAGTCAGGTGACATCTACCCCTGTACTAGAGGCCTCTGCAAGCTCTAGGCAATTATTTTGAAGCGGTTGATTCATGTGGTAGCAGGTAGAGTTCTGTACTGCAATTCCTCTCTGCACCAGGCCACAGGGCAGAGAGCTGGCACAGTATATAAACATCTCACTTCCCTCTCAGTCCCACCTTTTCCATTCAGTAACTCCAAAATGTTTATGCAGAAATGCAAGTATTCTGTCATTGAAACATGAATGTCTCAAAACTGTGTTTTCAGGGGCAATGTGATAAAACAGCATTCATGGCCAAATTCACTTTTTCCGCTGTTCTCATTTCTAGAGGTGAACCTCACACTTCTGATTGGAATGGTCAGACTGGGTAAGTTTTTATAGAATTTGCCTCACCAGAAAGATGCCTGAGGTTGTTGTCTTCACTGTTAATGTCAGAAGCAAACACTTACTTGAGTATTTGCTGATATAAAATGTATTGTTTCTTTACACTCACATTTGTTAGATGGCTTGACATAAAAGGTATAACATTCTACTTCCACCTAAATTCCTTGATTTGAATAGTTATCAGCAGCAGAATTGCACAGGAGAGCACATGTTATGAGAACAATACCTCCATTATGACCTACTAACATTGTAATCTAATTTGAGTTTAAAGAAAGACCTACATATTAACATCCAGTACGGTAGGATAGCTGAATGCATTTTCATGGTACAGAAACACTGATTCCTGACAGAAGGTCAGAGCATTTGTGTTTCAGGTATTTATGTTTCAGTGTTACTTAACTTTGCCATTTCTAACTGGTACAATATTTCAGTCGAATTCATATTTATCACCTTAGACAGTCTTTATTTTATTTAGTTTTTGTCTGGTTGGTTTGGTTTGTTCGTTTTGTTATTTAAACATTGAAAAACATATGATGTTGAAAAGACTTTGTTAATTAAGGAATAATTCCTTATTTGGAACCGAAATTGTGTCTCGAAACACTGAGGACACAAAGGAGCTTTAATTTACTCATAATGGCCTAGATTAAGGATGATGTTGTAACTGCAGTGATCAGTCATGGCCTATATCAGAAGCTCAGAAGCTTGTAGTCTCTAATGTATTTTCCATCAGGACAGGGGTGGGAGCTGGAATGCTCTGCTACCTGAGCTTTAAAGGCTGAGGGAGTCTAAAGCACAAGAGGTTCAATAACCTTCCCAATGTCATGGCAGGACCTCTGTGACAGAGGAAAGAATTTGGGTAGCAGCAGTTGAGATCCTTTCTTTCTGAGTGGTACAGCTAGAGCCCTGTAAAGAGCTGGTGCATGTTCCCATATGGACTAGGTTAGCTGCACTGCATATTATAAACATGGCCACAAGCTATTTTTTTCCTAATTCAGTATGCTGCACTGGTGTAACGTGAAACAAAGTCACGTTAGCAGGAATTTAACATCAAATGCAGCTAAACTGCAAATCTTGCAAGAATGCTTCTGTTTCCATGTAAGCCCAGCTCTTGCCCTCCTTGGAGGTGATGGAAATCCCTCCGTTTATATAGTGGGTTCTTCACTGTGCTCAGATTTCCCTCTGTTCCTGTCGAAGACATCTCCTAGAGGCATATTTAAGTGAGTCAGGATAAAGATACCTAAGGGGAGTTTAAAGTATCGAGTTTAGCTTGCTTGTTTTAACTCTCACTACAAGCACTTATGCTCCTGGGTCACGTAGGCAGTTTGAAAACACTCCTTGCTCATTCTTATGCAAATCTGAATACTGGTCCTTGAGCCAGATCTCAGTTATGTATACAGTGTGGCAGCTGGTACTTGCTCCCATTCCCAGAGGGGAAAAATATTGACTGTTTATTTTTTGCTATTGGATTTTAGGTAACTGAGCTGTTTCCTTCAGTGCAGGCAAACTGAATTCAACCATTAACTACAGCAGCTCAATTAAATAATTTAAAAGTTTCTGCTTTCATTGTGTTAGTTGGTATGCTTAAATACATGTTTTTTGGTGCCAATAGAGTTTTTCCAGCTGTTTAAAAACACATAAATAATGGTAACTTTTTTAATAGAAGTTTGTTTTCACAGTGTCAAGCTTGTGAATCACACTTCCAAACTCCAATTTAAATAAGGTATTATGAATACTGAGAAGGCTGCAAGATACATAATGGCAAATAATACAGACAATTTCTGAAAAAATGAAGCAACTGCTTGTGACCCAATGTGTGTGAAATTAAGTAAGTCCTAACTGGCTTTTTTTAACATTAGTTAGATGTTGCACAATAAAGGCACAGAATTGTATCATAACTTAGTCAGAAAAAATCTCTGAGTTTCTTTTTGAGATATTACATGTGTTAGTTGTACAGGCTTACTTCTCAAAGGAAATTTCAACATTCATCTAGCATGGAGATATTTGCCAGACACACCTAAGTTGTCAGAATAGCTGCCTAACATACATGGTGTGCCTATTCCCCACTTGAAATACCGCATTTTGATTTCTGCTTGACTTACACAATTGTAGGCCTATTTCTCCCTCCCATTCCTGTTCTGACTTTTAGATTACATGTTCCTGCTGGAAGTACTCTCTAACATTTAATTACAGCTGCCATTTTCTGCTCTATATTTTGTATAGTCTTTTATTCTTATGCATAGACAGAGAATGGTCTTGCTTTTCAGTTTCTTTTTCTACACTTATTTTGTGTTCTGTTTGCATAACCTTACATGTTTTCAGATATATGAAGCTTTAGGGATTCAGCCTTGTCAATAGGTCTTGGAGAGGAGAGAAAAAGAGGGGGGGGCGAGTGAAAGAGCTGAGTTAGGTTCCAGTTGTATTAATAAAATAATGCAAGTAGTAAAAATACTTTCTTTTGTGTCAGTGGGGGTGTGGTAAATAATTGCAACAGCCCGGATGAAGTGTGCAGTAATAACTGGGTAAAACCAATGATGGCCAAGTTAGAAAATATATTAGCCTCTATTTATGTTGAACTGTGGTTGAAGTAATCTGGACTAAAACACTCATTAACTACACTACATGGTCATAATTTGTGTAGGTTTATTGATTGTCTTAAAAAAAAAAAAGCTTAGCTGAACAGGATTTTCATAATGCATGGTTTCTTGAATAAAAATATGGCCAAACTTTAGCTTTGTGAGACATAGCAGTTACAAACTGGAAGAGACATCATCATGCCTTGTATGCTGTGCAAAACAATTATAATTACAGGGATATTCCTCAAACCACATGGAAATGGGTGGTCCCTGCAGCAAGGAACACCCAAGTCGATTTATTGGGAGTAACCAATGCCAGAATACATTGCATATGTGTTGAAATCTAGAATAGAGGCTTTGCAGATACTGAGGTCTTGTGGAGAGAAGCTGTAGCCTGCAGTCTGATGACACCGTGAACATGTCTCTGTGGTTGGCTGAGCTCATGCACGAATGCCCTCTGCATGCGTGCTCGGCTTCCTGGACACCAGCCAGCTCCAGCTCTAAAGCTTGTTTGTGAAGCCCAGCCCAATCACTCAGCCTCTGCATATAGCTTATTAGCTTGGGCACAGTGTCACCCTAGCAAAGTCACAAGGGTTTTCAGTTCGGCGCTGGCTAGAGGCCCATTAGATTGGTGTGCAGGCAAAGGGAGCTCCTGTGTACCTTTTGCAGCTTATTTATCCACATCCCATAAGAGCTTACGAGGATCAGCAGTAACACAGAGGTTAAGAAAAATGAATAGAATGCTCTGGAGCTCTTTTGAACAAAACTACTTTAATTAAGCAAGCTTGTATAGTACTTGTAGACTGGGTCATTCATTCATGGCCTTTTAAAGGCAGTGGAAAGGAGGGTTAAAGGCTTTTACTTAAAGGCAGGCTAACACACACTTAAAGTACTGCTATGCCAGCCTTGTCCTGCGAGGGCTTGTAGGCACACCTGACCGGCAGGACAGCTTTACCCACTCGCTGGCTGCTCAGTCAGATGCAGTGCAGGCTGCCCCAGAAGAGATGACACCGTGCCTGTCGCTGTGCCTGACCACTCCTCCCCATGGCTTCCCATTGCAGGCATGAGCTTTGTGCAGCCACATGGAGAACTGGGCTGGGGGACCACCTGGCTAAACCCCAGTCATTTCCCTGCTGCTGGCATGCAGCTGAGCAGCTTCCGAGTTCCAGCCCCTCTGTGTGGCCACGAGGGATGGCACGGGCTCGAGAGGGAAAGTGGCTGTGGGCAGGAAGGAGAGGGTGAAACCACTCACTCTAGTGCAGCACCGACTTTCACTGTGCTGTCTCTACCGTCTCTGCTTACTGCCTACCACTCTTTGAGTATGCCTCTGTGGCTCAACATCAAATTACGCCCCTCCTGAGGCACATCAGAGCTCAGGTGTTGCAGGCACTGCTTCTGAGTTCCAATCTGGCTTGCAGTGGATTCAGGCACTGATTTGCAAGAAATAGGAATAACTGGAGTCTAAGCTTAGGTGCCACTACAATTTATCCTGACAATATCTTTGTGGTGGTTTTTTTGTTTGCCTTTTTTTTTTCTCTTGTATAAATACTTAGTTTTATGAAACACGTGTTGGGGTTTTTTTTGCCTGATGTTACTTTTTCTGAAGTCCTGAAAGCTGTATTAGGCCCATCATAGGAACTGAACTTTGAGTTATGTGATATTGAGAGTGAAATCTTTTGTAGGGAAATGACCTTGATATTTCCTAGATGTAGTAGCAGGAAAGGTTTGGTTTCTTTCAGATCATCTTAAAAAAATTAAAAAGTGGAGTGTATCAGAGAATCAACTTTTAAGACATGTTGTTGCAGAAAAGAGTAGAAGACTCACTAATGGGAAGCAGCTCCACATTTTGCAGCTTTCATGTGTCATCAGTGCCTTTTCTGAAAGTGTTACGCTTTGACAAATACTGATTGGTGGAAATTGAAGATGAAGAAGTATATAATAACTTGATTTTATTTTGATGGGTGGTCTTTCAAAAGCAGGCACAGCCTTAAGCTATGATCATGGTATCTTAGCAGCTGGAAAATGAAGTCTGTTTTCCAGTGTAAGGTAATAGGCTGAACATACTATGACAGACATTTTAGGCACTGTGTATGGTTACTGTCACAGTTATTCTGTGGAATAGTATTTAGTTCTTCAGTTAGAAATATCCCTTGAGGAACAGAGGTGAAGCAAGACTAGAATTCACATAGTTGTAAGCTACACATTTTTCTATAAATAGAGTGCCTATTAAAATGAAAAAATAGAGCACCTATTAAATCCGCCATGGATTTCAGTGGGAACCGAAGTGGGTCATAGGTCTGCATAGAAACTCAGAAAATAATGAAATATTCTGCATGGAAGTGCCTGCACCATGCCCCAGATTCTTCATCAGGTTTTGTACTGTTCTTTTTCCACACAGATTTGAGTTCCTGCAATGACTCTTGATCTACTCGTGTTCGTATTTATAATGTGTTTCAACAAAAAGATATGATTAGCCTTGTGTTCTGGATATTGGCTTGTCTCTGGGGGTAACTTTTTTCAGCTCTTATTATTTATGTCTTATCCACAAGCACAGAAGTTGCATAGTAACCAACCTCACTGACAAGAAGGCCGCCTTATATCACTGTGGCATAGTGAAGGTGGCAAGTGATGCCCTTGAGTTCTGTCAAATTAGGTTTACAACTTTTGAATTATCAAGGTTCTTTATGTTGGCAGTGCAGTGTAGGAGTGCCAAAGAGAGATGGAAGACTTGTGCCTACATCTGCATCAGCAGAGGAGGAATGGGATAGGCAGCTGACCACAGCAACCAAGTTACTGAGTAAATGAAGAGCAAAATGCTGACACACACCAAAGACAGGCAATGTCTATCTGACAGTGAACCAGGTTTCCATCATTTTTCATGTGTTACACTCTGCCAGAGACACCTTTTACACAGCAAAACTTGATGTCCAGTCTTGTACAGAGTCTGGTTTTGCTGCTCACTTAGGAGACTTTCTATCATTACATCTGGATCAATGAATGATCCATAAATATTTTGTGTTGCAACCAGAAGCGCAGATTCTGTTTCTTGTACATACAGTCCACAAACAAACTAAAATGGATGAAGGGCTGAAACAACGACATATTTTCCACTATCTAAGAATGTTCCATTTTGGTTGAGACTATTTGAAGTCATGAAAGCCTGTTGTAGAATCTGAAAATACTCTACTCTACTCTACTCTAGCTACAATAGAATTTTTAAAATTTACACAGTACTCATGATCACATACAAAAGCGACTGCTGTGTTAGCTTACTTGAGAAGAGCTATTTATAATCGAAGTAATATATGCCTAAAATTTCAGATTGTCAAAAGGCCTCAAAAGAAAAATCAGTATTTCTGAAACATTGCCTAGGTTATAGTATTGCGGACATAAAGACGGAGCAACATTAAATGCTGCCTTGGAAATGTAAGATCATATGGCTTGGTATTGTAGATCAGATTACTGATTCCAGTCATCATCATCAGTTGTAATAGTTATTATAGTTTTAAAAGACAGCTGCTCTTGTCTGCATCTAACCACCTATGCAACAGGACTACATCACAGAGCAAATTCCTTCTATGAGTGATCAATCCATTTATGCCAGTAAATGAGATTTTATTGTCCTTATCTTGCTTCTTGTGTGAACAACTGGAAGTTCTCAATTTTCTTTTGTCGCTACTGAATAGCAGAGACATGCTGATGTGCAACACATTGGTAGGAGAAAAATAAATGTAAAGCAATCTATCTTGAGTGCTGTTGTATCTAAATATGAACATAAACATATGACCAATATGTGGCATCTATTTCAGTCATACCTGATGCCACTGGCAGATTTTTAGCAATTTGTGAACTCTCCCACTCCGATCCTGCGCTTTAGGCTGTATTCAACAGAGGAGCCAAGAGGCTTACAGAACACTGACCCTCTCATCAACCTTTGAAAGCCTTCATGAACACAAAAGTATGAAATATCCTTTCATTTAGATTTTTCAGTTCACAATGTATTTCCTTTGCTGCAGTCAGTTTCCTAGTGATTTTTAATGGCTCAGAAGCTGTGGATATTTTAGCAAAGCTCATTCATAGGCCAGTTGTACTGGACATTCCAGTTGGTGTCTCTAACTATAGAAATGTGGTGGACTAGGGGAAAATGTGGAAAAGTAATGGTGGAAACAAGGCAATAGAAGGTCTCCTTTGTGTTTGAAGATGCAGTGTGCTACCTGCTTGGCAGTGTGTAGCCTGTTATTTGATATTTTAGCTTAATTAAACTCTGAAATCTCCTATATCCCGTTTTTCAATTCCCTGTGATTTTTAATTTTGCTAAGCTCTGACAGGTGGAATTTTGCAGAGTTCACTGCAATGTAGGTTTTCCCTTTGCCCGCAGAGGATCTAGGACATGTTCTCATGGCAGTTATATGGTTTCTGTTGATCTAGGAACACTCTCTGTGTGTACTGTCTTCCAGTGTCAAGGCCTTCCCTCCAAACCACCCCTGCACCTCATGAGGCCAGTGGGCTGGGAATGGGCAAGAGATTGGGAGGAGAACAACTGGGATAGCAGATGCAAACTGATCACATGGATGTTCTATCATACCATATGGCACCCTGGTTAGCAATAAAAACTGAGGGAAAAGAGGAGGATACAGGGACACTCTCAGTTATGGCATTTGTCATCCCAAGTGATCATTACAGGTGCCAAGGCCCAGCACTGGACATGTGCCTGGTGATGGGAAGTAGTGAGTAAATTCTTTTTTTTGCTTTGCTTCCAGGTGCAGCTTTTGCTTCGCTTACTAAACTGACTTTATCTCAACCCAGGTGCTTTTTCATCTTCCTTTAGTCCTTTCTCCTGCTGAGGAGGGGGACTGAGAGAGCAATTGGGTTGTAGCCAGCTGTTGTCAGTGCACCATCATTGTCTTACCTAAGACTGTACTTTACGATAAGACCAACATGACCAGTCTCAATAAACATGTTTGGTACATTTCATTATACAACACCATATTCCTGATGTAGGTTCTCAGGCATTAGGGTTAATTTTGTTCACTCAGAAAGTCATTACATGACTAAGTTTATTTCAATGTAAAGCCTATCTGCATAGCTTGCATTTACAAAGAAATGTTACTTTTTCAATGGAGAGTGATCTGTGGTTTGCAAAATAAAAGATTAGGATTTGGCATACATTTAAGATGGTATAATTATTCAGGCTTTCCACAGATCATGTCTTCACAGTGATTCAAAGGCCCAGGAACTGTTAACACAGTCGATAATCAGGATGGTTGCTCACTCTGCTACCAGCAGAAGAGATTATGTCAGTGTGAAACAAAGCTTCAGATGGTATTTCCTGCAAAGGGAACTGTGAAATTATGGTATTTCCTATAGGGATCTGTGAAAGTCCATGAGAAGGGCATGGGGAATCACACAGAAGGAAAAATTAATTTGATGTGAGTAAGAATGGTTTCTCTAGTTTGTTGCAGGGAGGACAATACGTGAGAAAGTGAGGTAAAATATTGGTGAATGTTATGAATAAGAGTAACTCTCCAGACAGCCCTTTATTTGACAGTACAGTCCTGATTCTCTCAACCATATAAAATTATAATTAGTCATGTCCCATACTCAGCACAGCTTGCTGAATAGGCTGTTTATATAAGATCCCTGTAGCAGACTTAGGAGTCATGGCATAGGAAATGAATGCTAGTATAAAAAATCAAGCAGATTTTCCCATAAGAAGCTGTAGCACTGCTAAATTCTTGGGGTCAAAACCAGCCCTATAAAGATGAAAGTCATGTGCTGTTTCAAGCTACAACCTGGAGAATTTCTGCAGGTGAATATGGTATTTGTGCACACTGCACAAAAGCTACTGCATCCACTACACAATGCAGCAGGAAATCCTAACTCCACAGAAATTAGTGGAAGCCTTGGCATGCATTTCACAGAATCCTAACTTTATTAATCATTATGGCTATTGGCAACTGGTGGAGCAAGGGAGTGTGATCACTTTGAGATCAGCCAACAGGGTATGAGTACACACCCTGTTGCAGGGTGCCACAGACAGTGGTACACAGTTGTTTCTTGTAAAAATGACAGCTAGAAGCCTCTTGCTTTAGGATGAACAGGTGGTAAGACTTTGTAGCTCAGTGTTTGTGAGCCTCCAAATTGGAGCATGAAACCTTTGCCTGTAAAAAGCACGTTTTGGAACATTTTCCCAGAGCTTATTAAGTATCAGAGCTGGATGTTTAGCTGGAAACAGACTTCTTGTTTAGAAGCGTTCTTTGACATTTCTTGAGGAAATTTGTGAGGAGAATTAAAACCCAAAGCACTCAAGCGAGTGGCTTAACTTTTTTCCTGACTGAATATGTAATTGAAGCATGCAAAGCCATGCTCCTGTCTACAGTCACAAATCTTCCTGTTCTGCTTTTATAGAAGCCCTTACACTGGGAACTGTGTGCAGCAACAGTGCTGATGTGTGTTATGATAATACAAGTAGTAAATACAGGAATAATCAGCAGCAGATGGGATCTTCACACAGCTTTTGCTGAGGAGTCTGTAAGAACATCATCCCAGTGCAGCAGGCCACACAACAAGGTACAAGGGAACAGTCAGGATTCTTATAATTGAAATTAACTGTATGTTGTTTCAATTAATTGTTCCAATTAGTCTCTTTTCAGTTATGCTTTTCTGTAACAGTGTCATCTGGGATGCTGTGAGAAATTGAAAATGCCCTAATGGTCAGAATGCTCATCAATTAAAGAACTTTCTAATTAGTTCCCTGAGAAGAATTTATTGTAAGTATGAAAAATTTTATAGGTGGAATGGGTGAGAAGTTGTTTTTATTACAAGACTAATTTTCCTCTCAGCAATAACATTATTTCTGTTGCCAAAAATAATTTTTTAAAAAACTCTTAATATAAAAGACAAGAAGGAGACAGCTGGTTTGTTTCTATGTAGCAAAGACTTGATCTTGTGAGCTATCTTCCACAATAGTTTAGTAGCTAGGATGCGAACAACACAACAGCTCTAAATCACTATTTTAGAAAAAAAAATCCTAAATAATCATGCACATTCATACTACCAGAGCTACTTTTTATGAAGTTGGATCAAGACTTCAATCAATCTTCTGGATTTTTAGTCAGTGAGACATTTCCTGACAAATACTGGTTAAAAATGGGCAAGTTTTAGATCTGATTAAAATAGTTTTGAATTTATATATTTTTTTAAATGAAAACTGAAGTCTAAGATGCAGTTTCAAAAGTTTGTTTTCTTTTCCCCCAGTTTTTATTTGCACTGGAAGTTCACACAGTACTGAGAACAGTTGCTAGCAGTTGTTTCCCCTGAGGCTGTAAATGTAAAAGGACAGAAAGCTCTGCCTTGAAGCATGGCCCAACAGATGCTTTCTGCCACAGCCTGTAACCATCTCCATATCCAGGTGTATCATATTGCCTTGATATGCTGAGATTCAAGGAGACCAGGTTTTCAAATAGAATTTTAAGTATGGCACACAGCCCACACCTTAATCCAGACCTCCAAAGCCTGAACACTAAGCAAAGGCCTTCAATTTGAGAGCTTATCCAGAAATGGAGCTATTGGTGACTTTGTCTAGGGTTAGTCTGTGTGTGCAGGTACAGCTTGTGAATGATTGTACCTTCCTACATGACTTTCAGACAGGAGGGCTGCTCAGGAAGCTGTGGGATTTTTTCTGCTTATCCTCCACTAGGAATGCTGAGACAGATCTCCAGAGTTATTTAGTTGTGGTGTTGCTTCAGCTGTGGTGATTCAAAGAAATTTTGTCACATAAAGTTGACAAAAATTAGGGAAATGTGCTATCCTATCTGTCTGCTTTTTTATGTTGTGTGAACGTAATAAGATGGCACATGACACCTTCAACAGCTGCTTTCGTGTTCATTAAAGATATTTTAGCAACAGGAGGTTGATAAATGCAGGTTCTTACTCTTCCTGTCTTGTTTCTGGTCTTAGCTTAAGAGAAAAACTTTACTGTAATCACCGCAGATTTGAGCACTGGAATAATTTCTCTATGTCTGTGTGTATATATAGGCATATATAGGTGTATATGTATTGATGAACACACACGTAGAATATATATATATACACACATCTGTATACTTTAATTAAATTATTAACCAGCTTCCATTGTAGTCTTTGCTTATGATTCCCATGTCAAAAATCGGTGGGTAACCAGAATGCTGAATGAAGTGAGGCTCATAATTTCTCCATCCTAAACATTGTCAAAGTTTACTGATACTTTTGGAACTTCTCAGTGGGAATAAGTTAAACAGCACCTGAAATAGTCCATTTTTGCATCTACCAAATTAATGGTCTTTGCCACAGCATTTAAATGGCATAAATTACTAAGTTTTTTTGCATGTCTCTGTACTAACAATATGATTGATTTAATAAGTAACCTCTAAGACACATCAGGAGATTTAAAATCAGCTTTTTGTAGATTATCTACTAAATAAAATAATTTTACAGGAAACTGCTGACATGTCTTGTTCAAACATTTGTTTCTTCTTATTCATTCAGTTGAAAAGAATTGAGCAGAGTACCCTCCCCATAAAACACTCAGAAGCTGTAATTTCCTCCAGGCTGTGTCACACAGTGATTTACACAGGTATCTACCCCATCTGCATCTCTTATGATTTACACCACTTTGATGTGTTCTTGGAGGAGCAAGGAGGAGCAGTACATCAGAACAAAGCAGTGTTTGGCAAATGATAAACCATGGCTTCTCAAGAGCCAGTCATGCATTTCTCTGTTTACAGAGTACTCCTGGAGTGACAGTACAATGGCCCTGTCCGTAAGCAGTGTGAAGTTCACAATGGTCTCGACTACCAGACCATACATTCCTGCTGCCTCTTTTGTGCTGGCATTAGCAGCTACCCTGGCTATGTTGTGAAAATGAAGCTTTTCTTTTCTTAGTGGTATAAATGTTACACAACATAAGTGAGCATTCCACATTGCTTTGGCTTATCCTAATTGTGAACCCACCACTAGTGGGATGGTGAGGAAAACAAGAAGTATCTGTCAGTACTGTAAGCCCGTATTTACAGTCTCTTTCATCCTTGTTCTGCATGGAAAAAGAAGACCAGCCAAAAGTAAATCCATCAGAAAGGTACATAAATGGCCTAAGGTTATTAAAGAGCTGGTGCTCTTTGCTCGTTCTCTATTTCCAACACCTTCTCCATTGATTGAGCTGCCAGTGATTTGTATATTTCCTGATAGAACTTCCCAAGTGTCTGTCTCCTCCATGTTCATTCTCTGCATATTGGCTCTTCTTTTTCTTAACATGGAGCTCCTTAAATTCCTCCTCTGTCTGTATCTTCCATTTCTAGCTGATTCTACTGCATAAAACAGCATTGTACAGATACCCTTTCCAGAGATGAAGGAACTCCACTCTTTGCTTTTGTCAGTCAGCATGCCCTGGTACAGAGTTTTGGGTACCATGCAATACTGGACTTCAAAAATTTTGGGGTACTGGGTTTTGCAGATGGATGAGTAGACTGCACGATGATAGTAAAAAGAAAGAAGAGGGATTACATCCTTCACTGTAATTAATTGTGGCAATAAGCTTCAGAGTACTGTTTCTAGGTACCTTAGTATATTTACTTATATTGGGATAATTTAAGTTTTTTTTATTCTTATAAATACTAAAATCCTCTCTTTCATATGTGGAGAGGATTAAGAGCTAGAAAACAAGATGTCTCTCAAAATAAATTTGGTTTGTGCTAAACTCAGGGATATGCCCATTGAACTGTTTTGAATGAACTGTGAAGTGCCTGCAGGAATTGACCAGGACATGCCAAGCAGGCTATGTTCTGGTTCAAACATCTGTGAACTGAGGTATTAAAGACCCTCTACAGACAACCCTTAGAGAACACAACATCTTGGGACCACCAGATTAGATTAATTATATATGTGTACTCTTGAAGGCGTTTTCTATGGGTTTCTTGTGGAACAGCTCAAAAAGGGAGGGCACAAGTGAGCACACTCTTCACTCATCCACTGCTGTGGCTATTTCATGCAATTCCAGAAACCAGTTCAGTGTTCAGATTATAAAATTTGTCAAGTGATGGTCACGTGCTTTAGTAGTCACTAAGGTCTCAATGGGAAGCATAAGCCAAGACTAAAAACATCTTATTTAACCAATAGTCTCAAGATATTAATCATTACAATATGATGCAATGATCATAGTGATCATAATGATCACTATGACGTAGTCTAACACTATGTCTAATATTGCCAGTCTCAGCTAAAAAAAGGAGAGGAGTTGACTTCTCCACCTCTTTTTCCAAGGCAAAACTTTCAACAGGTCTCTTTCTCTTGGCTCAAACCTTGCCTATCTCTGATCAACTGTTGTTGCTATTATTATTATTGCCACCATCATCTCCATCATCATCATCATCACCACCACTAGCAAATAAAACTCCATCATGTAGATGGGCTACTTATGGCTATTTTCATGAGGATTTTGAGACAGATGTTACGTGCCATGTGCTGCAGACTTTATCTCAAATTGCTGTTTCAAATGTCCTTTTTTTAAGGACCATTTGTTAAGGATGCCAATGGTAGCAGACCAAAAATCAAAGACTACCTCTGTGTTATAGGAGGGGGGCCTGAACAGGCACTGGAGACTCTTTGCAAAGCAGTAGCCATGTGTAAGCCTGTAAGGCAACGGTACTAATGACACATCACTTTCAGCACTGTAGAAAAGTGTGACAAAAGGTACAGCCTTTGTGTTTCGGAGTAGAGCAAGCTATAAAATAATACTGTCTTCAAGCAACTCCAAACTATTCACTCTTAGATTCTCAGACTAGATCCTGGACTTCCTTGACCTGAACTGAGAGTAGACTCCAAAATCAAGAAAGCAACCATTGCTGTCATGGTTAACAGCTGCTAATGAACTGTGAGGACACTATTCAAACAGCTCTCAAAGAAAAGCAGAGAGCTAACAACAGAGTCTAAAACTGGTGTAAAACAAACATCTTAGGCTTTATTATAGTCTTCACCAAATCTTTGAAATACCGATTACAGAGTCTGTCTCTTGCACTGTACTTAATTAGTAGAGCCATCACACATTCCTCAGTTCTAGTCATGGTTGTATCGAATTGGCCAGGAACTGATTATAAAAATATATTTCTTTTTTAACTATAAAATTTTCATCTTCTAAGATGATGAACTTCAAGCCTTCAGCTTAGGAGCTACAAGTTATTAACTTCCCGGAAGATTATTTAAAATGTGTGGTGGAAAAGGACAATGCCGGGACAGAAATTGAACAGGCCTGCAGCCAAAGGCCATGACACAGCATTATCAGGCCAGGAGACCATTGAACAAGAATGCACCTGAATGATACAGAGCTGGCAGATGATGCTACTGAAAGTGAAAAAGCATTAGGGCTTTTCTAACCTTTGCCAAG
The DNA here is from genome assembly GCA_013399195.1 of Dicrurus megarhynchus. Classification (NCBI taxonomy): domain Eukaryota; kingdom Metazoa; phylum Chordata; class Aves; order Passeriformes; family Dicruridae; genus Dicrurus; species Dicrurus megarhynchus. The sequence goes on from VXAD01005376.1 coordinate 238,554, forward strand.
CGCTAAGGATAACTCCACCAGGATACTAGGTGGAGGAGTACAACAGGAGGGCATTTATCCTGCTTCTCCTGTCCTCCTGAGTATCCTGAGGAAAGCACAGCTGCATCCGGGTCTTTTCTGCCCAAATCTACCAATAGCTGAGCTACAGATTAACAGATTAGTGTACTTGAGAATAAGACTGCAGTTAAGTTTATTGAAATACTTGGAAAAGGCACCTCGTTTCTTCAGGTCTTCATCTGGGGCACTTTTGATGTGATGTGATATGCAATCTATTTCGTGAGGGGCCAGTCTGTTAAAGCCGTCACAGACAATGATTAGTGCTAGTGTGAGCCAAAATGTGGTTACTTGGTTTCCATTTTGTAAGGTTTACATTACATAGGTAGCATGTAATGTAATTCTAAGTGATAGGAAAAATTAATTCAGTAATTAATTAAACACCTCTCTGGAACAAATGGACTTATGGGTATTCCCAAAACATATGGTACAAATTAGTGCTGATCAAGTCATAGTGTCTGCATTTACCTCATGTACTGGAACTTCCAATCAATCAGGGCATGGCTCAGTGCCCACACTACACAGCTTTTCCTACTAGCTATCTTCAATGGATATCCAAAAAGCTGCTGAGAATGCTGTCAAGAGTGACTGATGAACCTTACTAGATTCTTGCATTTTTAGGACTTTGTGTTCAATTCTCTAGCTACAGACCTTAGGCATTCAAGGAATTTTGGAGACAGCATTTTTTCTGGATCTGAGCCAGGCAGCTTCAAGGCCCATATTGATAGGAGAAACTACTCAGTGAACTCCTGTCTTTAGACTTAATTTTCCTTCCTGCACTGCTGCAAACAGCACTGTTGTTTCCAGTGCTTTAAGCAGCCAGGATTCTAAGCCCACTAGTTTATAATATTACTGGGACCTCTCCAGCCACTCGAGTTCTCCTTGGATTTAAAGTGCGGCTGACAGGTGAGGCTTGTTTGCTTAAGAGTAGTGACAATGGTAGTCACAACTGCTTCGCTGAGAAGAATTGTAGCCTGTGTAGAGGGGTTTGATTCTGCTTAGGAAAGAACCTGATTTCAGTAGCAGAAAGGAATATTGACAAAGAGAGTGTCAAAATAAACAGAAGTCTAGGAATAGCCTCTGCTATTACTTAGCTTTTTAATTCTGGAAAGACAGAGAGGTGGTGCTTACCACTTAGTGAAGGGTGTCTCCCTGCAGCTGAATCAAGGTGCTGTTACAGTGTGGTGCTGGTTTATCTATGCCAGATAGTTTAAGATAGCATAGATAAAAAAGAAAGCATGGCACACCCAGTGGCTCACACTCTCCTGTAAGCCAGCAACTTCAGCTGTTCAGGGAGCTGGGCTGCGCATTCTCTTCAAGCTGTAGCCCGTTGAGTTGCTTGCTAACCGTGTAAGTAATAGCACTAGTTAGCTCTAAATGTTCTTAATTTCCTTTGGGAACTGGATAACAACGTATCTGAGGTTTGAATGTCCTTGTGGAGGGACCACAACTCAGCTACATCTAGCAGGCTCTGCTTTGCTTCTTGTTTAGCTAAATTAATTTGTTAGGCAGACAATTTGTCAAATTGCTATTGTTTATTGGGTATTTGTGACTGCACAAGAGATGTACCTTAAAGTCCACTTCCTCTTTAATTAAATTGAAGGACTAAAATTATTTATACTGAACTCCAAAGCATGTGGTGGAGGAAACAGTAGATTCAGTGCATTTCGTGATTCTTTTTGAACCCCAACAACACAATTGTCTTCTTATAATACCCTTTAACTTGAAACATCTCATAACCACCAACTTCTCTGATCTCTTTCCCCCAGATCAGCATGGCTCCAGTCTTCATAACATATGGCATTGCACCCCTTACTTCAAGCTCCTGAAATCCTCCACATAGAGCAAGTAGGAGCTTGGGTACAGGGAAAGGCTTTGCTGCTCACTTGTGTTGTGTCATGGTGTGGAACAAGTGTCTCCATTTAATAGTATCTGCTGTTGACTTGCTGCAGGGTTTTTTATCTTTCTTCTGAAATGTGCAAAGAACATTCACAGGACAGATGTCTAAAACAATTGAAACAGCGAGAGAGAAAGAAGAGGAAAACCAGAAAAGACCATAGGTTACTTACATAAATGGGAATTTTAAAGGCAACAGAAGAAAGTACTCAGGTAAATTTAAAAAAAAAAAGAGGATGAAGAAGAAATTATGTAAGATAACATGCTTGAGTAGCAAAGACTGTGTTGTTGGAAATGTTACCTTAAGTCTATGTAAGTGATACCTTTAGCAAGAATGAGACTTAAGAGGTGCTTTTGCAACTTCTTAATTTCATCTGAAGAATAAGATGTGTTTTGAAACCAAACTGGCTTTCTGGACCTGAAGAAATATAGGTTATCTAATTGGAAACCATCCACAACACCTTTAAAGATGATGTTCTCAGCTTGTGGTCACAAATAGGGGTTCTTTCACCCTGTGAAAACCATATACTCCAGTGTGTATGAAGCCAATTCACACACAGAGTTGAGAGATTTGTTAATTTCATGTCTTTGCAGAGATGGGTGCTAGATGGTAAATCCACAAAGCTAGCACGCCTTCAGTATAACTTTTTAAATGAAAAACTGGCATTTCCCATATATGTAACAACCTAGAGCTGTAGTCCTTGGTTTTGCATTCTCCGGTCTCCCTTTGACACCCTGCACAGATGTTACATGGCATATGCTCCACCAGGAAGAGGCTTATGTGAGTAAGGGGCAAACATAACCTATGGGGGATGTTTTACTGTGTTAGTGACGAAGATTAGCACGAAGTTCAATCAAAGTTATTCTTTAGCTTTATAAACAGTTTGTTTTTTTCAATAGTTTGACTTACAGTGTCCTGTTCTTACTTCTTGAGTCATGGTTTTTGATTCCTGTGGGCTTGGTTCTTCCTTCTATTTTAATAATATGAGGGAAAAACCTTTTTTATTTATCCTGAACAATACTTCAACAAATTTGTAACTGTCTCATCATACATTATTTCAACAAGCTTTTGTATTACTCTGCCCCATGCCCTTATAATGCACTTATAATGTGTTTCATCCTTGCAAACAAGAAGGTGTCCTGCAGGCAAAGTAGCCAAGGTAGATGATTTTTATGCATAAACTTCTGACCCCATTGTAAACTGTACAGCTAGTGGAGATCCTGGAGTTTCTTCCAAAGAAACCAGCAAATCTATTGCATGGGGCCAACAGCTCAGGACTAGTCACAGGCAGGTCCTGTCAGATGCTGAGTGCCCTTACCTGGCACATCTCGTCACCCATCAGCTGGCACTGGGTTATGTGGGAGAAGAGCTCTGGCCCCACTTCAGGCTGCTACTTTCCTACCTGTGAAAGTTTCCACTGGAGTTCTCTCATGTCCCTAGTGCACAATAATTCCCTTTCCGAGTTCAGAGGTGTCTGCCATTGGGTGGACAAACCCACACAAACTTTGGAAAAGGCTACGCAGTCCCTGAGGAGGAGATGCTGTTCATTTTTACAGAATAATTCCAGCATCATGAGCGCAGAGAAGGTTTTTTAATGAATTTCTAAAAATTTCCTAAAAACCGTGCACTCTTAATTTAACTATATTTTTGTAGTGCCTTATTCTGGGCCTGGATCCTCTCACTTGAGCATCTCTTGGTTTTGGCTGTCATGTGCCTGCATGGAGTTGCATTGCTCCAGGAAAGTCTCTAGGTAAATGGTGGGCTGAAAACTGGCTTTTTAGGCATATTGGCTGTTGACAAATTGTTTGGCCCTCACATTATCTGCATGGAGTACAAGGACCAAAGCTGTAATCTCTCTTCTGAAAATTACTGGCGTTCAGTGGATAAAACTGAGCAGAGCCTTCACTTACTCTTGTCACAGCCTGAGAAAACAGAAGTTTGTGCAGTCTGCATCCAGCCTTTGATAGAGGGAATTAGAGTAATCCAGCTCAGAAGTGATCGTGCCTGGGTCATTGTGACCATTGCTTATCTAGGGAGAAGGGATGACTCCTGCTCAGCTGGAGGTGATAAAAAGCCTTCTTCCAGGCTTATTACAAATATCCTGAGGGCTTAACTTGATGCACTCTGTGAGATGCTCTATGGAGGATAAGGCCAGTTGTTCATCTAGTTCTTCAAAGGATTTCTACTCCCTAATCAGCACTAACTCAGCCATACTGGCTCCTCTTGAGATCCTCCTCGGAGGCATGCTGATGCCCTGAGGGACATCACTGGTCATGAACAGGCTTTTAGTGTTTGCTGGCAGTAGCCATGGGTCCTGTTGAACTCCATTATTGAAAAGCCTGAAGCAATCCTGGCTGTGCTTCCTCTGGGACCCGTCTTTTGGTCCTTGTGCACAAGGACAGTATCTGCCTACATGACAGTTACACTGTCTAAATCTGGGTTATGTTCCCAGGCAAGCTGTTGGTCATCTGCACTGAGATGAGAAGATAGTCACAGCCAGCAGCAAATTGATGTTCCCCTGAGGAAAGGAGGAGAACTAAGGCTATTAAGGCCTGACTCACTCCTGTTGTGGCTCCTCCAGGGGATGAGCATCCCTATTCCTACCCTGACACAGACTTTGAAAAATCACTAGTAAATCCAGTATTACAGGCTGTAAGATAAATTTCCAGGCTGTCAAGAGTGTGCAGGCTCCCTCACAACTCCCCTGAGGCATCTTCTTCCATAAATGCTTGTCACTCACCATTCATCTTTCAACCCCCCAATAGCTGCTCTCCTTGGTCAACTTGTGGAGGTCCAGGGGGAGTCCTATGTGTATCCAGACCACTGTTACACTGCTATTGTTGCAATGTGTGTGGTGTCCATTGTTATCAGTCTCTATTGCAGTATGCTGTTTTTCAGTGTGTGTTTACTGGACAGCCATTTCCTCTGCTTGGAGAGGAACCATTTTCTGTCCATAATTGAAGACCTGGGAAAGAAAATAGTCAGCTCTCTTATGTACCAGTTCCCCTTTTCTCACAGAGAGTTTGGGAGGATAGAGCCAGGGTGGCTTACTTCATCTCTAAGCACTAAGAGCTTTATTAGCCACCCTTTGCAGCTGGACAAAGAGAACAGGCTTAATTGTAGAAATAAAGGTATTCCTGTAAAAAAACTGGGTTGCTAAAGGTTTGCACAAAAAAAAAATTTGATAACCTCATGCAGCTAACCAACATAGCAAGGGGAATACCTTTTCAATTAAATACATCAAATTTAAATACATTTAACAAACCAATCAGTGTATTTTGAAGAAGCACTCTCTTCTTTCTGAGAGCACAGGGTTCATTCATCGTCCTCTAGGTGCTAATAGTGAACTGAAGATATGAAACAAATCTGATTGTATTAACACAGTGTATTGATTCATGCACTTCCAATATTTTTGGGAAAAGAGCATTGTTTCATTCTGCATACAGATGCTTCCTACAGCAGGCAGCAGAAACATCCTAACAGCATAGTGGGATTTTCCAGCAGGAAAATCTCCCAGGGTTCTAAAAATAGGCTTTTGCATTTTGCAGGTGTGGAAAAAATAACAAGGGCCAATTCTCACCTTAAAAGTGATGGGAGGAGAAGAGGAGGAAATTAGAGAGAATATTTTCCACTTGATGCTACAGTCAGCTGTAAATATACACTTAAGGTAGTATTTTTCCAGTTAAGTTCCACTAAAACTATATGGAATCTCCTTGTATGGAAAATAATGCATGCTAAATAATGCATAATAAATGTGTAAGATTTATTGTGTATACAAAGAAAAATAATCTCAGTATAAAACAATTGGAATGACAGAGGGGTACGTATGACAAGCAGTTGGGTTTTTGACATTCATCCTTTAGTTCCATTTGCTGTATTTTTTAGAGAAGATGAATTATTTTTAATTCTCATAATACCAATGCTTCTCCCAATCAACAGAAGATATTTGATACAAAGAACCCATTGTATGGGTAATTAAGAAATATAAAAGTTAATGCAGATACTCTAACATCTGTTAAAAGCATTTTTTAAAGCATCTTTTATGGCTCTGAGTATGTTCAGTAGGACATACATGTCAAGCCAAGACATGGTCTGGCTGGACTGGTGTGGAAATCAGTTCAGAAACAGTTTGTTTTCTTCAGCTGATTATTTTGTAAAATACTCTGTGGTTGGAAATTTTTGCTCAACCCTTAAGACAGAGACAGGCATAAATGGGCATTTTATTACAGCTCAGGGAATGGGTTGTCTTTCTCTATTATGACTGAATGAATGCATCTTTTTGCATGTGTTAGTGGATTACGCCAGTTTAAAAAAACCAAACCTGTTGCATTGGTTATTTTTATCCCACTCAGAGTTTGATTGCTCTTAATAACACTGAGATTATAAAGAGGTTTTTGTACTGATGATCAAAGCACATTGTCATTGTGACATGTTTCCTAAGCTGGAAAAAGGAAGGTAGAAAAAACCCCATATGGGTCTGAGAAAGATTTTGTAAGATGTAGAAAAGGATGCCTCCATTCAGAGAGAAAGGAACTCTGCCAGTTGTTCTTGACAAGGTTGTTCTCTGTTCAGAGAGTTTATATAAGTGTGCATTTATGCTTTGCAAGGTAGGACATGGCAAACCACAAAAAACAAAGCAAGATTCTTTGTGAGCAAAGTCCTTTAAAGTTTGTGAAGCTTACGGTATGGTACTGAATGCCATTTCTTGGACTGAGTGAACTTTCTGCACTGAATAAAAAGTTCTCTTATTTCAATTTTTTTGTGTGCTAACTTTCTTGGTTGACAATATAGTTTTGAAGTGGAATCTTCACTGATTTTTGAAGTACTGTTCAAAAGACTGATAATGTAGAATAACTAATTAGTCACAGAGGCTCTTGACATTTTGAGATAAGTCTGGCCTACTTAACAAGATGACATGATGGAGGGACTACAGATTTGGTTAAAGAAAGACTTAGGTCTATCAGGGATGAATAGGTCACTTGGTGATTATGTAAATGTTGCTTACTGAAGTTTTCTGTGAGTAGCATGATATCTCAGAGTAATGCATTCTCCCAGAAATCTGAGGTGGGGGAGGAGGAAAAGTAAAGGGAGATGTCAGCTGCATAAAATAAATTACTTCTCTTGAAGAATGGCCAAGCTGAGTGACATAAGTTTAGCTGCAGCTACTAAAAAAGGTGCCCAGTATCAAGTGGACCTCCTTCTGTAAGGGAAAGGAAAATACAGACTAAGTCCTAGTGTATGGAGTTTTTAAGGTAATTTCCTCCCTCCCTACTGCCCTGTGAAGTCATGAAGTTGGTTTTTGAAAAGCACACGGCGAAATGCCAGTTCTCCTCAGTCTTTGAAGATACTCCTGTTGCCCTCATGCAGTTCACCCTGACCTAATGAGCCAAACAGAATCCGCTATCACTGCACGAGCAGTGCTGCTCCCTGAGCCTGCCTTGGGATGGACAGCGTGCTCTGCCATGAGATAGCAGACCCCAAGGCATTCATATCTTTTCATGGGGCCTCTCCATGAGGCTGGAGGAAAGCTGCACACCTGCTTCCAGACTCTGTGATCCACTTCTTTTCTGAGCCACCATCTTTATTCCCTCCACAGATACAGGCATTGCCTATTTTATCTGGTAAAGCAGACTACTGCACTGACCAATTCCCTCCCTAAAGTAATTGCTTTTCAAGAAAACAGAGACAAATCAGCCGAGGTTGTGAAGATGTAGTGTTGAATTGAACCACGTTTTACCTCCCTGGAAGCTCCCTTTCAGCTGTAACATTATTAGATTGCAGCAGCTTTCTCCTACTCCAGGGAAGATTAATTTCCTGTGATTGAACAACTGTATGGAAGTGAATGGGAGTCCTCATAGAGGGTGAAGGGTTAGTGAACTTAATTTTTACTCTGAATTGATGTACTGCTCCAGTCCTTGTGTGGCAAGCCCACACTAAATGCCACAAAGAAGTCAGGTTGAGTTTTTTGATTATTACTGTTGGTAGTGATGAACTTTTAAAACACAAACCCTGTGTCACCTGCTTAATTTGGGTGCCTGCGCCAGATACTTAGCTACATCTCAGTTTTCACCTTTAATCCCTCTTCCCACTTCAAATCATTCGTCAGGAGTCTGGAAGTAAGTCAGTTCTGAGCTGGCACAGGGACTTTTTTTTTGACATGAAAGCATACATTTTGAATGAAGAGCTTTGTATGACCTTCTCATCTGGGTCATTTTACTGTTCTACCCAGCTGCTGTTACATATCGTGTCATAAATTGACTGTTCACTTGAGTCAAGCCCCCAGCAGACTAATGGCAGGGCTGTTAGGAACTATGGCAGTGTGCAGATCACAGACATGCAATTGCACCCTTTGTTGTGTGAGCAATTATTCTCTATTTTGCTGAGTTGAGCCACCAAAACAGAGGCTTCTCATCTTGGTGCCTTTTTTTTTTTTTTTTTTTTTTTTTTTTTTTTTTTTTTTTTTTTTCTTTTTTGTTTGTTTCTGGATCCCAGTCCTGTGAAACTAGAAATTAGACCCACACAGTCCACATAAAGTAGTTAAGCAAAGAGAGCCTGCTGGCAGAAGGATCAGTGTTGCCATGCAAGGTATCCAGCTTTCCTGGGAAACATTTATACGTTCACAGATTCAAAACCCCTGCAGAAAACCCAGTGACATCATAAATGCCTCAGGATCTCCTTTAGTGCCTGCTTTATTTGATAAAACGTTTGTTTACATGGTTTAATATCTCTAATTAGTATGCATTGTTGCTCAACTGCTGAAGTAATTTGCATGATAATTGTTGTTTGAGATTGGTAACTGAATACATTTTCTTGAAGTATTACTACTCTTTATGCTTTGTTTTATGTCCAAATTTCATGGGTCCTTGTGCAAAAATATTGTTTTTTGATTGGGCTCAGCAGGTATTCCTGTGACCAGTCTGACCAGCTGTCTTCCTTCTCTTTCTTTTTTGTTCACAGATCAAATTTATCTCACTGAAACAAATGCTGCCAAGTGCTTGGTATTAATAATGCATTGAAAGCTGCAGCCACATCTGATGTTTTCTTCACTCTTGAGGAAAAGGATTATTGTAAGCCTTGACTGTTCCTTTCGTTCCTCCAGTCAGAGTAATCTTGAGGGCTCTCAAGGTACTCAAGGAAGGCTTACAGGAATGTAAGTGGGCTTTTCTGAAAGAAAAAAACATCCTACCTTTTCACTTTGTTCCAAAGGAGTGTGTCTCCTGCCATGGAAGAATGAAAGGTCTGGAATTACATGCTACCTAGTGGATTAAAAATGGATACCACTTTCAGTTAAATTCCTCAAGATTGTTTCCTCTTATATCTTTTTATTTGTCAGTTCTTTTTTCCCTGGCTCATACTTAAACAAGTCAAAAGATGGAGGCTTTTTATCTCATCCCCAGAGTGGAGGTCAGTGAGGCTGTGAACATCTGTGTGATTGACACAACCACATCTAAAGCCCTCTCCTGGGGTCCCAGAGCCCTTGGCAGTGATCTGAGACCCTGCAGTCTGGGACCAGGAGTGAGGCGTCTGTGCTCCCTGTCCCTGCAAGGGGTGTAGATGAGCAGTGGTGCATACTCAGCTGGGAGCTGCCGAGAGACAGCAAGTAGGACATATGGATGGGTATTTGAAATCCTATCCATCTCTGTTGCACCCAGATTTACTGGATGGCCTAACAGCCTGCACAGCAAATGGAGGACCAATGCATTTGCCCTAGAATCTTTCCCAAGTGTCATGATTTTCTTTTCATACCATGCGAGTGGCACAGTTAGTTACAACAGGAAAGGCTGAGGGCATCTTCGCCCTCACTCGTACCAGACCAAACCTGTTGGCGCTCTCTCCTGGCAGCAGGAAGATGTGGCCGTCAACTGGTATCGGGGAGAAATGAGCTCTTAGCCCTATGGAAATGCTGTGGTAGGAGGCAATACGTCGCCAAATTGCAGAATTGTTTTTCCATTCTCTCGGGCAGCACGCCTCTTCTTAAACCACCATGGTCACCCTCAAGGAGTTGCTCTGAAAGATTTTGAGCTACTTCCTTTACAACATGTGTTTCTGAATATGGCTTTTATTCAAACAAGATCTTACTGTATTTTCTGCTTTTCTTTTGTTGTTTTCTATTTAATTCCCTATGAATTGATAGATGTGATGACTACTAGTATTATCTGTTCATGGTCTTTCATCTCTTTCTCAGCCTATAGGCAAACATGCCACCAAGTTCTGGGTCTCACATGCTTCCTTGCTACAACTGTCTGTGTAGGTTCTCATGAGACAAATGCACCTACACAGGTCATTATCTCGAGCTTGCACTTCTTTTTTCAAATTGCAATTTCACAGTACTCACTTCCAAACCTGTGTCTGTGTAGAGCACTTTGTAATTTCTGACACAAGAAGAATGAAAACCTAAATGAGATCTGCTATGGCCAGTGGAAATCTATCATAGATGGCAGACAGTGTGCAGAGTAGCAGTTACTTGGTTTTAATGGCACGAGGTGTTTTGGTAGATTAACACCTTCTCACATGACCTTGCAGGTTCACCCTGCAGAAACTGCTAAGGCATTGGAATCCAAAACAGAGGATTGAATGGACCATTTGCTGATTTTATAAATCAGACATCAGAATCTCAGAAATGTCTGTATTTGCATTCTGGGGAGACCTGTAGAAGTACACTGTGCTTCACACAGGAGAGAAAATTTTAATCAGTGACTGAGAGTCAGCAAATTCTTTTGAAGTTCAAATAAATCTTTATGCTCAATTTTTTACAGTTGGTGTATTTATGGGCTGGTGTTTGACTAGAACACTTGTCTTGAGCATGATTTATTGGCTTTTGAAGTAATGGAACACCAGCCAAAAGAAATTTGAAATTATAGGTTTAGTGGGATTATTTCTTTTCCTGTTTAAATGGTATCTAGGACACCTACAACTCTATTGCATGCAGTTTCTCATATATCCATTGATTAAAACCTGCTCTTGAACTCTGTACAGATTTAATTTGAGATCCCTCCTGGATCCCAATAGGAAGGTCTCTGAAACAGCCTGAATGTTCCCCATATTTTGTTCTGAATGCTCCCCATGTCTTGTTCTGAATATTTCCTATATCTTGTTTGTCTTTTCTAGTATATCTCCCCTAGGAATGAGGCCATTTGTCACTGTGTGTGATTTGTTCCAAAGGAATGTGTCTTTATTTTTCTTTTTCTGTTTTTTTTTTGTTTGTTTGTTTGTTTTTGTTTGTTTGTTTGTTTGTTTTGTGCCGCATGCATACACTTGGAGTATGTTACAGAAGGGCAAAGGAAACCTGAGCGTTTCCTTTGTAAATGGTGGATGGGATCCTTGGTTTGGGCAGCAGCTGCTGTCGTGATGCAGTAGCAGAAAGATGGAGTGAAACAAACTGATTTGCTGATGTAAGGAGAGATTAGGGTTGAGACTGGAGCATGTGTAGAGAGAATAACGTGTAAATTTGAGAGATGAGAAATGGAAAGGGGATTGTACTCAGCTGAATGTCTACACAGTTTGGGTGTAGAAAATTGATTGAGAAGGAAGAGAGTGAAGCAAGAAAGTTCAGAGAAAAGGGAATTCTGATATTGGAGGAGATGGTTTGGGAAGAGTGAATGAGTTTTGGCGTGGTGAAGAATAGAGAAATGTATGTGCTAATACATTTACACTGTCAAGTGATAGGAGTTCTTCAAGTCTAGGAAGACTGGACAAAATCTATTACTGGGAAGTTACGTGAAAGTTCTGTTTAACCAAGAAGTGTTCTGTTAGTTCCTCACTACATCCTGCTGCTGTGGTAAAGAAATACGATTTTTGCATGCAATTGTTCAATAGAGTATGCTTCCTATTGTAGCAGCACAATTTTTGCTGATCCCAAAATAGTTTGTTGGAGGGAGATAGGCTTTATAGGAAAATCTCATGGGAAAATGTAAGAGAGAAGGCAAATCGTTAAAGTAACTTTCAGACCACCATTTGGTAAGCACTGTTCGGTATTTACCACAGTCCCCTCTGCAGAGAGACACTCCACAGGGCCAGTGCTCTTCTCAAGTGACTTTGAAGATGTAGGTGACTTGTGAACCTTGTGCTGGGTCTGTGCACACAGGTATAATTTAGTTTTAAGGTATAGCTTGTGTTGGAGTGAATCATGAATTTTAAAGCTGATTTTTGGCACAAGGGTGTGTTCTCTCTCCTGATCTGAGCTGTCAGGGTTGCCAGGAAGCTGGAGCTGCCTGTGAATACTTGTGCAGAGTTTATCCTTTTGGCCAGGTCTTTGCTTACTTAATGAGATCATTTCTGTAGCAAGACAAGGATGCCTCACTTCTCAGGAAGTTAATACAACCTCCAAATTTAGAATGATGCAAATTTAAGTATCAAGTCAGTGGATGTCACTTATGTTCCTGCAAATTAATAGAAAGGGTACACTTATTAAATCATCTTCAGGAAGGCAAAATACAATAAGAAGGCTCAGTTTCTTTTTTACATTTACTTTAACTTTGCCATAAAGTGGATTATACAATCAGTACCAAAAATATTGGATAATAACCGTGGCATTATATTTTTCTATCTGATTAGAATTTTACTATCCCTACTCAAAGATGCTCTAAAGCATTCCAGAGTAGATTCCCCCAAAAGAGAAAACTGGATCTGGTAGACCAACTCCTCACTATAAAATATATTAGGACTCATCCCTTTCAATAATATTCCTTTAGAAAAAGTTGGCCACATTAAGAGTGTCAAAAGCATAAATGAGAGAAAAGCAGGACCTTGAAAATAGGCCAGGGCGAAAACTGAAGCTAAAGAAGGAACAATTCATGGGTATGTTGCTTATGCTGTGTGGTGTTGCTTTTGTCTTTACACCTGAGGGCAGGTGTAAGAGCAGCCCCTCATCAAAACACAGTAAAACTATTGTATTCAAGTGCTTAGGTAGGGGAAGTTGAGACAGCCCAGCACTGAACAGTGTAGGATGTGATTTTTATCATTTGAAACCATGCTGGGAGATATTTTGTTATTAAAGTTATGCTACCTATGAGCAGCTTGTCAGAGAGTGGCATTGATTCAGCGGTTTATAATTCAATTTCTTTGTGTTCTGAACTGTAAACATGGTGTTATAAAAGACGGATACATTTCTGACACAATTTGGAAGTTGAACCAGAGCTATTAAAAGCACACTGTACTCCTTGTGTGCATATTTATCAAGAGGGATCAATTAAGTCAAATACTCCATTGATTCTTATAAAGAAAGGTTGAGTTTAATTCAATCAAATGGAGCAAGAGCAGAAAAATCCATCACCAGCAACTTCCATTGTGTGAGCACGTTGTCAGATTCTGTAGATGATTGCTATAAAATGGGCTGAATCTGGTTCTTGCTGGTAACAGGTATCCAAAGACATTGGCAGAGTAGGCAGTGATGAAAAAGATCCCTCAAACCCAACTGCTTTTTAGTTTTCAATAGGCTTGTCAATTGAGTAGCAAGTGTGTGGACGGATCTGCTGTGTTTCAGCTGCACTGCTTGATCACTTCACCATAGAAACACCCAGATATACTAAACCTACAATTCTGTACTGGTGTAGCTGGAAAAAAATGAAATATACACAGATCTAATTCCAATGTCTCTGCAGGATTCTTGAGTTGTTCCAGGCAGTATAAGGACACTTTAGCTCTCATGGGGAATTGACCCTAGAATACCTCAGAAAACAAAAAGTGTTTTTTCTTAAAAACAATTGTATAAAGTACTACTTTTACACATCTTAAATAAACAGACCAATGAAAACTCTATACAATAATTTAAGTTGATAAAAGAAATAGCTTTTGCAAGTTAAAAAAAAAAGTAAAGAAAATCTTTACTAGCCCAGACAAAATTTCTGTAAAATAGTGTGAATAATCTAATGAAATACAGACAAAATGAAATAAATCTCTATGGCAAAACATTATGGAAGCTGCTGTGAATATAGGATGGCATGACTGAGTTTTCTTCCTAAACTGCTATTTTGCACATTTGTATAGGCAAATATTGTCAACACACCAACATTATGATTATAATTACATAAATAGGGAGGATTTGGGGTATCTCTGTACATAAGGTTATATGTGAAGTCAACTTTGCATGTGAAAATACCTTTTGATAACTTTGGAAACAGATTTAATTCTCATGTTAAGAAGAATGCATGCACTTTTGCAAGTCTGTAAAATTCTGTAGTTTAGAGTATCTATAAGTAAGCTATACATAATCTCCATACCTTATACTGACACATTGAATATGCTATGTGTGCATAAGGGCACTTCAATAGCTTTTGTTCAGATCTTCCAATAGTTAATTGTCATAGCCTCAAGTAGGATATGCTCCCAGATATTGAAAAGAGGATAAACAAACCATGTCAATGCTTTTGTGCAATATTCATCGCTGTTTCTTCACATCTGCTTTTTGTACCTACTTGCTCATGCAGATACAAACTAGACCTCCTTCCTGGAAGGTTTAATAAGAGCATGCCAAGCTGTGGAACTTCAACAAAGCTACAGAGAGTCTCCTACATGCAAATGCTAATCGAAGTCTGAACTTTTGTGAACAGTTCTAAGTAGAACAAAGCAAGAGAAAGATTCTCAGCATTTACTTCTGGCTGCATAAAAGCAGTGTTCTTGTGTTGGTGCACTGTAGTAAATACCTAATATGGAGCTATAAATATAATTCAAATTAAGATAGAGATATTCAACAATGTGATGGGTCAGCAAATATTCAGTTTCCCTCTCCAGTTCCTGGTTAGCCTCTGAAGCTTAAGCACTGTGATTCTGATACTTATCAGTTTTTCAGTGGTGTGATGACATTTTGATAGCATAACCCAATATAACTTTATGAAACTGATTTTACCTGTTGAGAGCTTCTCTGGGGTACTTATCCTGGAATAACCATCTGAGTCAGTGTTACAGATCAGGTGCTCAAAATTGCTTTTACAGTCCTTTAAAGTAATGCATTAGAATGGTTCATATCTACTACTATATCTGCATGAATCCTATGGATAAAACATGGATAAAATTATTTTTCATTTCATATATCTAAACCTTAAAACTAGAGCTGAATGTTGCAGGGGAATGGGCTTAAGTGAAAAAAAATGCTTCTAATGCAGTAAAAATTTAGGAATACAGAACAGTATCAGAAGTTTTAACATATTAGGCATCCTGCAAAAAAACCTCTAGATTTTTAAACATTTTTCTGTGTTTGTTTTCTCTTCCTCTCTCTGCTTCCTCTGTTCCCTCTGCACCTGAACTGTGGGTGAAAGCCAGTGAGGTGCAGATGATCATATATCTCTGGTGAGCTCTGACTTGTCCTTAATGGGAGCTAGTGAGCAATGGGATTGAACCTGGCATAGCCCCACCAGTGGTTCATCTCCAGCCTCTATTGACAGTGGTAGAATGTCATTGCTGATGACAGCTCTTCAACAGCCAGAGAGAATGATCAGGTACTGTTAGCCTATTACTTGTGACTAAATGGCTTGTGAGTAGGATGACCACCATGGAGATTAACCCATGGGCAGAATTCAAGGCCTGAGTGTAGAGAACACAAATGCTGCCTTGATGCTTTGAAAGCTGCTCATTGATGTCAAGAATGAAGTGTGCAGTGAGGACAATACAGAAGACCTGTCCCTTTGCTTGTTTCAAACACTTAACACTATAGTTAGTTAAAAGGGGAGAGGGAAAAAACCCTGTCCTGCTTCCAATATCTTAGCTTGCACTTACAGTGAGAAGTGGCACAAGAAAGCAAGGAACTGCATAGACTGATAGTTGCTGCTTCTGTACTTAAGAAAGAATACTAGGATAGCAAGCTGTATTTGCACAGGAACTGTAATGATGGTTGTGAATATCAACATACAAAAACATTTATGGTGGAAGTAGTCCCTTGAAGCAGAATTATTGTACCTCTGTGGTTTGTACATCTCCACTTACTGTTTTTTATATTCTCGTTTTGGGGGTGCTGGTGAGCTCGGAGCTACCCCCGTGGCTACCCAGCTCCCTATGAGTTTTTAGAATACCTTTTAGCCTGCTGTGCCCGTTCCCAGGCTGCCCTCGCCAGCAGCTCTTTGGCGAATGCAGCCACAGTCCCAGGGGGTCCCTCGGGGCACCCCCTCGACCTCCCGGAGCGGAGAAAAAAGAGGCAAGACGGGAGAGCCAAGCACGTGGGGTCTGGTGGTTGTTTATTGTCTCTGTCCCATGTTCTCTCTCTCCCTCGGGCTCTGCCGCGTGGTTTTTCCCCGGTCAGGGGTGGGGCAGAGCCACGGCAGTCAGCAACCAATCAGAAAGGGAGTTCCCAGCCCGGGACCGCCCCGGGACAGCCGCTTTGGAGTCCCTCTGCCCTCCCGGTGTCTATGGTGCCGCTGGGGGCAGGTTGTGTCCTGGCTGAGGCTGGGTGAATCCTGCCCAGCCAGGACAATACAACATCCGCTGCGAAGGTGTCCCTGCCTTCCTGCAAGGGCTCATTATGTCTGTAACACTGAGACATACCTGCTAAAATTGGTGCTACCTTGTGCTCAGCACCCTATCACACACAACTAATAAAATGTGTATTCCCAAACATTTACAGTGAATAGAGATAGATGATAAACTGGTCATTATCTTTATTTACACAGCAGGGAATCAAGGTACAGGTTTCAGTCAAGCTTAAAAATTTTGGAGAGTGCCAAAATCAGGCTTTTAAAATCCTTTAGCAAGTAAAAAGTCTTTTTCTTCCCTCCCAGACACTTTGATGTTGGCAGCTCTACTGAGACTAATCTGTGTGACTGTTGTGGTAGAAATGCTGGGACTGATGTGGATGGGATGTGTGATTCTGGGAGCAGTGGGAGGAAGGAATAGCTGGAGAAGGGCCATACTAAAGCATATCTTGTCCCATGGCACCTCTATTACCATGTCACTGTGACCCCATCATCAGTGTGTAGTTTTTCAGTAAACACAGCATGGGGATGGCAGGCTAGAAGAAGGAAGACCCAAGATATTTAAAGAGCATGGCAAACCGTAGAAAAACAGAGTAGGAACCATAAGAGAATCAGATAAACATGAAGTATGGTGAGCAAATCCTAAAGATCCACAGAGGTGGAATGTTTGGAGAGATGGACTATCAGCTTGCAATGAGTACAGAAGATCAGACCAAAGACTGACTTTTCCAAACTCAGAGTAATCCAGGGCATGGGAGAAGGACTCAGTAGTGAACATCCCTCATAATTCATGTCCTCTTAAGTTTTTGGTGGGACTCAGTAGTGAACATCCCTCATAATTCATGTCCTCTTAAGAAGTTTTTGGTGGACACTGAGATACAAGATGCAAACACTTCAGGGCCTGACTGCTGGGCAGGCCACTCTGATATGAATATCTTGCTCATTGTAAGCAAATGGATACAAGACAGTAAAATCACTTCTGTTTCAGTTTTGTTTCATGCCTATCCTCTTTAGGGTCTCATGTTAAGATTTGCTACTTGATTGTTGCAGTGTTGTAACACCATTTGTTGCATGCAAGACCTTGATTTTGACTGTTCAGTGTCTGCCATGTGCATGTTATTTTGCAAAAAGTCTGTGTTTGCCAGAGGTAAAAGTTAAAACTGGTCTTTCTGGCCACAGACCAGTTAGATGACTGCAAGACTTGTCTCTTTGTGTTTTCCAGCAACTCTAGAAAGCAACATCATTTTTTTAAGTGTGAAGCATTTGAAATTTTGTTATGACTGGAACTACTAGAGACAAATCTGGGAAGTGATCTTTGCTACAAAAGCACCTTGTCTAGTCTGGTAGGTTTCTTCCAAAGCAGTTGACTATTAATTTGAAAAAGTTTCATTACCAAATGGGCTGAAATTTATTTCTCTTTTTATCTCTCTGAACAGTACTTTAAAGACAAAACAACTCTCAACAGGATATTTTGCACCTTAGCTTCTAGGCAGCTGCTTGCTCAGGATGGCTTCTTTTAAATTTGTCTAGGAAAATACTGTGTTCTGAGAACTGGTCAACTCTTCAGTGGCAGACCTGGGCTTCTATGGGTTGGCAGTGTTGTGTCTGCTTTGTCCTACAGACAGAAGAAATGCTGCATTATTTACAGGGGAAAGAATAATGTTTCTCTGCATCTGGCCAAAAGCATTCTTTGCTGTAATAACCTTTTCCAAGGTACTACTACTACTACTACTGCTACCACCACCACTACTACTACTACTACTACTACTACTACTACTACTACTACTACTACTATTACTAATGTTGTGTATAGAACATTACATTTACAGATACTACTCTAGTGCTATTCTTGGGAGTCTGCTGGGGCAGGTAAACTGTAATACAAGAATTCCAAGAAACAGCAACTTGTCTGTAAAAAGATTTCTAGGTAAATGTCTTTTGTTCCCATCTTCACTACCCACTCCCCACACATATAATTTGCATTTTTACTGCATCTTTTTATGTTCAGCCTGGTTATTTCAGCTTTGACAAAGGCCCTTGGATGGGCAAGAAGTCATATGACCTGTAAGTTCACTGACCCATGTCATTTATGCAGTAAAGCAGTGAGTCTGTGGAAAAACAGGTACCCACACGCTTTTCCCACATTCAGAATACTGTTGTGGATGTAAAAGGATGTAGATTCAGCTCCAGCTTTGAAAGCCTGTAGCTGCTTTTGGTTGTCCTCAACAATTTATATGTTTTCTTTTTGGAAGTGGGAGTGAGGTCTCCAAATCAGGTCTCAGGTATTTCCTCTGCCTCAGCTGAAATGTTGCACAGTGCACAAGGCTTTTCTGCTCAGTCTGGCTGTTTGAAAGCCTTTGTGCAGAGATAAAAACTCTGTGTTTCCTTACACTCTGTACTGTGCACTTCTGTCAAGGTCCAACTTGTCTAACCTTGTTGTGAAAAACTGTGGTGCTTATACAGCCCTGGCCTGGAAACACTGATGCCAGGAGAAAAGCAGATGTCCTCTCTTGCCTGCCTTTATAATCATCAGGTCAATGCTGTGCTCAGGGGTAATTTTAGCATTGTGCACACACTGCTTTGCAGGCTTTTTTTAAGATGATAAAATTCTTGGTCTGTTTTTTGTTTGTTTGTTTGTTTGTTTTTGTAGAAGATAGTTTTAAATACTTTCTTCTGGTGCCCGGAATAAAATCCCTGTAGTCTAAACAGGCTTTATTTGTACAACAGAGGTTGTCCTCCAGAACCAGACAGTATTGTTGATGTATTCCCCTTGTTCAGAAACCCCACTAAAATTCACTGGACTTCATTGCTGTGGGTATTCTCCCCTCTTCTCATTTTATCTTGTCATATTAAATCAGTTTTGCCACAGTTTTTCAGATCTGTCTGTAAGATTATACACGTCCACAGTAAGAGAGAATCTTGCATGCTTTGATGCAAAGCACACAAGAGTTTGGTTGAGGGGTTTTTTTCAGATGAAAAGAAGATATTATGCTGCATACAAATGCCTTGCTTGTCCTGCGGCACTTCTGTTGCTTTTAAAATAGCATTGTGGGTTCTGAACTCTAAACCTCCCTGCTCCAGGCAAACCCCAGGATTCCTCTTAGGGATCTGTCCTCTGGCCAGCCTCCTATGACAAGAGTTAGAAGATAGTTCACAGGCATTAATTTGACAGACAAAAGAACAAATACAAGCAAGAGTGTGCAGAGACTATAGGGACTCTTTTTTTGGAATGGACTCAACACAGATGTAGTGAAAGGAGGTAGGCTTAAAACCTTCCTGCCACAACCCTGCTGCACTGACAACATAAGATCCTGCATTCTCCTTGACACATATTTTGTCAGATGTATAACAATACATACAATATCATACAGTCCTGGAAGGAGAACGCTATCAGGAAGGTAGAACTCGAAGGTGACATAACCAAAAAACTCTGCAAAATTTGCTCATCTTTTGTGGAACTATAGCCAGACCTAGAACCGTTTATGTTCCTCTTAAGTGAAGGGAAATTTCCAGTGATATTTAGTATATCCAAATATATCTAGATTCTCAGCAGGAACAGTATAGGTATTTACTTTAACATGATACCTACATACAATTCTTAAATGTAACTAAGCAATTTCAAGTGCTTAAATCAAGACTAGAAATAAACCATGAGACTTGTAATGTACTTTATCTGGGAAAGCTACTTGCTTTAATCACCATTTAAATGTTGTAGACTCTGCAACAGCTACAACACAACTGTTTTGTAAATGTCACTTACAGGGAGCTATAGTGGTCCAGAACAATGTGCTTTTCTGAACATGTTGAAAGTCATGGGAAGTATACATGTTATCTGCCAGCAGAGTACACCTTAGTGGTTTTACGAACATCTGAGTTAAATTAATTTAATCTTATGTTATATGCAATCCTAACCATTATGTATGTTGGCAACTCATAACATTAGGGTACCTCTGAGGGGGAGGAATGCTGAAAAATGCAGTGTCTTCATCCCTTTCTCCTTAAACACTTAACCCCCCCTTCTACTGCACTGAAAAAATTGTACCACGACTCAGTCCTCCATGGTCTAAACTCATCTGTGCTGTTTGATAGCTCAGGCATTAAACATGCAGATGAGTGCTGGTGTTTAACTGCTCTACTTTTTATATCCAGGGCAGAGATGACTCTCAGGGTGGTGGGCTGAAGAGCAGGCATACTGCAAAGTCTTGAATTAAGAAAGTATTGGATGTGGCCAGAGTCTGACTTTAGTTTAATCATGGATTTTGAAATGTATCATTCTTGTGCATTGATTGGCAGTTGGGCATCAGAGTAAGTTAGCTCTGATAGAGTTTGATAACAATTATTTTTTTAAATAACACTGATTCAGGAAAACTGCTTTCCCTTTGTCTACCCTATTGCAAGCAACTGCAATCTTAGATGACTGCTTTATGTCCCCATAAATTTTTCTACGTAGAGGAAAGCAGGGGGATGAATATTCTTTTAGCCCTTTTTTGCGCATTACTTCCAGCTGTAGAATGACCTTCACTACAAGAACAAAGGCAAATAAGCAATGTCATGTTCACTTGCTGTCCTAATAAAAGCTGTAGAGGTGGTTACTGGCTAGAAGGCTCTAAGCATTCAAATAAAAGCAATTAATAAAATCAGTATTTCAAGTCAGGTGGGCAAATAGGCTTTCTAATTTTGTGGGTTTTTTTGGATTGCTTTTGAAGCACATAGCCTGTAAATGCAGAGATCATGTTTCAGTGAAGACTTTGCTACCACATACCCTAATCCGAAGGAAGGCATTTTCCTAGTGGCTCTTCCTTTCCTGGAAAAATGGAATCTTGTGGCTACATACTGGCCTAGGACTTCTTGAGTGTGTGGTCAGCTTTGACACTGTCTGATTGTGAGTTTTGATAAACTGCTATGTCTCTGCCTTGCACTCAGAAAGCAGGACCTACTCGTTACTCCCTCTCTTTTTGGGTTAGACTGCTTGATAGGGAATTTTCTGTAGCAACAGGAACAGTGGGCTGACTGCTGTGTACAGCTTCTAGCCCTGCTGTTGTCTTCTTACAGAAAAAAAGCTGGCATTACATGTTGAATCAAAACCTTGTAATCTTTGTGCTTTTGAAGAGGAATGTGGGCAGTGAAGCCCTTGTCTTGTGTTCCTAAAACAGCTCAAGGACGTGCTGCTGTTTTGTATAAGTATAGTCAGGGCCAGTCATGAAACTGATGCTAATATTCATGCCACATGCTTTGTTTTGAAACCTTATGTTTTTCACTTATAATGTTGCCTGTTGTTTTAAAGTGCCAATGCCTGGAACAAAGCTGACTTTTGTAGAGAAAAAAACCTAACTGATTTCTTAAAACTTTGGAAATGTTTAATAAAGTCAGATTGGAATGAAAATACATGACACAGACCCTGAGCACTGCTGAGAATCTGAGCAAAGAACTAAATCAGTGCTCTGTTGCTTTTTGCTTCAGGTTTGCATAAATAATTTTCTTAGTATATTAAACCCAGAAGGATGCACCCTTCACGTGCAATGCAAAGCAAAACTAATATTTGAATCTGCAGGTGCTTTGAAGAGAACTGTTTGAAGGGAAAGAGGTAATCAGACCTGAGAGAGTAAAGAAAGATGGATATAGTAGGATTTAATTTCATAAGGAACTTTGAGCTTCAACTGTGTTCAAAAATGTTAATAATAGTCCTGACCTTACCTTAAACATCATGACCCTTCCTTATCACAACTTGTTTACCAGGACTTGTACTATTCCCCATAGGATATGAATTCTCATATTAAAAGTCTAATACTTTGTAACATGCAAAATGTAAAACACCAACATAAATAAATTAACACTTTATATCCATCTGGGCTTCATTTTGCTGTGGCATAGACAAACTGCCTGGCTTCAGAGCAAGCTAGAGGAAGTAGTGATTGGATCTAAGACTGTGTCATGCTCTGGAAACAGAGCAGGAGAACCACGAGAGTTTTTTCTGTTAGGTCTCTGACCTGGTTAAGACATTTTCTCTTTAACATCTCAGTCTCTGATGAAGACTGTCTTAGATTAGCTATAGTTCAGCTAACCTGAAATAAGAGGGTGATAATGAGGCAGAAGAAACTCCGGTCAGCAGAGTGCTTCTGCTTTCTGTGCGTCTGCCTTCAGTCTCCTGGGAAAGAATGTTATTGCGTAGCTCAAACCTTGAGGATTTATTTTTTAAATATTAAATGTCCAGTTATTAGTACCATATCAGGTTCCATTCTATGAGCCTTACTCAGTTTTTGTTCTTAAGGTGGCTATGTAATTTTTAAGTATGTAATTTAATTATCGGTATGCTATCTTGTTCATAAACTGGAAGCTCTCCTATTTTCTCATGTCAAGGGGTTCAGTAGCCATAAACTTACTACATTTGATAATAGAATAAATTTTCATAGTAGAATGCTGTCTCCTGAGAGATTGCTGTCTTCTGAAGTTCCGTATTTTGTTCTTCTGGAGAACCACTCATCCAAGAACAAGCTAAGCTTTGCTCTGTTTTTGACAATAGATGAGATCAGTGCCTGATGGTTATGCTAACACAGACATTAAATAATAGAAATTGCAGATTAGATACTAAAAGCAGCCTGGGGATGTTGTTTAGCATTTTAATGCAATGTGGTTTCCTGGCAGTCAAGCTACATTTACTAACAGTCTTCAAATACTGAGCATGCTCTTTCTAAAAAAAGGTGTTGGAAGCGAAGAAGTTCAAACACTCTTTTTCCCAGGTTGTGTATGAAGAATAACAGGTTTGTTGTTGAGATCAAGTGAGCTTGTCCCAGGAACTGGTGAACAAGCTAGAGAACAAGCTAGAGAACAAGTTAAAACTTTGAACTGCCTGGGAACATCTGATCATGAAACTTATGCATAACTTTCAGCCATACAATTACCTGACACTGCTAGTATCCTGACAGTGAGCATGATGTTTGAATCAGTGAGTTGAACTTTTGGAGGATGTACATGCCATATTTTAAAATAGTTCTATATTTGGAAGCTATGCAAGTCACTGAATTGTTTTGAACTTTTGGTTTATGAAAAGATATGCAGGACAGTCCCAGTGTGGGGAAAAGTAGCTGCTCAGCACCCACCAGTGCCAACCACCTCTGGTCAGGGAGGTTTCCTGGGTAGTATCTTAACCTACTCACAACAATCAGAGTGGAAATCCTGCTGTCAGCTTAAATGGAAGCAGAGAATAACTCTTTGTATCAATATGGCTTCAGAAGATCTTTCCTTTTGCTCTCTGAAATATGGAGCTGGAAGGGCTCTTGGTGATGCTGGTTGGTAGATTCTAACTGAAACATTATGAACATATGGTGATGACTGGTTGTTCCCCTTCTTTCAGTTGAACTCCTCGAAGCCCATGAATGAAAGATGGGATTTGGTGTTAAATTGTCCTGTGCTAAAAGCTTACAATCAATGATCATTTTACAGTCAGCTGAAGTTCTTTAGTTTCTCTACTAAGCACAGAGGAATCTCTGCCCATACATCAACTCTGACATTTGGAATAGTGATTTATACTAGGCTCTGTTCAAGAGTTACCAGTCTGCCCAAGATGCTGTGAAGAAATTGGCACAACTTTCTGTTGACTTAGCAGCAACCTACTACCACTCCTGGTGAATCCATTGGCTTGGAAGACCAATGCTTGATTTTACAACAATACAGTTTATTTTAATAATAAGATCTGCTCCTGTTAGAGAAGAAGGTATTTCCCAGAACACTGATGATTTAAAATATTGGCTTCACATAGTTTCTTCCTGTTTGCTTGGACCTCCTAATAAGCCTAGGTTTTCTGGATGATTTGGGGCAGGGTGGGGGACTGTTGATTTTCCTTTAAGCTATCTAGTGATTGCTAATAGCAACTGTCCATCTGACTCCCTCTGGAATTGCAGTAATCATGGCTGAGTTTGCTACATCATTCCCAAGTGACTATGTTGTACATGAACAAGCTAGAGAAAAAAGATCATTTGAAGATAGGTCATCATCAAAGAAGATGAGGTCATAAGCTTATCCCTCTTTCTTGTTAAATATCTGCTTGAAATATCAGTGGGTTTGTTTTTTCTATCATACTTAGATTAGTTTAGTTTCAATACCCTAAAGGTGCACTGATGTTTATCGCAATAAACACCTGCAACTAACCCAATTGATTTGTTACTGAGATTTGCTGTGCGAGAAGAGAGAAGGGATTGTAACATAAAGTGCCATGGGAAGAAGAGGGCACTTATGAAAGCTAGTATGTACTGTTGATGTACTTTGAAGCACAAATTCTGAATTTAATACAAACAGAAAAGTGAAAGGAACATGAAAGGGGCAAGGCAAAGCTGTGGCTTGACAGAAGAACTTGCTCTTGTTAGTCTGGACACAGTGTATCTTGCAGGTGCTACTGTTCTGGCCTTGTGTTGCAGGAAGTTATGTCAGGTGTGAGTTAAAACAAATTTTTGTAGGATCATCCTCCTTTTCCCACCATTTATTAGAGTTACAGATTAGTATGAGGGCAGACAATTTCTAATCCCTGAGACCAGATATTCCCCCAAATAGTTTAGGCTGTCAAAAACTGGTCTGTCAGATCTTTGAACTGGAAATGCTTCAGCAGTGCTCAACTGCTCAGCCCAAAGGTGTCTGTGAAGAGTAGTGCTGCCACTCCACTCCTATCCCAATGTTTTGCCTAATGGCAACTAAGCTATAATATTAAAGCTACATGGATTCAAGCAGTTTGTGAATAGTTCCACAGAAAGAATTGCTGCAATACAGCTGTGCTTCCATGCACATTAGATGTGAGATATAATGAGTTTTGAGAACATATTGCCATATTCAGCCAAGTGGAAAATTCATTTTTTAAATACAGCTGACTGCTTGGAATATAACAGAATAGAGAAATAATTTCACTAGTTGCAAATATGCATTTTTTTTGTAGCATTGTACCCTCAAGGCTGATCCTTTTGATGTCAGATGTTGTTTCCATACCTACCAGAAACACATTTAATTAAAAATAAGTCTTATATGCACTATGGGTTGTTCAACGTGGTGTATCTCACAGATATACCAATGTAAAGTAGTGGGCACAGGGAAAAATTAGTTTAATGTTTTCCAGTGTTGACCTAACTTTGCCTTTTGACTTTCCTAGGAACTTAGTTTTGGTTTCACACCAGCTTTCCCTTGTTATAGCTTTGTCTTTTGTATTTTAATAGATAGAATCTTAGAATCATAAATTCACAGAATAACTGAAGTCAGAAAAGACCCTTAAGATCATTGAGTTCAGCTATTAACTGTGCACCACTAAACCATATCCACAACTTTTAAACACTTCAAGGGATGATGAGTTCCTTGGACAGTCTAATCTAGTGCTTAGTAACCCTTTCAGTGAAGAAATTTTCCTAATATCAGATCTAAACCTCCCCTGCTATAACATGAGGCTGTTTCCTCTTGTCCTATTGCTTGTTCCTTGGGAGAAGAGACTGACAGCCACCTCGCTACAACCTCCTTTCAGAGACCAATGAGGTCCCCCATCAACCTCCTTTTCTCCAGGCCAAACAACTCTCTCAGGTGCTCCTCATAAGACTTCTGCTCCAGATCTTTCAACAGCTCCAGCACCTCAAAGTCCTTCTGTGAGAGAGAGGCCCAAAACTGAACACAGGATTCGAGGTGTGGCCTCACCAGTGCTGGGTACGGGGGACAATCCCTGCCCTGGTCCTGCTGGCCACACTGTTGCTGGTACAGGCCAGGATGCCATTGGCCTTCTTGGCCATCTGGGCACACCCTGGCTCATGTTCAGCTGCTGTCACCAGCACCCCCAGGTCCTTTTCCTGTGGGCAGCTTTGCAGCCACTCTGTCCCCAGCCTGTGGCACTGCCTGGGGTTGTTGTGACCCAAGGGCAGGACCCAGCACTGGGCTTTGTTGAACCTCACACCACTGGCCTCGGCCCATGATCCAGCCTGTGCAGATCCCTCTGCAGAGCCTTCCTGCCCTCCAGCAGGTCAACACTCCCACCCAGCTCAGTGTCATCTGCAAACTGACTGAGGGGGCACTCAATCCCCTTGTACAAGTCACTGATGAAGACAACAAACTGGACTGGCCCCAGTACTGAGCCCTGGGGAACACCACTGGTGACCGGCCACCAGCTGGATGTAACTCCATCCACCACCACTCTCTGAGCCCACCTACACAGGTGGTTTTTTTACCCAATGAATAGGGCACCTGTCAAAACCATGAGCAGCCAGCCAGGAGAATGCTGTGGGAAACAGTCTCATATGCATCAGTAAAGTCCAGGTAGAAACATTCAAAACCTTTTCTTCATCCATCCTGCCACAGAAAGAGATCTTGTCGGTCAAGCAGGACCTGCCTATAGCCAACTCCTGCTGGCTGGGCCTGGTTCCCTGCTTATCCTGTATGTGTCGTGTGATGGCACCCAGGAGGAGTTGATCCATGACCTTCCCCGGCATTGAGGTCAGGCTGACAGACCTCTGTAATTCCCCAGAGCATATAGTCATAGAATCACAGAGTGGATTGGGTTGGAAGGGACTTTAAAGATCATCTAGTCCAACCCTCCTGCTATGGACAGGAACACCTTTCACTAGACCAGGTGGCTCATGGATACCCCAGCCTGGCCTTAAACACTGCCAGAGCTGGGGCATCCATGACTTCTCTGGTAAACCTGTTGCTGTGTCTCATCACCCTCACAGTAAAGAATTTCTTCTAATCTAAACCTACCTTCTTTCAGTTTGAATCCATCCCCCTTGTCCTGTCACTACACTCTC
Source organism: Dicrurus megarhynchus (assembly GCA_013399195.1). Classification (NCBI taxonomy): domain Eukaryota; kingdom Metazoa; phylum Chordata; class Aves; order Passeriformes; family Dicruridae; genus Dicrurus; species Dicrurus megarhynchus. The sequence goes on from VXAD01005376.1 coordinate 265,664, forward strand.
CTGTGAGAAGTCCCTCTCCAGCTCTCTTGTATAAGCCCCCTTTGGGTTAAAAGGCTGCAATAAGGTTTCTCCTAGAACCTTCTCTTCTTCAGGCCTAACAGCCTCCATTCTTTCAGCCTGTCCTCATAAGCCCATCCTCCAGCCCCCTGATCATCTTTGTGGCTGTAGATCCTCCTTCTAGCCCTTCTCGTAGATGGGTGACACATTTGCCAACCTCCAGTCAACTGGGACCTCCCCAGTTAGCCAGAACTATGGTGGAAAGTGGTTCACTGAGTATTTCCACCAGTTCCCTCAGTACCCTTGGGCGGAGGGTGGACTAGCTGGGTGCTTTGCTTTCCCTGTGTGTCACTCTGTTGGTCAGAGTTGGAGCAAAAGCTCTCAGCACAGCAGGTGTTCCGCATCCTACAGCACTCCTTTAACAATTACAGAGAACAAGTCCAGAAAAATAAATCTTCATTCGTCAGGTGTAATTATGCCTTGGATAATTAGAAAGGTGACAGCAATTCTTCAGCATCTAATGAAAAAATATTACTCACTGCAATTACTTCACAGAAAGGTGAAGGCCGTTTCTGTTTCATGTCCTCACACTAGATAGCCATATGCTGCAGCAGAATAAATGCTCTCTGCATGGGGCAATCCATGTAAGTATTTTGTGCTCCTAAAATATGAGGGTGGGGGAATCCCTCGGGGATATTCTTAGTGCATAAAACAACATTATGCTGCAAACTTGATATTAGGAGTAGCTCAGCAGAGACATGATGCTGACTAATTTGTATTTCTAAACCAGGGACCTACTTCCCTACAGCTTTTGTTACTCTGTTAACTGTGTAGCTGGGGGTCACCACATGTCTTACAGCCTGCCAAGGCACCGCTCTGCTACAAGACACTACTCTTCTTCAAACACTTTCTTCCACCAGCCAAGCAGTTGGCTTTATCTTCTGACTCATGTTGTCTGCTTTGTACTCGATCATGAGATTCACAGACTTACAAGAGGGCTAGGCACCAGTCTTCTGGCATAAAACTGTCCAAATAGCACGAACAAGACTGAGGGTTTTGCAATGCCTTTAGTCTCACTAAATGACAAATAACTGGTTCCTTCCTCTTTTTCTTTCCTTTTTTTCTTTTTTTTTTTTTTTTTTAACAACTGGAAAGACAAAGGAAGCAAGTTTCACTTTAGCATATAACTACTCTGGCTCAATCAAATATTTCTCAAAAAGCTTCCTTATTAAGGGTGAAGGTCTGTAAAAAATAGCATCTAATACTTTGGTTCATTTATATGAGAAAAATACAGCAATAATCAGCATCTCTGAGCAGGGTGCAATACACGTTGAAACACAGTGTTATGTCTTCTGACAACAAGGGCAGTAGTAAATGAGTAGTTAAAGCTGATGAGATATCCTCCAAGCTCAAAACACAATCATTCCATGTTATCACAGATTAGTTCTTTGGAGGATTCATAGTTGCTGTCATATGTCTCCTTTAATGCAGGTGGATTTCCATCTGATCCTGCAGACAGACATGTGCAGCTGTGGGGCTGCATTGACTTCGGCAGGTGCAGGAGATTGCAGGTCCCTTAAAGAAATAAAAAAACCCACAAGAAAATGGGTTTTCTCTTTGTATGCATATGAAACATCTGCTCTTTTGTGTGGTAAGGGACAACACAGAGAATCAATCTAAAAATCAGAGGACAATCAGCACTTTGAAGAACTAGGCTTGTAATGAAAATTTTCTGGGAATGTTTCTTTCCTTATATCAATGCGGGTAGTGGGGAAGGTGAAGGAAGAGCAGGAAGTCTGAAAAGAATGCAAGGCATATTATTTTGTCTTGATATTTTAGAAAACACACTTTTTCAGACGTTAATACAGATTTCGTTGCTTGTAAATTGCTCTTTCTTATGGTTTATGATTTTTGTGATATGGCTTATAAATAACTGATGAAGTAGTTCAAGGCAAAGCACAAAAATTACTTAAAAGGATGCTGTCGAAATGTATGTTACCTTTAAGTTTTTTTCCTAGCCTTGAATATTTAATGACTTAATTTTCCCTGTTCCTTCCTTGAAAAATAGCTCCATCATGCAGACAAAGATTTGATTTTTCTAGAAGCAGAGCACACTAGTATCTCAGTTATCTTAGTATGTATGTATTTCTGAGGATAAATGAAATAACATGTGAAAAGTATGCTTATGACAATATTAGACACTGTAAAACAAAGGCCCTCATGCTTTGTGAACTATTCAAGTCAGTTTTGAAGATGGTCTATATCTGGTTTGAATGAGACTTCCAGACCTTGAAAGTATGTCAGTGCCAAACACAGGTATGGAAAATGGGAAGACATGGAGCCTATTTTTGTGGAACTCAGAAGGAAACCAGTTTCTCTTTCTCCATACCACTTTTGAATTGAGTTCAGCACTCCTCATTGCTTTTCCTAGAGGTGGAGGAGGAATAAATGCTGGAACCATGTTTACTTAAGTGAAAAGTGTATGTCATTCACCATTTTGGAGCCACAGTCACGAAATTACAGGGGACCATTTTCTTGCTTCCAGCCACAAAAAAATCTTTCATCCAGTCTTCACTTCAAAACTTCACTTGGCTTTTCCTCAGTCTACACAGAGATGTCTCTTTTGCCTTTTTCCTATCTTCCCATTGTTTTGGATGTACTATCAAAAAATCTGCAATCCAACATGTCCTCTTGGTTTTGTATTTATTTGCCATTGCTATTTAGTCCCCAAGGAAATCTTTTAGACCACAATTCAGTCTCTTTTCAAGCACTGTTATGTGCCAATAACTTATATGCTAAAAGATCTTGATATTTAAAAAGAAATAATTATAATTATTCTAAAACTACATGCAAGTTGCTAAGAGTTTAAGACAGACAACAGCAACAATACTTTCTGCTTTATAAAGTGCTGGCATGAAAGATGTTCACTGGGCGATGAGACAGGGTGATTCAGTGAAAGAACATTATATAATATTTACAACTGAGTTTTTCTGCATCTGCCTGTTTCCTTGCTCTTGCTGCATTTTATTTGGTACACAACTTCCTCAAACAGTATGTGCTGTGAGGTGAGTAGAAAGTGACAGTCTTGTTACAGCCATTTAGAGTGAATGGATCTTCTCACTGTATAAAGCAAAGCTGAAGTGGTAAGATAAGGGAAAATTTGTGCTGTGGAGGCACTGAATCCATAGTCTGTCAGAGATATCATGATAAGGCTAATTGCTTTCTGGTAAAAGGTCTAGAAGTTTTCAGAGACATTTACAGCTAAACTTTTTTTCTAAAAGGTGTTTTGACAAATTCTTTTACATGTTAGTATGCCTTGTACAATACAGCAAGTAGGAAAAGTAAAAATAAAGTAAAATTTATGGAGGAGAAACTTTTAATTATGAAGTTCCCTGGAAGTATTTGGAAAGAGATGGGTACACAGGTTCTTAGTTTAGGTCTAGAGATGAGTTTATTTGCCATCATGATTGGCAAGACAGAAAATCCTTTACGATGGTTCAGGACAAATCAAGCAGTAATCATAGATTTCCCATGTAGATCTCCTTCCCCAAAAAGTCTGTGCATTGTCGATTTATCAGCTTTAGGAAATATATCTTAGTGATCTAATTTTGAGATGTGCTCAGCCTGACTGGTGACTGGAAGGCAACTGAAAGTTTTAAGAGTTCTTATAAAGATGGGAATCAAAGAGCTTTCTTACTTGATGTGTCAGTCTCTACAGCAACTTTTCAGGGAGGATGTGATCAGTCTAGAGCAAGAAATATCTTAGGATCTTCACTAACATACTTTATCGTCCTAGAATAACACAAATCTCTGGAAAAGTGTACAGCCTGGGGTGCTTCAGACCAGATTGGGTTGCAGCGAAACAATTCAGGCTGTGATCCAAAACCCATTGAGGTCAGTGGAGAGGTTCCCAATTGCTTTCACTAGCTTGAGATGGTGTTTTGCTGTCAGAAGTGACTTAGGCAGACCATGAAACATAAGTATGTATTTCTCAGAAGAGCTGGAGAACACTGAAACTGGTCCATTCCCTGCAGCTACATTAAGGATTATGCCTGATTGGCAAAGCTTTCCAGAACGTTTAATCTTCAAATTAATTTGATGGTCCTGCTCAGCACAGGGTAAACCCAGGAGCAAAGTGTTCTGTAATATTTGTTCACATTTTTAAATGGATGGTTGTCAACAGTGTTTTCTTTCTCTTTGTTTACCTTTCTGATAAATCATTTTAGTGAACAAGTTTGCTAGCTGGAAGGGATTGCTGATGCAGCAAACCTTAAATTGCTTGCCGTCTGCAGTCTATTAGCGGTGAAGTCCATGCATGCTACAGTTAAAGGTGCAGCTGCAGTTGGCATGGTTATATGCAGGCTGGTTTTGTACTGTCAGCTGTGCTGAGTGGTCTATTTATCCAGCAAATCACAGCACACCGTGTAGCCATTGCAGATTGAGCTGCCTCCATATCCTAGTGAACGTAAGGCTGGCATTGCTTTCTCTAGTGGAGTGACTGTCTGGTGCAGCTCCCACCTTTGACAGGCAGTGTGCAGGAAAATGTATTGCTTTTAACATCTACTTATGTATGACAGAGAAAATGCGCACCAGCAAATTTTTAATGCAGTGCCCAGTAGCAGTAGGAAAATGAAGGTTGACTGGATGCCTAATTTGTTAATACTTCACTGAGTCTACATTTCTTTTCAAGTAAAGATCCTGTAACATCCATCTCTTAAGAGATTTACTTCTTCTAGTCAATAAGGCCATGCAATGACAATTCAGAGGATTGCACCGGTTGTCTGTTGTGAGCAGAAACAAAGAATGAGTCTGATTCATGATTTGGATTAAGGTTTTAGAAGTCTGGATTCTTTCTTTTTTCATTGCTGTACACACTGACTTCTAAGAACTTGCTCAATCTCCCACTGCATTTCTCGTCTGTGAAATAGGAAGAATCTCCTGATTTTAGGGGAGAATTTGAGGGTGAATTAATTACTACCTGCCATGAAATAATTTGTATTAGAAGCAAGCACATCAAAATAAAGTCTTAAAAATGTTGCTGGAATGGGTTTTATTAATACTGCAGTGCTATTGTTCATTTCACAATTGTTAAGATAACACAGAAGAAACAGTTGCTGTACCCAGGTTTATAGACATTTCTGGAAATCTAGGAGTAGAATCCCAGAAGATAAGGGGCTGATGTGTATGTCTGAAGCACGAATAGCCAGATAGCTGTGGAGCCAACCAAGGATTGTTACTAATAACAGCCAAGGATTGTTGGTAATAACACACCAAGAGAAAGAACGAGGTGTGACTGGAGAAGGGGCCATGCAGTGGTAGAGCAGCATGTCCTGGTTACAGGAGAAGAGTGCCAGTTTAGCACTCAGTGGGTATAACCAAACTGTGTATGTTTCTGTCATTTTCTGACAAACTGTTAATGATGCGTCATTCGCAGAAGCTGCCCAGTGCACTTCTGACACCTGAGGCTACAAGCTGGGTGTTAAATGAGATGAGGGAGAAGAGGCAAACCTTGCGAGGCAGGGTAGTGGTTTTTGTCTTCACAAAGGACACAGCTGTGATTACTCCCTCCAGGGAAGAACCAGCACAGTCACATCCATCCTGAGGGGGTCATCTCTGCTAATGGGCCGTAGTGGACTTAATGGCACCAGCAGAATAGGCAGCTGCAATGGCTTAGATCATCGAGGACTTCCAAAATATCCCATGAGTCACAGTGTTACATGGTCCATTGTGAAAGCTCCCTGCCCTGCGGGTGGTGCTGAGCATTCCCACCTGAACCTAAACATATATAATCTTTGGGTTTGGGAATTTGAGACACCACCACTCGATGGATCTGGAGGAGGACCAGAACTTTCACAGCACCACTGCTTTTGACAAGACTGCAACTATTCACCTCAAGAGGACTGCAAACACCACTTGATAGTACTGTGACTACCACCCTGACCAACAGGGTGCCAGATTGTACTCTGACTTTGGGGGTTTAAACCAGGTTCATCTGTACCACTGCATTTATTGTAATCTCTCTAGTAAATTGTAACTCTGGTCTGAAATCTCTCTATAGGTAAATGACTGGCGTTCATTTCTCCTGCTGGTTTACTTTCAAACCAGCCCACAGCACTTTTCCAGGACAAACATCCTTGTTCTGGCTCCTGCAGGTAAGCACAAGTACTACTCAAGTGCAGGAATGAGGCTGAGGAGGGGGCATGGACTCTAGGGGTGGATAAGGACCACCAAGACCTCCAAAGCCCTCTGACCCAGTTCCAGAAAGGTCTGAAAGAAATGAACTGTGCGTGATAACTAATTTGCATAGAAAGTGAGAAACTTAGCTCCAAGGTGGGGAAAACATATATGACAAGTACCCCACAAAGCCTGACTGCACATGATCCACAGGATCTTGAGCACCACATCAGCTTGATCAATTCTGGAGCCAGGACTGCTGATCTCTTTTTCTCCCTTTTTTCTTTCTTTCTCTCTCTCTCCCCACCCCCACCTCTTTAATTCACATCTCCTTTTTTCCCTTCCTTTCCACCCTAGCCCTTTATCCTAAACCCACTGCCATGTGCTTATACCAGGAGGTCAGAAACTAACATACCTGTTTCCATGCTAAGTGTGTAATTTATTAATAAAACTTTTGAAGCTATTGTGGACCCTCTGACTTTTGTCATCCCTTTTGAACCATGAGGATCTATGAATGTGGTGAACTTTCTTCCTCTTAAGGGTGGGACTAGGAAGAGAGCTTTTACTCACAGTAGATAGTTAACAGAAGGCTATAGACTCCATGGAAACTTTTTGAGACTTGTAGACTGCAATCCTTTATGTTCAGAAGGAAGTTGTTCTGGAAGGTCAGTCAGGCAAACAGGAGAATAAAGTGGGTTTCTTACATCATGCATACTCTTTCAGTTTTAAAACATCATCCACTGTGAAGGATGTGATTATGCATGAGCCTCATGGATAGCAAGATATGCCAGGATACAGCTGGAGGTATTAACTGTCTGCAAGTAGGTGTCCAGGATGGCTCCTCCTGCACGCTCATCCTACACAATTCCAAATGGCATATACCTATATATAGGTATATATAAATATTTAGTACAGTAATCTTCAAGACAAGGCAGTATACTTACAAAAACTGAAAATCAGACAAGTTTGAAGAAAACTCTGGTTAGTGCTACTGCTTCTCCAAGCAGTAGCAGGATGTCTCCAGCAAGATCCTGGCATACCTGGCAAGATCACGGCATACCTGGTGGCCTGGCTTTCCCTTCACGATACTGCTGGGCAATGAGTGCCTGGTGCAATTTTAGGTGTATTCTATAACACCACCTTTCCATTTAGAGCACAAAGCAAAGGAGGATACTGTGACTGAAACTGCAGACAGCAACTTCTAAATTTTTTTAGTGAATGCTTTCCAGTTTTGTATTGGGAGTGAGGGACAAAGAGAGAGATCACTTCTATGAAGTGAAGCAAACCTCTGGGCCTGAAATCAGGCATTATGTATCACATAGTAGTATTGAAAATTTGTAGTATCAAATGTGTGCAGAAAAGATATTAAAAGCATTGAAACATACTGCTGGAGTCCTGGGAAGGTTTCATTTTTCTCTTTTGGTTTTTTTTACCATTTCCTGTTAGCTGTTGCAGGTTCTTCTGAACATATCACTGGAGAATTGCGGAAAAAATGGGAAATTTTTCTTTAGCCATAGGCAGGAATTCTACGCAGTTTCCTTTCTTTTCTTAGCAAACACTGAGATGCTTCCCTCATTTTAAATTACCTTTTATAGCTGAATATATTTATGTTCTGCTGATGCCAATATACCTGCATTATATGTTTTATGTTCATGTAAACTTTCTTTAGTTCTGTTACACAAACTCCCCCAAAACATTGCTAACACCAGAAAAGACAAACTACTACTGCTCGTCCAGATGAAATAATCATAAGGTATGTCCTAAATTGCATCTTTAGGACTTTATACCAGCTTTACTTCCTCTTGTCAAATTCTTATAAAGAAAATTTGAAAGGCTAGAAACAAATATTCTAATCATTATGTTTCCAATAAAACCCCCTGATGTCTGTGTAATTCCCAAACATTCAGGATATATTGTGCTTTCTGTTCTGTGAGCTATTTACCACTTTTACATAAACAACTAATGAGGCTGAATTTATTCTTCCCCGAAAAAAACTTTTTTCTGGATGTGATGGCCTGGTAGCTCAGTAAAAGGACAATTGCATCTTGCTCTGAAATCTGAAGTTCTAGAAAGTGCCTGTGTCAGGGGAGGTCAGCCTGTTCCCAGAAGCTGCTTATGGCAAAAAAAAGTCTCCTGCAATCAGAGGCCTGTCTAAACGCTGTGGGTAGTGTTTCATAAAGGGGCTGGGGGGTGGTTAAGGAAACACCACTCCTGTGGCCTCTGCAAAAAATTTTTTTCTAATCATTTATGGCAGGCCTCATTGATACTGAGCCCCGTTGTCCACACCCTTCCCACGTGTTGCCAGCTGGAAGCCAGGCTCCCACTGCAGCTGGACTCCCTACAGTCCCAGCTGTAAGGAGTGCCTTGGTCACCAGCCCCCAGTGAAGAGCAATCCCCCCCACAGGACTCTGTTCTGCAGAAATCTGGGGCAGCTCTGCCATTTGCTTCAGCTTGCTTTCTGTCATACAGCCACAGTTGCTTCGGATTTGCTATTGACATGCTGCTCCCTGTGGCTCTGTTTTTTTACTATGGTCAGCTTCCCGCCCGTGGTTCTGGTCCCATCTCCCACCCAAGGGATGTTCAGGCAGCCCCACATCACCTCCACACTGCTGTGGGCCAGGACAGACCATCCAAGTTTTTCAAAAGAGTTAATGAGGCCCTCTGTTCATGGTTACAACTCCACGCAGAGCTCCCCAGCTCAGATTTTCCAGGACACTGAGCTTAACCCTGCTTCTAAGCAAAGCGAGCAGCAAAGCTGATGATGGCTTCAATACTTGCATAGCTGGATCTGCTGTAAAGGAGAGTGAAACAGGGGAAGCAGGTTCAAAGTGCAGAACAAACTCCCATAAAGAAGCATCCTTCTTGCATAAACCTGGGAGAGGCTCTAACTCTCAGATGAATGGAAGGGTATGGGTCCTAAACTTGTGGGAAGCAACCAGTTGTTGTATGGAAGAAGTGCTTTGGAAATATTTGACTTCATGAAGAAGAGTAAATTTAATCTGAGTTTTCAGGAGATTTCATTTTGGCCTTACTCATCTACCCTGTGAGTCTTTAAGGGTGTATCCATGCTGAAAAATATTTACTGAAAGCTGTCTCCATGAAGAGAAGAGCAGCCTTCTCACACTCCTTTTCTCACCCCATCTGTATTGGAGTGTTGTGAGCAGCAGTGAGCAAAACCATGTCAAAATTAACACACCTGCCACGTTCCCCATCCCTAGACCAGCAGAAACAGAAAAACTCAATTATTTTACTGCACATAGTGCTTTACCATTATACAAACACTAACATCTCTCCATCTTTGTTTCTGAGTAAAGAGGGCTGGACTCATCAGATAATCCAGCAGATGGTATTTTATGTGTATCACATGGCTTTGTGGGGTCCCAGTGAGAGAGGGAGAGAAAACTCTTTGCTTTCATTGCTCTGGCATGTTAAACCAACCTTGTCTGGGATTAATTTTAGTCCTGGCTCTGTCTGTCTCTCGTATTAACATCCCCAGCAGACCAAAAAACACTTTTAATTTGAGAAGGGTCGAGGCTAGTGGTTCTGGAGGCTTTCATTGGAACAACTTTCACCAAACACTGATGGAGCTTGGGGCAGGCCTCTGACGTTGCAGGAGACAGCAGTCTGTAGCCGACGACGCGCTGGTTGTTGCAGAACCCATGTATTAGTCCCAGAGCTGCCTGCAAATCAACAACGCTGACTCCTGTGTGTGACTGGAAATACACTGCACCCCAGAGGGACTACAAGGCACAGAATTAAACAACGTGGTCTTCTAGCTACTGTCAGTTGGCTGCTGAGAAAGTGTATTTTTAAATGCTAACCTTTTGTTGCAACTCCTTTACAAAAAAAAGGTGTCAAAATTGTCCTTCTTTCCTTTTATTCCTAAAGATGTGTTAGTAGAGAGATTAGTATGCCTACAGCAGACTCTTAAACTCTTTAAAGATATATATTATTTTAAATCCACTGAATAGTGTTGAATACCAACCATTATCCAGAAAATTTCTTTTCACCAATAAAGTGGTGGACCTGGCAATCCATCCCTCCCACTAGGTTTCTCTGTGCTTTGATTATCTCTGTAGTGTTGCTTGGGTGGGAGTGCAAAGGTGACAGTGCCTCTGACATTGACAGTGACTGAATAGTACCAACTCTCTGTGAAAAAAAAAAAAAGCTTTTGTGAATTTGGTTTCACCATTTCTATTCTGAACTAGCTTATATGTAGAACTACAAGGGCTTTGAGAGTTAGAGAGGAAAAAAAAGAATTTGGAGATTAAGCTTTAAAATATCAGAGATAAACTAAAGGAGGTCTCTCTTCAGGTTGTTTCTGCTGTTGAACTACAGGACTATAAGTAAGTGCAGGTGACACACCCATCTGCAGCAACCTGAAATACTTCTAGACAGAAAGCCTGTCACTGGTGCTATTGCAGGGTGGCAGGCAGATCCTAGCCTCTGGCTTGCACCACAGCTTCAGTGCATCCTGACTGGGAGAAGGGGAAAGCCCAGGGCTGACAAGATGTAATCCCAGTGAGGCATACAAAATCAGTGACATGAGATAGTGACACCCAGAAATATGGCTGAAACTGAAAATTTCCTCTTTACACGCAGCATATTAATTGCCAATATGCACTAACTCCAAAGGCACATCTGAAAGAGGACATGAAAGCATGCTAAAAATCACTGGCATTAGGATGGAGAGTGCTGGCAGCTGACATAGTAGGGAGAACTCCTTCATGCCCCCTCATTCTTCAAAAGCACAAAAATTGACCCGATTTTTTAAAGTCTTCTGCTATGCGGAAGATTTTTCCAAAGCAATTAAATTGCTGTGGCTGTTAATCTACATCCCAGATGGACGGAGAAACAAAGTAGTGCAGTGGGATGAATTACATGTGTTTTGTAGCTATACATCTTCTCCTATCTCACCTGACCAGCTGCAAAATCATGTGATGACACCGTTTGTGGCAAGAAGCCAGGCAGATATGCTCTCATTTCAGGCCTTTCAAAGGACTGGGAATTAGCTCAGCAAAAGGGCAGGTCCTGGGGAGTGAAGACTCTTGCGAGAAGCATTTGTCCTTTCAGCAAAGCAATGCGGTGAATCACAGGTGAGAAGGGTGCGTTCACTTTACGTGTTGTTGTAAACCTGGTGCAGCTGTTTGCAGGTGAGAAGGTCTTGGTGTGTGGCTTAGAAGTGTCTATGCAAGGCAGGGACAAGAAGAAGCAATCCAAATACAGCAAGCAAAGGAACTGGGGATTTTCTGCATTTGCCTTCAGGGTGCAGTAACACAGCCACTGAAAGTGCTGCTGTAAACAGAACTCATTCATTTGGTGTCTCATGCTGTGTTGGTGCATGTTTAGAAGCTGGTTTAGTTTCACAGTCACTCAAAAATCCTCATTGTGTAGGTCATAAAATAATCTAAATCTATCATCTTGATACCTCTTATCGCATATCCTCTGGGAGATATTAAAATGGAAGACCCCTTCTAGAATTGCATGGCTGCTTTAATCACATAAAACAAATATTAAATATTCAGATAATGTCAGTATGTCTTTTTATTTTCCTTGTTTAAACTTCATATTTGTTTTCTATTATTATCTAGCCAATGTAAAAAAAATATCCAGGCTAACTGCGCATTTTCTTTGTACAGAACCACAGACATGAGCTTGCATTTATGTGTAGAGCAGGATTTCATGTAGGATTTGGGTATTAGAAAGTGAAATCTTTGCCCTTCACAAAGTTCAAAACACAGATGTGATCTTGCCAATTATAGAGAATGCATGATCTAAACTGAATAGACTTTATATCTTACATTGTGTAAGTTTGTTGTATCAAAATAGAGTTTTCAGCCCTTACACAGTTGCATCCTGCCTATGGGAGTGAGCAATGGCTGTGTGTGGAACTCTGCCTGGGCACAAGCAAAAAGCCATCTGAGAGTGTATAGATTAGAGAGCAGAGCAGTGTGGGTGATATTGCAGTGAGTGTCTGCTACAAAGACCTCCTGCTCAGGAGGAAGAAATGGACAAGGGACATTGAGGGACATCTCGAAACAGTTGGAAGAAGCCTCACATTCAGAGATCCTGAGACACTAAACTACACTGAGACCTGCTGGTGGGGCAACACAGCACATCACAAGTAGTCTAAAAGTTTCTGAAGTGTCTCAATCACTTCCTGATACAAGCGATTGAGAAGCCAAGGAAAAAGATGCTCAGCTGAAACTCAGGTTTATAAACAAGGAAGAACTGTTCCAGGATGCGAAGATTGGGGTAGCCTTGACTGCAGTGACCATGAGATGGTCAGGATCCTGAGAGAAAGTAGTGGAGCAAATTGCAGAATCACAGCCTTGGACTTCTGCAGGGCAGAATGTAATCCCTGTAGAGATCTGCTTGGAAAAATCCCATGGGAGACAGCCCTGGAGAGAGGAGGAGTCCAGGAGAGCTACTGGGTTTCAAGCTCAAGAATGGTCCATGTCAACAAGCAGAAGCAGAGAGGGCAGGAAGCTGCGTGGTTGAGCAAGGAGCTCCTAACTTGGCATAGACATAAAAAGGAGGTGTAGAGGAGGTGTAAGGAGGGGCAGGTGGCCCAGGAGAACTATAGAAGCTCTGTCTGACAGTGGAAGGATGGGTTTGGGAAAGCCAAAGCTCATCTGGAAGTGAATATGGCAGAGGATATGAAGGTAAAAAAGAAAGATTTCTTAAAAGGATCCTCAGGAGTAAAGGGCATCCTATATCAAATGTGGATCTGTGAGTATATGGACCAGGGATTTGATTGAAAAGAATATAGAAAAGGCAAAGTTGCTCTGTGCCTTCTTTGCCTCAGCCTTCAGGACTCCCCAGTCCCTGAGACAAAGGGGAAAGCCCAGGGCAATGTGGACTCACCTCTGGTGGAGGACAGTCAGGTTAGGAAACATTAAACAAACTAGACTTACAGAAATAATGGTGTTGATAATGCCAGGGCTGTGGGGTTGATCCCCATATGGGCTGCTCCTGTGAGATTTGGACTTGATGATCCTTGTGGGTCCCTTCCAACTCAGAGTGTTCTGTGATATTGGGAAATTCATGGCTTCTGATGGGAGGCACTGGGTGCTGAGGGAGTTGCCTGATGTTGTTTTCTGTGGAGTCTCCACCAGTGAAGGAATGCAGAGTTCTGCTGGATACAGCTCTCAGCAGCCTGCTTGAGCTGACCCTCCTTCGAGTAGGGAGGGTGGATTAGATGTCCTCTGTAATTTTACTCTCCGGCCTCTCATTTTTTCCTCACTACTTCATTTTTGTGCAGGGATGGCATTGTGCATTTCTGCACAATGTGTCCCACAGCGCATGGGTTGCATGAGCCAGCTCCTCAAACACTGCCTCACACATCTGCCGTGACAGCCAATGCCCCAGCAGTTTGGGGTGAGGGGAGAGGGGAATGCATGCTACTTTCCCTAGAAGTCCTAGGCCTTGGCTACTGTAAAGCCAGCAATGACGGAGTTAACCAAGACTGTGAAAGCAGGTTTTTCAGAGCACAGACTAGCTTTCAGCTTGAAAGCATACTGTAGCTTTGAGGAGAGTTTTTCATTATTGGACAGGATCCAGCATCTCACCATCTATGTTACAGTTTGCTCAAAGGCAGGCAGATTATGAAGAAATAGCAGCCACATCTGTGTCAGCTACATTTATCCCATCTGCTTTTTATTTTATCAACTTGGAAAGTAAATCCTAGTCATCACACAAGCCTGTTTTATAAGGATTAGTGCAAATAGTTTGGCACTGACAAAACATACGTATGGAAGTTTTTCCTTCTTGACAACACATTTAAAAATTAAATTTCCAGTGGATTTAATTACAGTTAAAAGCTTTCACCATTTATTTCAGGACATTACTCAGTGCCTACAAACCTCATTCAAGTAGTTCTGTCTTGGCTGTTATTTTTGCAACAGGTTAAAAAATATTAAAAATTATTACCACACCATGGTTTGAAATACAGCATGGGTTTGGATGGCCCTGATTTACCTTTGCTCAGGTCAGTGCTGCTGCCAGCAGGTAAAGGTAGGAGACTGGTCTGTATGTGGGGAGTGAGAAGGAATAGCAAACAGGAGAAGCAAGGGGACAGAAAATACAGATCCATAACACATATTCTCCTGTAACTGAGACCTACACCAGGCATCACCAGTAACCACAACATGCAATACTGTTTATAAAGCAACCAGGCGCTTCTCTGTGATCTCATTATGCTATTAGCCTAAGCACACATAACCTCAATCGTCTGGAAAGGAGAAACCTTTCATTTCTGGTTTAGTTCTGTGGGCACTGGCCATTTGTTCCCATGCCAGCATTGGTTAATTGATTTCTTCTCCCTATTTTTTTTATTCAGATCTCCTCCTTTCTTGTGTATTTCTCTTGAGAAGTGAAAACTTTCTAAGAAAACAAAGGTTTTACTATACTAAGCAAGTCGAAGTAATTTATGTCCCCTCTTCCTAATAATTTTTCCAGTCCTATACTTTTTTCAGTTTAGGCGAATCTTTCTTTGCAGAGTGTGCTGAGGAAACATTGCCAATGCCTTGTATAATGACATTAATATGTTCTTATCTCTACTGGAATTGATTAATGCGTCAGACAGAGAGTTTTTGATGTTCCCAGGTACAGAGAAGCTGCGTCTCTGGCACTAATGCACAGCATGTTCAGTTCTTACTTGCTGGGTTTTACATGGAGTACATCTGAAAGGTCTTTTAAAAGGATTCTGGTATCGCTGTCCCCGTTTCACAAAGACAGTTCAGATCAGGAAATAACTTGCCCAAGGCCACACAGCAGACTGATAGACAAAATAAAGCGAAGACTGTGTATCTTGACCAACAAGTTCTTTGTCCTCTAAGATACAGATTGCAAAGAGAAATCAGATAGGCCTTTTTAAACTGTAGAAAAAATTAAGTTAAATATTACAATTAAGGGGGATGGAAGACCTTTTGATAAACCAGAAAGTGACCCCCATATGAAATTCTGTTGACATTATATCCACAACACTTTTCAAAAAACCCCAGGAAACATGTCAGAGCACAACATTGCTTTGTACTCATGACAGTTTTCATCTGTGGAATACAGGCTATCCTTGCCAGGTCAGAAATAATTTCCAGCTTGCAAGGAGACAAGTAGCTGTATTACAGGCTCAAGAAATATTGCATAGCCTTGATTCTGCAAGACTTACATTTTTTACTTTATTCACTGTGATTAGTAGCAGCTGCTTACATGGCTTTTCATGAAGTAGTCAAATGCACGTTTGGAAGATTTTAGTCAAAAAGTCATTGGAAACTGGAACAGTAGAAGCTCCCGAATTTGAGACCTCTGTCCCAACCCACTGTCCTCCTCTAGATTTCTTAAAATGTTGCCATGGTCACCTTTCTCTGAGACAAAGAGAAAGCTTCTGGGAAAGTAGGTACTATTTACATTTTATTGCTTGAAGCAAGGTCTGAAAGAATAACCTTCACTGAGTTTAGATCTTATTGCAAGTTTATAAAAATGTTATCTTGATTAAAGAAATGCAGAACTGTTGAGGTTGGGAGATATTGGTGAAGATTGCCCTGTCCAACCCCCTGCTCAAAACAGGTCAGCCATGGCCGCTTACTGAGAGGTATGTCAAGTAATGTTGGAATATATCCAAGAGTGGAGACCCCACAACCTCTCTGGGCAACCTGTTCCAGTATTTGAAAACACTCATAGAAAAAACCCCAAAGGTTTTTCTCATGTTTCAGTGAAGTTTCATGTATTTTAATTTTTGTCATTTTCGTCTTGTTCCTTTAAGGGATGTGACCAAGAGGAATTTAGCACCGTTATCTTTATTCTGTACCCACCACACCAGTCTTAACATGGATGTTAGGAGGTGGACAATTGAACATCTTTCCGAAGTGCAAAAGAACACTATCCACCTCTCTTTCCATGTTCATCAAGAAAGTCACCACTTTGTAGAAAGCCATCAGGTTGATCAGACTTGATTTCCCCTCCATAATCAGACTTGATTTCCCCTCCCATTCCAAGTACTCCCAGTCACCTTCTTGTCTGTAAGCAGTTTCTAGGATTACTTGCTCTATCACATCATGGACAAAGGGTAGGTCCCCTCTTTTAAAATGACTTCTAACCTGCTTGATGTCCACTGACTGTGATCATACATCACTCTGGAGATTACCACAGGTGTTAGAAGCCTGGAATACTGAGGGTATAAAGAAAGAATGGAGTAGGGCATTGAGAACCTCAGCCTTCTCCACATTTTTTTCACCAAAGTGCCCTGCCCACCTCAGCAGTGGGGCTACATTTTCTCTGGTCTCCCTTTTGCTGCTGGTGTCCTTGTGGAAACCTTCCATGTTGGTGTTCACATGTGTTGCCATATTCACTTCCAGATGAGCTTTGGCTTTCCCAAACCCATCCTTCCACTGTCAGACAGAACTTCTATAGTTCTCCTGGGCCACCTGCCCCTCCTTACACCTCCTCTACACCTCCTTTTTATGTCTATGCCAAGTTAGGAGCTCCTTGCTCAACCACGCAGCTTCCTGCCCTCTCTGCTTCTGCTTGTTGACATGGACCATTCTTGAGCTTGAAACCCAGTAGCTCTCCTGGACTCCTCCTCTCTCCAGGGCTGTCTCCCATGGGATTTTTCCAAGCAGATCTCTACAGGGATTACATTCTGCCCTGCAGAAGTCCAAGGCTGTGATTCTGCAATTTGCTCCACTACTTTCTCTCAGGGTCCTGACCTCTGCCCTCTCATGGTCACTGCAGTCAAGGGTGCCATCAATCCTCATATTCCCAACTAGTTCCTTCTGGTTTGTAAGTATCTGGTCCAGCTGAGTGTCTTTTTTCTTGGCTCCTCAATCACCTGTGTCAGGAAGCTGTTGCTTACTATTTTATTGGAAATGTCTTGAATATCATGTCTATTGGTATCAAAAAGCAAGTAAACCACACTTCTTTTTGAGATAATATCACATAGCTTCATAGATGTAGGTTTTTTCCTAACTGAGAAAATGCTGGCCCCAAGCTAAAACACTCATCTGTAGTGTTTGCTTAATGCACAAATCAGGGGTATATAGGCTTGGATACAGGACTGAGGATTACAGTGACTTATTCCTCAAATGAAATTGGCACAGATGTCAGGTTTTCCACCTCATCAAGCAGTGGAATGACAGTTCAGATTGTCAGCAAGTTGTCTATTTTAGGAACAAGACATATATTCTGCTGGACTGCGACTTCCAGAAAAACAGAAACATAGTTTTGAATCTCTGAAAGATTTTTGCTGCACAGATCTCTGAATCTGTACCAAATTACATTGCCTTTAAACTTACATTTTTACTATATTAATTTGCCATCTCTTTATACTGCAGGTAATTTGCTATTTGCACAAGGTTTATTTGCTTTTTATGCTAGTAGCTTTGCTGTGAGGAAGACTTTGATAGTACATCCATGAAGATGTTATTATGTAGTGATAGTCTCTCAAAGAGAACTCATTTTTGCTCCACTCTCTACTTAATATTTGACTTGCAGTAGTAGTTTAAGAGTTCTGCTTGGGTTTGGTTTGTGACTTTTTAGTCGGGGAGGGGGATGGTGTGACTGTTTTCTATATAAGCAGGAATGGAGGCGTGTTTTGTCTGCCAGTATGTATTTAATAACTGAGTTTATCTGGAAGAGGAGATGAGGCCTTTTTATTTCAGCAAATCCTAAATCACCATGTGGGATACGGCATTACGCATTACCCTTTTACCGTTATTAGCTCTGTATTCTTGATTTACTGTAAGGTTCCCTAGGTCTCTTCCAAGTCCCTGTCTGGAGAAGGAAGTGGAGAACGGAACATGACTGCAGAAAAGGGGAGACAGCAGTGCCATGGGCTAAGAGAGTGGTCTTCATGCTGTAAAGTAGATCCAGCCCCGTGACACTAGGAGCAGTTGCTTGGGGAGCAGTCCTGGCTAGTATGGTGTTCTTACGAAAAATCTTTCATCCTGTTGGCTGAAACGTCCCGAATCATGGGGACTGCAGGGGACGATGCAGCTTTTACTGTCAAGTAAGACTTCAAATAGTATTTTGTTTTTCATTTTACCAGTTTTCCAGTCTTCTTGCTCCTTTGGCATGTTGCCAGCTTCTGCTATAAAGTAATCAATACTGTGCTTGTTTTTGCAGAGAAGGTGTCACTTGCTAAGTTTAAAGAACTGCATAACTTTCAAGTGCTTTTGTATTACTGCACATGCAACAAGAGTCCAAACTCTAAGCTCTTTTCCAGACAATTAAGTTATTTAGCATAGAAAAATTAATCACACTTTCCATTTTCTCAGCTACAGTCATGTCCATTTTATAAAAGCTTGGAGCAAAGTCTATGAATTGAGAAACCCACTCAGCTTGTGATTCAACTTGTGAAATAGCTTGACATCTTAAAATATTTTAGCAAAAAACCTTATTTTATTAATAAATGATTGGTTAATAAGGTAAAAAACCTAGAATTAGTATCTTGACTTGTACATGTTGTATATCTAGACTTCAATAAAGCATTTGACACCATCTCCCACAGATCCCACAGGATCCTCCTAGAAAAGCTGCTTGTGGCTTGGATGAGTGGACTCTTCGATGGGTAAAAAACTCCCAGGATCGCTGGGCCTAGAAAGTGGTGGTGAATGGAACTAAACCAAGTTGGTGGCCAGTCACCAATGGTGTTCCCCATTTGGGAATGGTCATGTTTAACATTATTGACAATCTGGAGAGTGGGATTGAGTGCCCCCTCAGTCAGTTTGCAGATCACACCAGGATGGGTGGGAGTGTTGACCTGCTGGAGGGCAGGAAGGCTCTGCAGAGGGATCTGGACAGGCTGGACCATGGGCCAAGGCCAGTGGTGTGAGGTTCAACAAGGCCCAGTGCTGGGTCCTGCCCTGGGGTCACAACAACCCCAGGCAGTGCCACAGGCTGGGGCAGAGTGGCTGCAAAGCTGCCCACAGGAAAAGGACCTGGGGGTGCTGGTGACAGCAGCTGAACATGAGCCAGGGTGTGCCCAGCTGGCCAAGAAGGCCAATGGCATCCTGGCCTGTGCCAGCAACAGTGTGGCCAGCAGGACCAGGGCAGGGATTGTCCCCCTGTACTCAGCACTGGTGAGGCCACACCTCGAATCCTGTGTTCAGTTCTGGGCCCCTCACTTTAAAACATACACTGAGCTCCTGGAGCATGTCCAGAGAAGGCAAGACTACTTGTGAAATCCTTAGAACATCTCATACGAGGAACCTCTGAGAGAGCTGTTTTTCTTTAGTCTATAGAGAAAAGGAGGCTCAGAGGGAACCTCATTACTCTCTACAACTGCCTGAAAAGAGGTTGCAGTGAGGTGAGGGTTGATCTCTTTTGCTGTGCCTGTAGTGAGAGGACAAGAGGAAATTACCTTAAGCTGGGGGGATTCTGATATTAGAAAACATTTTTTCACCGTTAGGATGATCAAGCATTGTAACAGGTTGCCCACGGAGGTGATAGAGTAAACATCCCTGCAGGTATTTAACAGGCATCTGGGTCTGGTGATGTGGTTTAGGTGTTTAGGGGTGACAGGGGTAGTGCTGGGTGGATGACTGGACTGGATGATCTTGAAGGTCTCTTCCAGCCTTGATGATTTTTTTATTTAAATAGATGTTTCAGTGTTTGCATGCAGAAGAAAGTAAGTGGAAGTTAGTGAGTAAAGAACAGATGGAATATAAGCGTGACTTGTGTGTTAAGTCTTTACTATCCAAGGCTGGTATGAAAATAAAACAAAATTATGTTGTTCCTGGAAAAACTTATGATGTCAGGGAATGGCTTGTTTGCCTGCATTGACTAGTTGCTTGCTGCAGAGTTGAGGCTGAAACTGTCAGCTATAGGAAATGTTTTAGGAGCTGGTTTTACACGTCAGATCTCATGGGAATGTAATTCAGCCACCACCATGCTAAAATGTATCTCTTCTTCCCCTATTTGTTGTGCTTTCAGCCAGCTCTTGGTATGCATTACAGAATTTGTAATAGATATGGGAAATGCATAGAAATCAAAGCATACAACCATTTTTTTTCAGGACTTCTGGAAATTAAAGTTGTGTACAGGCTACAGTGTGTAGAGATGAGAGACTGATATGATATGGGTACTGGTTAGGTTCTGTCCATGTAAAGGTTAAAATCTGTGCTGTCTTTGTATGACGGAGTTATCCCATGATGAAGCTCTGAAGAGTGCCTTGTCACTTGGTTTCACAGATCCACAGATTTATCAGTGGTGTCAGAGCTGAGGAGAAGGTGCGTTTCATACATGCTGTTAACACATTATTCAAGTTCTTCAAATTCATCCAGGCTTAGCCTTCTCCTCTGACATACTAAATTCTGCTTCCAAAAATGCAACTGAAAACAGTCAGGCAGATGCAGTCACTAACCTAAATACTTCCCCATGTTCTGACAGAAGCTCTGTCCTCCACCTCTGCTAACTGGTACCATCTACACAGCAATGAGACTCACTGCGTTGGAGCATGACAGAGTGTTCAATAAAATACTTTCCACCTCTTTCTCTGAGAGACAGATAACTTCAATGCCTCAATGCCTCAACCCCCATCTACTGACATTTAATATGACCTTAGTGCTAAATAAATTTCAGCAAGAAGAGTTTAAAGGTCAGGGAAAGCAGCAAGCACGGAATAGCACGCGTATGAAAACATCTTTATATCTTGTAAAACAAGAAGTTCAGAATCAGCTCTGTTGTGAATAAGGACAGGTGTGCCAATTTCTAGAAGAAGATCCTAGACAGAGGTGAAGTTTAATAGCTAACAGTTTTTAAAACCTTTTAATAACAGTTTTTAAAAGGGCAGTTTTGGTGCAAGGTTCTTCACCTGGAGGAGAGTCTAATTTCTCCATAAAAGTCAAACAGAAATGTTCAGTGAGTTTTAGTACTTATTTGCACTGCATGCAATTTTAAGAGCAGGCAGAACTGTCTAAGAACTAATAGAAACCTAACAGATAAAGTCAATTTGATGCCAGATAACATTAGTTCCTGGAAATTGGAGTTGGACTCGATGGAGGTGGTCTCAATATGGACTTGAGGATCCTTATGGGTCTCTTTCAGCTCGAAATATTCTATGATTCTAAATACAAACAAAGGGAAGGAAATTTCATTATAGAACAATTGCAGTCAGGAAATGAAGCACAGCACAGAGATTGTTTTGCAGTGCTGGTTTCCTTGGTTTGTACTGCAAACAGTGCTGTGCTTGTTTCTAGATGACTTCTGATCCAAGCCTTTGGAAAATGTTTTCCTGGAATATGGAATTTCCTCTTGGAGTACATTGGATCTGGAAGCCAACACACAAGAATTTGCATTTTGGCTTTGTATTCTTCAGATTAATTTCAAACCAGATAACTAAACAGAAAAGGAATGGAAGTTTCAGAATTCTTAGCTTGAGAATAACATGTAGCATGCAGACAATGTACGGGATGTTTGAGGCTGTTCAGTTCGGTTTTGCAAAATCAGGTGTTTTCACCAAGGATACATCAACTTCAACAGACGATCTTATTTTTGTCTTAACCAAAATACTTTTGTGAATTATAGGTGGTTTTATGAAATGTAATCAAATGAAGAACTTTCCAACACACTTCTCTGACCACCTTGCACATCTTGTGTTGTCCTCCATGAGTGCGGAAGATCTCTGCACTTTCTGCCAAGGTCAGCTGGGTGGGTTGTGCAAGGTAGCTTAGATAGATCTTTTCTGCTGGTTATTCTTTAACCGTAACCTCCAACATGTCAGTATTTCAGAGAAGAAAGGTACAGTTATTCCATCTTGAAGAAGAGAGAGTCATATAGACTAAAGCTATGTTTCAGGGTTTTTTCCATCAATAGAAAATATAAAACCCAAAAAATATGGGTATAGTGTATGTAGCCCGAGTACTAAAACTGTTCATCATCCCAAGTAATCATCCTATTTCAATCATTTGACATTCATAGTTGTGCTCCCAAAGAAGCATGCGATCCCTCAATCATTTTGGTTCTAGTCTTTTCAGATGCAGTAATAAAAAGCTGATGAAATATTTTCAAGATAAAAGAAAAGACAGAATAGATCAAGATACTTCTATAACATTGCTTGTCTGATCACAAGCACATACTGCATAGCTTCATGTTACCAGACCATTTTAGCAACTTACCCAGATTTTAACAAAGCTTATACAGACTTTGTCTTGTCACTCATTATTCCTCCAACTAATTTTCAACATCTTACAGTCTGATTTAGTCTTCTGGTTTTGCTGTATTCCATACAGTCCAGGTAGAACAGCACCCATAATGTTTCAGGTTGGATATCCACACTAAACTGGAACCGGCTGATCTTTCCCTATTTTTTCTACTAGGCTGAAAGAACTTCAGGACAAAAAATACTGCTTTATTTTAGGTGTGACTGGACTATCAGGGTAGCACAGCAGTTACACTTTATATGTTCAGACAATCTCTAAAAAGGAATGGTTCAGACAACAGACAAAAAAGAAATATGTGATAATTGTATAATGCAAAGAAGTGGAGGAGAATGCCTTTCAGACTATTACTGGTGCAAACAAAGATCATGCAGGGTAGGTGTGCAGATTAATGTGCCTTGACTTACAGGTTGTAAAACTGGGACTCAGAAGAAGTGAGTAATAAGTCCTAACAACTTCATTTTAAAGGAAAATTCATCAACAGTATGAAAAGAGGGGAGGTTTTCTTTAGAGCAACAAATATACAATAATAAAGTGTGGAGAGCAAGCTGCATGTTCATTGTAAGTCAGCCTTTATTTGCAGTCTATAAGGCCAAATGTTTGTTGCTTAGCAGTAGTGTGTCACCTTGGTAAAGACAGAAGATAGTATCCAATGTCCTATTCACTGTAGCCTGAAGTGACCACACACTTTATTTGCTTGATAGATACCTTGTGGCTGATACAGCTAAACAATGAAATGTTTCCCAGATGCCTTAGTGATGTCTCTGTGTTAGCAAAGCCTATGTGCTGCGACTTCCCCTAAAGTTATTAGGAACAGGCTAATTATAAATTATTGTTTAACATATCCTGGAATATTTTCCTTTCCTATTAAGTGTTCAAGAATCTACAGAATCTGTAGTACATTAACCTTTCTGGAGGTAGTGACAAAGTTACGTTCAGTGTCCGTTATCAATAGCTTGCAAAGTGAATGGATGATTGAAGTTCAGTAGCAAACTCATGAAAAACTGTATTCTTTTCTCCATCTTTGATATCTCACTACCTGCAATTGGATATAGCTGGACAGCTGTAGAAGACCTTTCACATTAATAAATCCAGGCCAAATTTTTCAACAAAACAATCCCTGAAATAATTTTGGCAATGTAGTAAGAGGATTATCTACCCCAGCAACCTCCTTTCAGCTTTTTGTGCAGAAATCAGGGACCCTGGATTTTTTTTCTATCCTTCTCTAACTACTTTGAAATATGACATTACCTTGCTGAGTTATTTAATAGTTCAAGGATACTTAAACCCAGTCAAATTTAATATTAATCTATAATTATACTTTGGATCTTCCCAGTTTTCTCACACAGAAAAGTTCAGTCTTGACATTTTGGATAGAATTGTAATGATATTCACAATAAAATTTGTATAGATTGTTTTTGTGCTCTGTGAAAAAAATCTTGAGTATAAAACATTAGATTAACATGGGAAAAAACATGTTTTAATGAAATTCTTAGGAAAAAAGCAGCAAGTCCACCTTTAAAAACTACTTTGGTTGTTCTTAGCGCTGACAGTCACACATGTCTATCAGTATGGGTCTGAGTCCCATTTTCAAGATGTCTTTAACTCTCCAGGGAGGATTTATAACCTCTAAACATGGCCATAGATTTTGGTCTTGTTACTGCAAGATAGTCTCCTCAGGAGGCATTCAGAAGGTCTGAATAAATGCTTGGAGTGATAAACCATGGAATGAGTCAAAGATTAACAACTTGCACAGAAACTGCTGTACAAATTGTACAATTTTCACCTGATGAATTCAGTGAGGATTATATGACTTGAAGTATTTGATATTAGCAAGTGGTAGCAGAAAACATGTTTCTATGCCATGTCTGAGAAGCATCAGATCCATGACTTTATAAGTGGTTAAAACATACTTCCCCCAAGTGTTATTGAGAAGCAAAGCCACTGAAAACAGAAGGGTCACCCAAAGGGCTTGGGAGACTTTTCTCACGATAGCTCCTTCTCCAAAGGCTCTGTGGCTGTTTGCACAGACCTTGACAGGTTCAGCCCCTACAGCAGCTTCTGCTGTGTACTGACCTTTTAACTGTGCTTCTCTGTACTCTTTAATACCCCCACTACTTAAGTGAACAAAAGTAGGATCTCAGACATAGCTTTGTGTGAAATGCTGATGCTTATTTCACTGGCACAGATGTTGTTTAGCATGGACTCAGTGCTTTCTGCCAGAAGAAGAGAGAACAGGACATGCTGGTAGGAACCTCTCTGTGTAGGAACTCTAAATATTTGACTGGTGGCATGCATCAGATTTATGTTGCATGTTACTCTCTGTTAAAGATAGAGCCATTCCCTTATTGCCATAGTTTTCAGCTCCATAGTTTAGTCACTCTGCTTCATTAACTTCAATTAACAGCCATGTCTTCCATCATTTCCCATATAACACTGTGATCTGAGCATCCATTTAAGTCAGATGTACAGTGTATGCCCTTCATCACTCACTTAATGACTAGAGTAATAGACAGAAAACTGTGCTATTTTATCATTATTTTTGGTAATTGCAAGGAAAAAGTGGAAAACCTGACCATGACCAGTGAATCCCTTCTCTGAAAAGGACAAATTGTCTTCCATGTTAATGGTCATCATTAAAAGAAATAATCTGCTCCTGTCCACAGGTTAGTAGCTGAAGAAAACAGCATACTAAAATAGCATCTGAAGAAGAGCAGTTCCTTCTAGTTTGATTTTACCAGATTTTGCTGCACACTGGAGGCATTTGTTGCCTTGAATGTTTTGCACTGTATTTCCAGACAGAGGTTCATGAAGTGAAAAAAAAGTTAAGCATCTGCTGCCTGTGTACATCAATATGTACATTCATATATTTAAGCAAGGATACTCAGTGGGGATTTATACCTTACTAACAAGTAACCACTTGAATTACGAAAAAGAATTAATCCTACGAAGAGTGCAAAAGGAAGAGGGGACACAGGGGAGGACTCATGGAAAGGATAAGGGATTCAAAGATCTTGATTCACTGGTTTGTATACTGTGTCACAGAGAAAGTCTGCTGCCAAATTTTGTGAACAGGCATTAAAACAGCCTCCCAGAGTATGCCCTTGCTAATGTTTTAAGAATGTTTAAGTCAAAGCTCTCAGATCCAGGTAAGTAACCAAGGAGGTCTAGAGAGTAGAAAAGAAGGACCGCATTGTGCAGTCATGGGACTGGGATGTAAGACTGTCGAATCCCCTTCCCTGATGTCACCCAGATGCACTGGAAGCCTCCAGCAGAGCAGATGGGATTAGACTGCAGTTCAACTAGGTGCCTAGTTTAGCTCTTCACTGATTAATGTTCTGTGTTTGGTTTTAAATAATCAGTAAGAAAATAATAAAGAAAGGAATAAACAGAGGTTTGATCCCAGTAAGCCAGTGCAGAAGCCTAGAAGATGAGGGGGCTGATGTGTATGTGTATGTGTCAAACACCAATAGACAGCTGTGGAGCCAGCCAAGCATTGTTGGTAATAACAACCTGTGAGAAAGAACAGGATGTGGCTGGAGAAGGGGCCATGCAGAGATAGGGCAGCAGTTTTCTGGGACAAACATCCTTGTTATGGCTCCTACAGGTATACACAAGTACAGATACAGCTCAAGTGCAGGAATTAGGCTGAGAAGTGGGCATGGACCTTGAAGGGGGGCAATCAAGACCACCCAAGACCCCCAAAGCCCTCGGGCCCAATTCCAGAAAGGTCTGAAAGAATGAACTGTGAATGATAACTGATTCGCATAGAAAGCAAGAAATTTAGCTCCAGGGTGGGGAAAACCTGTCTAGAAAAAGGTACCCCCACCAAGCCCCCAGGACTGGACATGCCATCAGCTGGATCGATGCTGGAGCCATCAGCCTGCCTTCCTTCCTTCCTTCCTTCCTTCCTTCCTTCCCTCCCTCCCTTTCTACTGTACCCCTTTATCCTAAAGCCACGGGCCTGTGCTTATATAGGTCAGAAACTAACATACCAATTTCCATGCCAGTTGTGTGATTTACTAATGAAATCTGTGGGCTTTTGTGGACCCTCTGATTTTTGTTGTTCCTTTTGACCATGAGAATCTATGAATCTTGGGTGCTCCTTCCCCTTAGGGGTGGGATGCCACAGCCAGCTGCCTTAAAGAAGGGAATGCAGANAGAAAGCAAGAAATTTAGCTCCAGGGTGGGGAAAACCTGTCTAGAAAAAGGTACCCCCACCAAGCCCCCAGGACTGGACATGCCATCAGCTGGATCGATGCTGGAGCCATCAGCCTGCCTTCCTTCCTTCCTTCCTTCCTTCCTTCCTTCCTTCCTTCCTTCCTTCCTTCCCTCCCTCCCTTTCTACTGTACCCCTTTATCCTAAAGCCACGGGCCTGTGCTTATATAGGTCAGAAACTAACATACCAATTTCCATGCCAGTTGTGTGATTTACTAATGAAATCTGTGGGCTTTTGTGGACCCTCTGATTTTTGTTGTTCCTTTTGACCATGAGAATCTATGAATCTTGGGTGCTCCTTCCCCTTAGGGGTGGGATGCCACAGCCAGCTGCCTTAAAGAAGGGAATGCAGATCAACGAGTAGTCACAAAGACCACACCTTTGAAGGTCACCTACAGAGTGCTGCCTCCTGAAATGCTGCCCCACAATCAGGCAGCTGTGGGTCCTACATCTGAAGCATGCAGCTTTTTTAGGAGGTTTTACACTAAGGCATCAAATACAACAGTTTTGGAAAGAACAGGATGGATTTGTATTTACCAATATAGAGCCATGGAGCAATATTTGAAATTCACATGACATAGACAAGCAGCTTGCAACATTTGTACTTGTCAGTAGTTTTCAATAAAGCTGTCAGAACTGGCTGAGGCACTAAACTAGTCTGAGTCCATGCCTGTTTCATTTCTTCAGGTAGACAGAGACAACTTCATTGTTTCACAATGCAGCTAGATTTTTTAATAAAAATAACTGAGTTGCTTTAGGGTAACATTTCTAACTCAGTCATTATTTCAATCTAATTAAGCAAATTTTCAATTCTGAATCTGTTTAATTTGAATTCTTCCCTATTTCTGGTGAAAAAAAACACACACACAAAAACTAACAAATGAACAACAAAACAAAAACCAAATCCACAATTGCTTCACAGTCAACACTTCTGTTAGAAGAGGGGATTTTGCTTGGCAAACTCCGCCTGTTGACTTTCTACCAGCTTAAGTCTCCAAATGGATAACAGCTGCAGCCTTAAGTAATAGAGAGGAAGGGAGAAGGCATCTGTAAGCCAATCAGCTGTCCTAAGCACTATTGCTAAATTAATTTC
This sequence comes from Dicrurus megarhynchus, assembly GCA_013399195.1. Lineage (NCBI taxonomy): Eukaryota > Metazoa > Chordata > Aves > Passeriformes > Dicruridae > Dicrurus > Dicrurus megarhynchus. Next base: position 293,301 of record VXAD01005376.1, read on the forward strand.
CATCCTGACATGGACTAAAGCTATGGAGCTCAGAACCAATCCCTTCCTGGTGTCAAGGTTCTTCCTTATCAGTAAGGATGCTCCCATGAAGGCTTCAGTAGACTTGTGTGGAAGAGAAGGACTTGGGTGTTGCTTCTGTCCTTATTGAGTGGTTCTGCTGGGTGCATTTTTTTCTGTTTCTCTTATATCCCAGCTTCCACATGAATATAATGGCCTGATCCTAAGCAGGCAAAAAACAAATAAACAAAAAAAAAGTCTTGCAGGATTTCAGTAGAACACTGACACCACAGCAAGTTATTAAATATACCAATTCTTCCAACATTTCATTTGTTATAGGGAAAAGAAAGCAAACAGAGGGGGACATCAGCAGGACAATGGAAGATTTTGGCTTTTCCAAGCATCTATCAACTGTATTGAGAAAACAAATTGCTCCCTTTTTTCCTGTCTTGCATCATCTGTCCTTTGTTGGTGCTTTTTCAAACTTCATGAACTCAATGGATTGTTAGCATGCATTAGTGTGTTAGTGTGACATGTTCAACAAAACATCCTAGTCATCCAAGATCTAAATACTTCTTGGGAATTCAGTCTCTGTGTTAAGTTACAAGATGCTTTGCTTTATCTGCATCATCATCACAAGATGCTATTCAACCTGGGGCCACTCTGAGAAAGGAAAGAAAAAAGGAAAAAAATCCCCATAACTAGAACAAGCAAGATTCAAGTTGCTGCTGACATCAATGAGCCAGAGAGGTTTTGTTCTCTGAATACACTGCAATTAATTTTTCTTTTTCAAACTAGAGATTATCGCAGGTGACACATACTTAACCCCACAAATAATCCTCAAATGAAGCAGATGGATCAAATTGAGGATAGTAAGTTCCAAGACTGGCTGAATTCTTCTGTATTCATCCACAGCTATTTTCCCAAAACCCTTAAAGTTTTAGTTGACTATATTTTCTTTGTCTGAAGCACGGCACAGGCTAGGCAGAACACATCATGACAAGCGAGACTGAGCTGCCTTTTCCCTCCACTATGTGAGGCCCTGAACATGAAGTCTTCACTGCTTATTGGACACAGAGCCAGTATATTCTAAAGGAAACCCTGACTTCATCCAAAATAAGTAGTCTTTGACAGGTAGATTTAATGAAGCTTCTAGGTCGAGATAGTCATTGCTCTCAAGTATTTAGCAAAACACATGTTTACTGAAGGTGCTTAAAAGGATTTGTGCCAATTCAAGTTGCAGGTGAACCAGAAAATCAGTGTGAAGCAAACTTCACCTCTTCTGCCCAAGGCATAAAGACTACTGAACTGTAATGGGCACTGTTCTGGGAGAAGAGCTAATTGCTTGGTGTTGAAAGAATTTCTCTACCTCTTTTTCAGGGAGAATCAGTTCCAGTCTGTGAGTTAGATTTAGAGGCAGTCTTTGGACTCCCCTCTACATTGCATTTTTCCAGCTCATGAGGATGGTCCTTGCTGGAAGCGAAGAAATACTAAGTTTATCCATGCTTTAGCAGCCTGTGCCAAGAGCTGGAAATTCCTTGGCTGTATAATTCATCTGCACAAAGGCAAATCAGACTCCTACACAACACAGCTGCATCAAATTGGCAGGCTGGTTTTTTTGCCTCCTCCTCTACTCGTAATGCAGATAAAAGCTGTTCTCAGGCATGGGTCTAGCAAGAATTGTACCAAACCCACACACACTCATTACTATCAACTCAGCTTCCAGGAGTTCAACAGCAGGGAAGGCTGGGGCACATTTGTTTGGAAACAGACTCATGTCAAACTACACACAAAACCAGCAGCACCCTAGAATAGTGGAGAGACATTCTCATGTCAGTGATGAATTTGATGCTGAAGTCTGAGGGGATGTTTCTAAGTGCCCAACTCAGAACTTATCCTTCAGCCTTTTTTATAAGAAAAAAGGAGACGTAAAAGCATGTATTTTTCATACAAAGTAAATACACTTGATCTTTGTTGAAGCAACGATTAAATTGTAATTTATACATCGCAAACCCTCTGGCTTCCTGCTAACTGAAAGAGATGCAAGGACGGTATGTCAGGCTCATTGCAAGATAGTTGCATTTTCATCCTCATGTGGTTTTTTTAACAAATCCTGATTTGTAGACTGAACACTCAGGCTAAATGTGAGGACTTGCTGAGATCAGTCCTTGAGAAAAGTAGTCCTCTTCGCTTCCCAAGGACAACTACTCCATGGTGCTGGAGCAAAGGCAGTTTGGTGTGGGGAGCTGAGCTACGCTTCATCCGAGTGCTGAGTCGCTGTCCTAGGGGCAATAGGATCTGTCCTGCACGTTGCTGAGGTATTTCATTATGTTCCACTTCAGTGTTGCAACTGTAGGTGAAGTACTTCACACACGCCAATACCAATTTACAGGGCACTGTGATAGGGTCCTTTGCATGATAACCTCTCCTGTCCACCTTGGAGGGCTGCAACAGAGCTTCATTTTCCCAGGTTCTCTATGGGAAGCAGTTGTTCATTCCAGGCACTGCTACCACGTCCCTGTCCTCCAGTCACATTGGTAGCTTCATATCTTTGCAAATTACTGCAAGAGTCATATTTCATTAATAGTAATAAAGCAGAAAAAAATGGGGGCTTCTAAGGAAGACTAGGCCACCAAAAAAAAAAAAAAAAACCAAAACAAAAAAAAAAAACCCAAAAAAACCCCAGGCCTAATACTTAGAGGGAAAATGATAAATATGCACCCAGTTGTCTCTGTGCAGTAACTCAGTGAAATGGATTTATTGCACAGCAGGCTTGCTATTTGTTTTCCCTCTCTTCCCAGCATGGGGGATTTTAAGTTAAACAGTTTTATTCATACCCGAATTCACTCGTGTATCCCAAACTGGCTGCTTGCCAACATCATTGGCATTTCAGGTTGATAACGTCTTAATCTAGAGTCATTACAGTAACTAGGAGGGAGTCTGAATGTAGGGACAGATCCTTTCCTGGAGAGTTACCTTTGAGATTTTAATGTAAAAGGGCATCCGTATTAATTGAAAGCTTACCTGGAACAACAATATGCATGCAAGTGCTAACTTTGTTTACATGAGCCATGAAAAATGCACAGGAGTGTTTGACATTTTCACTCGGCTCCAGAGCAACATTCAACCCAGCAAGTGTCAGTTTCTGGATCATTTGCCAAGGATGTTCATGATATTGTACATAGATTTCCAGAAAATTTATCTCATTTTCTGGACAGCAGTGAGAGTAAGAAGTATAGACAAAGCATTTAACTGTAGATGAGTCAAGATCTCACAAGAAGTCCTGTCAAGTTAGAGTAGAAGGAATCATCTGTTTGATACGGTAAGAAAGGTCCAAGAACAAAGGCTCTCCTTTCCCAAGTCTCCAGTTTCTTAATCTTATTATGATTAGGTATTCATAATAATTTTTTTTTTTTTTTGAGATTATGTATGTTTTGGCTTGGAAACACACTTTTATGTATGTTTATTTAATGTTTTGTTAAATAGAATTGCAATATGGAATAGGAAAATGTTGTGAGTTAATCCATGACCTCAGTGAACTTGTTCCAACAGATATGAGGAGGCTGTTAGTGTTTATACAGAGTGATGTGATTTTCCATGCTCAGCCCTGTCTCTCTAGCCTCACATGGATATACAGGCCAACACTAATTATTCAGCTCCCTTTGCTTTTGGTTTCAAGCCAAGATGGAGCATCTTGAGGAATCCTACATCTTCTTAACGAAACGTGTTGTCATTTCAAACCTGAGTGGTCTGAGGGGAAATAGGTGATGAACAGTGACTTAGCTCAACATGATCTGGTTTAGTGGAGAAGAGTGGCAGGCTGCAGAGAGAGCAGAGAAGGTGTGGACAGCAAAAAGGTAGATGTGAGGTTGTTGTCACTTAAACCTACTGTCTGATTTCTGTCTGAAACAGGAGGTTTCATACAGTGGCAGCAAGGAGTGCATATCATTGCTTCCCCCAATGACAGGCAACTGTCTTATGAACCGGCCAGAATAAAGACAGCAGAAAAGCAGAAAAATGACAGGAGGCAGATTTATTATTTGCAAGAAGAAGGAAGGGGTAACCACCCAGACAACCAGGATCTGTGTTTGGTTTTGTTTCAACTTCATCAGACTTATACTATCTCCATTTGCATCAGGTCTTTGTGTCCTTCCAGTTCGGCATTTCAGGCTAAGGCTTTGTCCTGGAAGAAAGTGGGTCAGACAGAGAAAAATCTCAAACAGTATAAAATCAAGCACAAGTGTCTCTATTTCTGATGAAGCATTAACCAAATAATGCTTCCAAGGGAGCACTGAAGGCCAAATAGCTTCTAGCTTGTGGATCAGTTATGTACTAAAGAAAGAGCAACAGAAAGAATGGAATTGCTGTAGAGATGGAAACAATAAGCTGGTTATTGGCCTTTCAGAAATATGGGCATGAAAGAGAGAGGAAAGACATGAGAGAGTTGCATACAGTGCAATTAATGTCTTATAAGTGGCCTTTCTCCCCATCCCCACTGCCTGACCTCCGGCTGTACCCACCACAGATTTCTTCACTGCCGCTGGACAAAATGCTGGACAGAGGCCAAGGTGGACACATTTCTTGTTTTATTACAGAGGATAAATGCCAGCTTAAGTCCTTTACAAGCCAAGAGGAAAACAGCTGCCTGTAGAAGGATGAGACAAAAGGAGATTGTCTGGGCCATGAGTTCTGCTTTGTACCCATAGACAATAGGCCACAGGGCAGCGAAATGTGGCAGTGGGGTGGGATTCCCATGAGGCACCCAGAGGGCTGCTCTTAGCAGCCTTTCTTTGCATGTTCAGCATAAAGGATGCACTGGGAAAGAAGGGAACCAGAGAGCAGATCTCTTCACCTGGCTTCTGCAGAGACCCTGCCGTTGCCCCCACAGCTGCCCATCTCAGAGCAGCAGCTTGCAGCCCAGGTGCCCTGGGGGACACATCCTTCTCACAATGCCCACACTGGGCAGATGATGAGTGCTGGTTAATACCTTCACCTCTGCTAGTTATAGCCCACTAAAACCCTCATGAGCCTGTGACCCAAACCCTCACATCACCCAAAGAACTGCTCCAAAATAGCTCCTAGGCAGCCTCCTGACCCTTTCTTTCATTTATTGCTAATGGCAGGGCATCCACCCACAACAGGGTTGAACCCTCCTCTTTGGGAAACCTGGTGACTTCCTGGGCTCTGCTGATCTGCGCCACCAGCAGAAGGCTTCCTCTATCCATAGGCATACAGGTTTACAACACTTTATTTTCCATGTCCTTGCTTGTCTTCCAGAGGCTCTTAATCACTCCACAGCTTCATCCTGTTGTTTCTGCCAATGTTCTCTAACAGCATCTGGACCTTCTAGCCTTTTACAGATGCTCTTTACACCTCACAGTAATTAATTCAACACTAGCAAGCACAGCCAAGTTCCCACATCAGACTTTCCCAGGCAGCTGGGATAATACAGGAGAGATTTGGATTCACTCCTCTACCAGTGGCCACAGTCCCCCTGGATTCTGGACCCAGAAACACATGTATTCTTGGCCAGCAGGGCAAGAAGGATAGTTTTTAAAAGACCTGCTGCAAGAGGAAGCAACAGTGGTTGGTTGAAACAACAGCAAAAGAGTGAATCTTGAAAACATCCCAGAAATTCACCACCTGGGATAAAATGATAGAATAAGATTTTGAGGTCTGCCATGAGATCATCAAGTCAACTAAAGAGATGATTTTTCCATATCTCTGCAGGAGTGCTCAGGGCCTGGATCACAGAAACTGCCCATCTTTACCAGGCTACAATTCACGTGAGATGTGACAGCAGATGGTTACAGATTGGTTCTCCTTTTGCTCATGCTTTTTGTCCAGGTAACTTCATCTTCTTCCTTATTGGTAACTCCCAAAATGTTTCTGTGTGAAGCACAAAAGGATTTTGTCTTCTGGCTCTAAAATCAGCTGAAGTTCATTTGAACAAAACTGTAGTTTGGAAACAAATATTATAAGATTACACTAATAACACTGGGGATATATGATATTATTAATACGATATACGCATCTGAGTTGACTTGTTGATCAGAAATGGGGGAATTTTTCCTTTATTATGAGATGACATAAAGCAGATATACCCGGCTCTTTCCTCCTTCCTTATTTTTATATATAATTTGATTTGGTCCACATGATGTGTCTTTGTGATGTAGGAAGCAGGAACTGAAAACACATTTCCCTATTTATTACATCAGAAGATACCTATTGGTACAAGACTGTTTCATGGCGTTGTGCCAGTCTTCCCCCACAAGAATGGGTGAACCATCACTACAATAATATTGTCAGACCCAGCTTGTCTCTCATGTCCTTTTATTTTACTCTTAGATGCAACATTGATACATTCACAAAAACACCTTCCATGCACATGCATTGTGTACATGCCTGTGCGAACTCCTCTCCCAAGCCACCAGCAGGGGAGAAAAGTAGGATCAGAGAAGGCATAAATTACACTGGCATCTGAATTACTAAAATCTAAAGGATGAAAATGACAGCATCGATTCCATCATGGAGAACAAGGGTAAATTAGTGGGATGAAGAAAAGTACTTTTGTTTCTGTAGTTCATGCTGAGAGGGTGGCTGGAAAGGGGGAACTTATTTCCTGCCCATAAGCTGTGCTGGGAGATGTAGTCTGTAACTTTTACTGTGACATAGTGGGAGACATTTTCTTTTTAATCACTTAACTGCCATACTGAAGGTTGTTTTCTTGGTAGCAGAGCAATTTTGGCAAACAGCCTTAACCTGTACGAGAAGATTAGCACGTATAGATGGTAAGCAAATGATGATTAGTCAGAAGATGGAAAATATTAAAAGTATGTATACACCTATAGAGCTCATTGCAAAATTTGCTTATTTTTTTCTTACAGCCCCTCTTCTTGTGTTTGGGTGAGAATCAGCAGGGAGGCTGGGGTTTAGAGGAGAGATGAGAGGTGCTGCTGGGCAGGCAGGGGAGAGAGGAGTGGCCTTGAGGACAAGGGGAGGGAAAAGTTAGAGATACAGTGAGAAAATTAGCAGAGAGAAAATCATGGGGAGTGCCATGGATTGTGCGCATGTACATGCTGGGAAAAGGGAATTTTGCAATGAGAAAATTCCACCAGAGAAACTGAATCAAGAAGAAAGTTAAGATGTGAGATGGAAAGCTTTTTAAAAAATTTTAAAAACCCCAACATAACAAAAATATGGAAAAAGGAGAAACATGAGAGAAAAAGAGAAAACAAAGACTTTGAAAATGAGAACTTCTATAGGAATAATGTGGAAGGGAAAAATAGTGATGACCTAAATGGTATTTTAAACATTAAGTGAGAACATTACACTGTAATGATGGTCTCTATATGTGCCCCTCCCCTCCTTAGCTCAGCTTGTGTCAAACTGTGGTACAACCTTACATAGAAAAAGCTATGATTTAGTGAGCAGAAAACTGATAGAAATCTTAAATGTAGCAAGGGAAAGCTGCAGGAATTTCATCTTAGATATGTGTACTAGGAGAGGGAAGGAAATTACCAGCTCTGCTGGCATAGCAGGTACCATTGCAATGGCTAATATAGATTCCCTGCAGACTCCTTAAGGAAATCAAACTTGTTTCTTTTAAAGTTCAGAAAGGAAAATTTATGCGGAAATATACATCATCAAAATAGTTTGTTGGTTTATTACACAGACAGCCTGAAACTGTGCTCTTCTTTGTTTCTTAGGAATTCCAAGTCATGTGAATGCTCTGGTACTGCTGAACAGTACAATCTAGTCTTCAATATTGAATAGTTTGGTTTTAAACAGAGGGGCATATTTTTAAGTATTTCACATCCACAGGCAGAGGTAACGTAATTAAAACCAAAAATGTATCGGCAACATATTTTTAATATATTTATGGTTTCACTTTTTCTCATTTTCTTTTTTCCTTGTCTTTTTCTTTTTTCCTTTTTCTTTACCTTTTTCCTTTTTTTTTCTTTTCTTTTTAATTTATTTTCCTTTTTATTTTAAGAAAATATTTCCTGTACAAATATTATGAATAAGTACATTCAACTGGAGTACCTATACCTATATTGAGTAGATTTCCTGACCAAATAGTGTTTTTGGGGATGTGACAGGTCAAACCCCATATATCTGACTCCCTCAACAATTCAGACTGAGGCTGAAAACATAGACAAGACAGATCAAAAGACATTTTTGTGTGGAAATTAACAGTGGTCAGCATCTGAGCTCTTATAGAAGAGGTCCCTCTGACTTTCACAAAGGGGTCACAGAGAAATAATTGTTAGCATTTTCCAACCCGATAGCTTCAGTGTGGGAACATATCATTGTTATTGTAAAAGCTGGGAAAATCAGGGCAGAGAGAAGTCAACACGATTCCTTCAAGGACAGATAATGAGTCAGAGGTAGACCAACAGAGAGTGTTATTCTTCAGATTTCCAGGCCAGGGTCACAGCTGCTGGGTGCATGGACTTGCTTGCCAGTACCAGATGAGGAACATTTCTAATTATTTACCAGTTGTAGAATTTCTATTTGTACTTCTGATAAAAGCCTCCGAAGACCGGGAGTCAGGGCCAGACATCTCAATACCCAAGGGGAGTTAAGTGTTAGTGAATTAAAGCACTGTTTACACTGGGGCAAGAGTACACAAATTCAGAACCAGCTCTGTGCATTTGGGCAGCTTTTTGGCAAAACCACAGTGCCATGAGACTAACAGGCTTTCCACAGAGGTGACAGTTGTGCTGAAAGGTTAGGGAGATAGTTGGGAGTTTAGATGCTGAAAGCAGGACTTAAACAGTGTTTGGGTCCTTAAATGCTTTGTAAAATTCAGCCCTTGAATCTCCATCTGTGCTTCTCTTTCTCTACAATTAACTTGTACATGGATCTCTTCTGATTTGAATGACAAGCTAGTAGCAGAAGGTCTAGTCCCACTCTAGAATTCTTGCCTATCTGGCTCCAGAAACCTTGTCAAAAAAGGAGTTGGTTGCATTGGCAGCCTGTACACTCTGCAGTGCTCTAATAACAAAGATTTTTCCTCCTGCACAAGATGTTCAGTTGCTGAGATGGTGGCTTGGCAAGTTGAGTTGCATTTGTGCACACAGTGCAGCCAATGGCCCACTGCAAAATGTTATTTCTATCACTTAAATGTAGCCATTTCCCTTGTCACTTCTAATTTAATACATTGTTGTTGTTGTTTCTAATTGACAGAAATGGAAATTTGCAAGTACTCAAGGGCCATTGATTTTATGGCACTGGTGACTGAGGCACCACATACACACCTCATCATGCAAGAAATATGCTTGCTACACTAATAAGGCTTTGGACACATCTTAGAGGATTGCATTTACTTTTCGTGAGTCAAGTTTAGTAAAGTGTAGTTTGTCATGGCATAATTGCCACACGGATTTTGCATTTGTAAAATCATGAGCAAAAAGCTTATGTGCCTGCTTGTGTAAATTCATGGTAGAATGAAAATCTGTCATTTCAAACAAACAGCTGAATAGTATTAGCTATTAATTAATTTGTCCTGGCAGTTCCAATTTAAGGAGAAACTTCATCTAATTGCTGTGTTGATATGCTGGATTTTCAGCAGCATAAAGGCTTCTGGCATCATGGTTGGGATGCTGAAGGGTCACAGAGCTGGATTTTTCTTGTTTGAAGCCATTTTTTTTACTGTCACCAGCACATAGGTCAGTATTGAGACATTCAGGAGCAGTTATGGTGCCATAAACCTCAGTCATTGAAAGAAACACAATTTTTCTTGTACTTCAGACCCACGAAATGTAGCTTTTGACATTTTTTCTAGCATAACTGTAAATGCAGGGTCCCATCTCTGGTGTTCTTTCCACTTGCTTGTCCATGTTCCAGCCCATCCATGTGGGGCTACTCTGGCCTTTCCTTCAGGTGGAAGTTTCACAGTTGCACCTGCAAGTCCCTGGTTAGCAAACGCAGCAGGTAGGTCGGGTTTTCCAGAAGATGCAGAAAGGAGCCAGAAAGCAGCCAGCTGTGAAATCCCACAGGCTTGTAAATCCAGGCTTGACTGCTTATTTCCAGACATATTGCAGGTTTTTCACATCATGTTCTTATCAGTGTTATTTTGGCTTAAACAGGAGGCTGCATACCAACAGAGATGGGAGGAATGTATCTACAGACGAGGGAGGGTTACTCAGTGAGGTGAGGGAGTATCCTCGCTGCTGACTGTTGTGGCGTATTTTCAGTGAATGACCTTGGATTTTCTCCCTCTTGGAAACCATGACAACCAGCATTTGTTCTTGTAAAATAATTTCTTGTCTCGCAGTGAGTGATTATATATCTTCTCCGAACTCTGAGGTAAAATCTCTCCACAAAGGAGAACAAGAATTACTAAGGAGCAAGCCTGAGTTGATTGTTCTGAATCCCTATATCTTAAAAAATGTGATGCAATATGGTTATCTACTGCCAGCTGAACAACAAGCTAAAGAGTAGCCTCTGGATGATTGTCTGATCCTGTTTCTAGGTTAGCATAATTTAGTCTGAAATAAATACAGACATCTTTGGTGAATGTCCCTTTGTTTCACCAATGAGCATCTGACAACAATCAGGAAAAAACATTTCAAGATTATACTGAGGCTTTTGTTGAGCAGTTTGGGAGTCACTCACACAGTCATTTCCCTGTTCTTAAACATATTTTAAAGTGATAAAGGCCATTCGCAAGTTATCTGTTTTTCAGATAATCAGTGTAATTCTGAAGTGTGTAATTCTGCCTGTAGCACCTTATGTATCTTGTGCTTCATCCATACAAAACCTCCCATCACCTGGGCATTTGAGGGAAGAGAAATGTCTCTCATACATCTGTACAACCCAAAACCATCTGCTAAAATACTTGAACAGCAAACACAAACCCAAATACAACAAGACAACCAAAACCTACTTAAAAAATAAAGATGTGATGACAGCTGGGCTTGTCTGTGCACCATCACATCCATCACTTGTGGCCCCTCACTGGTGAAAAAATGTTCAAAAAAGACACGGAAAATCCCCCACACCTGCTTCAGGATCATCTCTGAGATATGTGGAACTTCATTTCACAGGGAGGCTAGTTGCTGAGGCATTCAACTGTGCTCTACCCATCACAGCTTTGTAGCTGCTTCCTTTCATCTGGAAACAAGGTGCAGATGCTAAAAGTTGCATGTTTTAAGCCTAGATCCAAAGGAAACAAGTCCTAAGGGGGAACCAGCTGTTTCTGCTTGTGAATAATCCCTCTTCTGCAGTAACTTGGAGCCTTCTGGCAGAACTCAAACGAATCTGAGCGAGGACATGGAAACCTCAAGGACACTGATGCTGTTACAGGCATCTGAGCGTCGGAAGCTGGGTGGCAAGCAGACGCCAGGTTTTCCTGCTTTCCCTTCTGCTTGAGCTCTGCGCAATGGCTCTGTGCACCCCACCAGGTCATCAGGTGGTGAGCCCAACTTGCTCCTGAGAGTCCTGGGACTGTCTCTTCTGGCCCTGCAGGAAGGCCCACAAGTTCAAGTCTAGGGTCTTCTGCCCATGGCAAGAGGCAAGAGAGCACCCTGGGGACATGGATCCAACTACTGTTGCAGTGGCCTCTGGGAGCATTTCATTTACTTGACTCTCCTTGCAGGCTGTGAGTTTCCTGGGAAAGCTAACCCAGGAACAGGTTTGTATGCCCACCCCATGCCTGCAGTGCCACCGTATCAGCAGCCCCCACAGCACCCTGCTCTAAGGGCTGCCCTGGGAGCTGAGGGACACAGCTGCTGAAGAGGCAAGCTGTGTGGGCTGTCTCCTGACAGCACAAGGGAGCACCCTCTGCAGCCGTCTGGTCTCCTCTGACCCTTCCCTTGGGATTTGGGCACCCTCCCTGGAGCTCCAGTCTCTGCTTGCATCCCTCATCACCTGCGCACCAGACAGACTACAAAGGCAAGATTTATGCACGCTGTAGTATCCCCAGAGTTTATGTGGATACCATGGTACACCAAAAGGCTAATACCATTTGTTGTCTTCTTATATCAGAGAAAAGCCTCTCTACAATAGACATAATAGTGATTCATGGCATTATTAGTGACAATTAAATGCCATACTTGAAAACGGGCAACATAACTCCTATTTCATTACAAGACTGCCCTCCTGCTGCTCCGCTATTAACAGTGACTTCACCTTGCAGCTTTAAATAGCCATGCCAGGGCATACAGCTAAGCGAGGGCTCCCCATCAGCCACCTAACATCCTCCAAGGAAAATGCAGCAAGAGCTCATTTTAAGAGGCACTCGACAGACAAAGGGAGTGCAACTGGGGCAGGTTACAGTGGGACCTACATGCACCAGTTAAAGGCACTGCTGCCAAAAGTGTGGCTGCAGAGGGGCCACAAGCTGAACGGGTGTACGGGCTGCTGTATGAGGAGGCTCACTGCAGCCTGTGCTGGGGAAGGAGCCCAGTGCAGAGCTCTGTGGTGGGAAAAAGAGGAACTCTTTGAGGCCTCAGATTGGTGTAGGTGCTTGGGACCCCACTGGGGCCCACCACAAACCCTTCTTTAATAGCAGCCATACTTTAGTCCAGGGAGCATTACTGCACCAATGGATGCACATAGACTTGAGGTATGCACCTCTGGGAGCCCAGAGATGGGGGCTTTCCCCAGGCCAAACCAAACCACTTTGAAAAGGGTTGCAGTGGTGCTGCAGCCAGAGCTGCAGCAGCCCCTCTCATATCCCCAGCCCTCCTGGGCCACAAAGCACAGTGCCCACATGACTGTGCTGAAAAGGAATGCTTAGCAGACGTGTGCATTAGCTCACAGATTAACTCTGCAGCCTTTTCCAGCCAGTGACTATGAAGTGGGGGTTGAAATCTGAAAGCATTGCATGGGATTAGACATGCATCTGCCATTAAAATCAATCCTCTGCACTGCTTTGCAAATCTCCATTTGCAGTTATCTGCCTCTTGGACACAAGGAAAAAGAGAGGGGGTAAGAAGAAGGGGAGAACGAATGCAGAAACTTTTCAGATACATCTTGTGACTCCATGTCATTTATTAATGATATCCTAGGGGAACGTTCAGATTATTTTAGTACAGTTTCAGTTCAAAAAGCCTAAAAAATCAAAAGGATAATATACTGTTTGGGAAGAAAAAGGTATCTGCTTGTTTTCTGTTACTGATGCATCCAGGGACAAAACTTACGTCAGGACCTAGACAAACATATTTTTCAGTAGATTAAAAAAAATAAATTACAGATGGCTATATTCTGTTATTTTAAACTTCCATGGTTTTTTGTTTTGTTTTGAACCATAGCCTGGGTGAGGAATTCAGTACTTTCCCTGCAGCTTGTGTGCCAGAAAGATAGTATTTGCATAAATAAACAACCCCCTGAAATTCTCCTGTAATTGCTCAGTTCTGGGTATTGCCACTTTCAGAAGCTTGCAGGCATGGCGTGATGATAAGCTGGCACCTGCAATGTGTGGGAGAGTGGTCACAAGTGCTGTGTGTTTGGAGAGAAAGAAGTCATAATAAAACAAAAACAGTAAAAAAAAAAATTGGAGGGGAAAAAAAGAGAGGTGAAATCTATGAAAGATGTAGTTAAATGTTTCTGTGGATGCTCCTATATTTCTTCCAGAGGAATGTTTATCCTGTCAGTCATATAAAAGATGAGGCAACTGCTGGTGTTAGGAAATGACACTAAAACAAAAAAATAAAATCACAAAGCAATTGCTGATCACAAATCAATCACAAAAAAAATCAAAAAGCAAAAATGTGGTTCCTAGCTTTGGTGCACAGCTGCCTCACACTTGTTTCTTACAGAGGTGCAAGTGAGTGAACAGGGTAACTGTCTTGTCCTGTACCCCTCATTTTGCTCACCTGCAAGGAGGTCCAGCAATAAACATTTCTAGGAAGAAAAATGAGACCTGAAAGTGCTTGGAGAGTAACAGCACAGCAAACCGAGAGATGAGAGGCAGACCGGGGAAGAGCAGGGGTGTGTTGTGGAAAGGCAGCTGATGCTAGCACATTTCCACAGGCTAGGACAGCATGGAAGATGAATGGGGACAGTGTGCCATTGGAGGCTGTAGAATGACCCAGCAGTGGAGTTCAGGGGAAGAAGGAATCTGAGCAGTCAGACTGCCGGACAGGCACTGCAATTGCTAAATCCTTGTTGTGGTACCAATTCCCACCATTTCACTCTTCATTCCATCATTTATTCTTACCAGTTAAGTGTAAACCTGAACATTTGCCTTTTGTACCAAATAAACGTAGCATTCTAAACAATTCAAAATGTTTGATTTTGCAGCCTGTGTAACAAAAGTAGAAGAAACAGCACAAAGCTCAAGGGTGAGCAGAATAGCAGAGAGGGAAGGTCTTGCTTCTTTCTAACCACTGAGGACAAGGGACTCATGTTCCATACTCCTTCGTCTGCTTTTCTGGTTGTGAGGCAGGGCTCTTGCAGGGGTGGCTAGACTGTTCTCCACTGTGAGTCCTCCCACTTTGTGTGGCACCTTTAATTACACTTCAAGCAGCGTGCAAATGATTGGGACACTAGTCACAGAGACAGAGCATGAGGGTTCGTGTCACAGCTCCACCAATATCTTAGGGATTCTGTCACAGAATTTCTGTAGCAATCTCCTGGATCAGAAGAAGACACCAAACTTTGATCTCACACTCCCTAGGCAAGTGCAGACCCTGGCAACAAAAGGTGTTTCATTGGTGATCTGCCTGTTGCCCACCATCCTCCATCTGACCCCATCATGCAAACAGTATTGCAATGTGCAAAAATACATTATTCAATGAAGAAACCATTTTCTCAAATCCCACAGCTCAGGGGAATAGCTTTCACAACACACTTCTTTTAACAGCTATAGCAGCAGACAGTGCAGAAGGCTGTGAAACTAAAACGGATGAGAAGATACGCTGTGTTTCTAAGCAGTCTGAAAGTAGCCATGCAATAAGAAAGCACCGAAATACAGAATGACAGTGGCTATCAAAACCACAGAGCAGGGTGCATGCTGGGGAAGAGAGTGAGACAGTGTGGGTGCCCTGGTAAGAGCTGCCTGCAAAAACAGAACGGGGGTGGGGAGCCAGTTTCGTTTGCACACTGTTACTAACCACTTGTGACCAGCAGAGCTTCAAGATGCACAAACGCCTGGAATAATTAGGTCAGTTGTGTCTAGATGCAGAGACAGCTAGATCAGACTTGGCTGTGCTTTAGCTTTCCCCAGGAAACTCTGGCTGTCACAACACCAGAGTTCAGGAGACAGGTATAAAAAAATCTGCATCTCAGGGGTTATAAAAACTACCCTACTGTCAACAAACTGAGTGGGCTAGAGGAGCTGCCTGTACCTCAGCCTCCCCTTGCTCCCTGCAGATTGCTTGCATAAGCAGGTCTTCGACTTCAGAGGCTAGTGAGAGTAAACAGGGGAGATCAAACATACTCCATACTCATCCTGTTTGAACAAAAACTGAATTGTCTATGAAGCAGGATGCTAAGTCCATGCAACACAGTATATGTTCAAACCCAAGGATTTCTGTGGGTAGGGAAGGACAGTGGGATTACAGCCTGAATGCTAAGTAGCTTCATCACCTCCACAATGTCAAAACATCATCCTATGCTCCAGGAGGGTTCTTTGATTAGTGTAATTAACAGTGTTCTGCCCGGTATGTGAGGCAGTAGGTGTGCCAGGCCTGAGGTCCCACAGGTTCCTGCAGACACAGAGAAGGGAAGGGGCGCTCCTGGCAGCAGAGCTACTCCCGCAGGAAGGCAGCCAGGGCCCGTGGACAGGTTCCCTGCCTCGCTGCCTGGGCGTCTGCCGTCGCACGTGAATCGCTGCAGCAGCTCAGCCTTGCAGGGGTCACTGCTTGTGCATCAATGAGAAACATGCTGCTAGGGGAAGGCGATGATAAAGTGCTTCCTGTAGAGATTTCAAAACTGACAGTGGCAATTTGCGTTACAATCACATCACCAGGTCTCAGACAGACCCATTGGTGTCCTCACACCAGAAAAATCAAGCAGTAACATGTTTTTGTTGCACTGTTCTCTTTTTGTTTTCACAACAGAACAAAGCAACCTTGCTAATGAGAGCAGGGGAAATTGATCTGATTTGGTTTTGTTTTGATTAGGATGTTTGCAGGTTCTTGTGACAACAAAGAGAAAGCTTCCCTAAGTGTAAGCCCCAGGCCCAGGATAAGTGAGTTCTAGAAATTGGATCCATTCTCCTTTTTCAATTGAATATCCACTGAAGCAACTCTGCTTCCTTCTTTGATGTGTTTTAGAGGCCACATCATTTATTTTTAATTTGAGTTAAAGTGAAATGCAGAGAGACCTGCTAGCTAGCAGTAGCACAAGACCACAGTACAAGTGGAATTTAGATGACATTTGACAAGGAAAAAAGAATATTTTTTCCACATAGACATTTACAGATTTTTATACCTACACATAGGATTGCTTCTAGCCTTTGATGCAAGTTATTCTGAAGAAATCTTAGTGATACAGAAATGTGTTGATTCATCTAAAATTTTTAGATTTTGCCTTCCATTTGTGGTCTTCAACATTCTCTACAGATCACTGTAATTTCTTTCTTGACTATCACAATAATATCATTAAAGAGCTTGGAGACAAATACAGGGGCTTATGCCACAAATGGAAATAGATCAATAAAAATGCATAGAAAATCACTTGCAAAGCAGCTGTTATTGAAACAATATTAGTTGATTACCTAAGGAACTCACCAACTTCCTGCATTAATCACTCTGTATCTAGTAAGTTAGGAAGGAAAATATTGCATTTAAATTTAGATAATGCTTATTGTAGTCTCCATAGGATTTGTAATATAATAAGACCATCCAGCAGTTTTCAACTGTGGTAGCAAAAATGTTACCCTGCCAAGGGCATTACATCATACACTGACCCTGGTTAGCCAGCAAAAATAGTACCTTATGACAGAGTTGTGGTAAAAATTAGAGTTTTATATCATAATTCACAACATAATTCCACCACCTCAGGGAACAAAACGTGATGGCAGTTGACAGAAATATACATATGTATGGACAATACCTGAAGGAGAGTTTCAGATGGCATCCTGCCAGGGACTATACAACAAAATGGGCTGGATGGGACAACAAACGACAGACACTGCTAAGTGCTGAAAATTAGAAGCAGTGATTTCAGGATCCATCTTTCATTCTCATCTAAAATGTGGCATTTACTATGTGCCTGTGTGTCCCCTGTCCCACTATTGTTTCAGGTAAAGCCTCCCTTCCTTTCTTCTTATGATAATTAGCTCTTTCCATGGATAAACCCGTTGCTCTCAAAGGTTCCTTACAAAGCTTGCTGTTGAGTGTAGAGGAAAGACACACTACCTGCAGGCTTTAGCAATTCAGGGGTTTGTTTTCTCTTTTTGAGTCCCTGTGCCTCTGCTTCGAACACTCCCCACCTGTAAGAGTTATCTTTTCTGCTAAAATGCCATTTATGTGATGGGCCTGGGTGAGCAGGCCCGGGAGCCATCCAAATGCCATGTTCTTTGGTGCTGAGAACCACTAAGTCCTTGGGGACACTGGAGGGAGCAGCGGACAGACGGATTGACAGAAAGTCGGGAGAGAGAGTGTGAGAGGAGGCTGGACCAAGTGCAGAATCAGTGTAACAGCTGCTTGGCTCAAGAAAGGGTTTACCAGCCCAGTTTAGCCTTGCTTTACATTAGCTAGCGGCACATTAAAGCTTTAGGAACAGTTCTCTGCCCATCCACACCAGCCAGGGGCTAAAGCCCAGCAGTCAGTTGCCCTGAAGAACTGAATCACCTGTGCTTTGCTTGCAAGCTGTACCCACCCTGGGGATTCTCCTGTGGTCCTCCCCCTTTCATGAAGTCTGATCTTGTATTTAAATCTCTCCAACTAATTAACTGCACACTTGTTCCTGAAAAGGGGACCTCTGAGAGCTCTAACAGCAACGGGAGATGTGGTTTGCCAAGGTGGGGGTGTTGCCAAGCTTGCATCACTTAAACATTTCCAGCCAATCTGGTCTAACGGGACTGACAGAAGAGATAGAGGCCAGGAAAGAAATCATGGGAACACTTTACACCACTTGGCCTTGATTTACTCTGCTGTCAGAGCCCAAGCACAAGGCAAGTTTGCAATGCTATCTTAGGAGTAGGAGGGAGCTACAGGGACCTGCCTTAAGCGTTTTGGAAAACTGCTCTAGAGTCCCCATGTCATTTGCTGTGTCTTTTCTTCAGGAGAGCCCCTTGGAAAAGGCAGTATCTCCGAGCCTGCTCACAGACTGGCATCCAAGAAGCAGCATCTTGACTTCAAACAAAAATTTCATTCATGTGTTTGAAGGTAGGACAGAACCCTCAAATAATGCATATCTCTGTCCTAATAGCAGTTACCACATAAATCAAGTCTTGGCTTTTATATGAGTGCTTTGCTTCTTAAACAGAATTGTTAATAGAAAAGCAAGGAATTGATCAGTTTGATTATTTTGAGCTTACAGTAAGAGAATCAAAACTGAGAGTCAGTTCTTCAAAAAGATGGTAGCACTTCAGAATTTGTCTGTGAAAGTCATCCTGTAAATCTTTTTACTTACATTGCAATACCGAAACAACTGCATGTGCAATGTTCAAAGTTCAAACCCACAGCAGTTAAATTTTTTTTTCTAATTTATTTATTCAGTCCACGTCAGTACTCAGTATTATAACTGTCTTGCAGGGAAATACAAAACAACAAAAGGATCCTACATCATCCCCACAAGAAGCTGTTCAGAGAAGCACACACACCTAAATCTTGTCAGTGTGTATAAACACCTAAAGGTAGCAAAGCATCTGAACACAATCTGGGGCACCCAGCTCCTGGTAGCTCTGCTTGAGCAGGGGCTGGAGCAGAAGACCTCTAGAGGTTCCTTCGAGCCTCAGCCATTCAGTGACTCTGTGGTAAGAGGTATTGCTCTCAACAAAATTAATGCTGTATTTAAAAATGTGTACAGCTAGTTACTTGTAAGGACAACAGTGCATATTTGTCTGTAGTGCAGCATACCTCTCAGCCTTGTCCTCACCTAGAGAACAACATGTTAGACTAATTCTTAGAAAGTCACAGGTTTTATACCTATTACATAAGCAGGGGATATGGTCCAGGAATTTTTAATGTATTATCAAACAATGCTATAAAGGTTGGGTGTGAAATCAAGTGGATATGCCTCTCCTTAGTGACAAGAATATTATGTAACCTACCTTCTATTCATACACACACTGCTGACTGGCAGGTCTTCATCACCACTTCTGTCTTAAATTTCATGTTCGGCAGGAGTCCAGTGCTGTTTCCTTTGAAAGCAATGTTCAAATTGCATTAAGCTTAGTAAGAGCAGGACTGGTCTACCTGTCTGATTTTGAAAAGCGAGTCCAGTACTAAACAGATGAAATTAAGTCAGAACATTTGCAAATCTTTTCTATACTCAGCATGTTGTTATGAATGTCTGTGAACATATCTGGGGAGAATGTTAATACAGCTGGCTGTTAGCACAGAATAATAATTCTCTGTTTTTAGATTAGTACCAAAGGAAATAATTATTTGCAATGCACATGACATGAGGCTTATGAAAATGCTGTGTTTTGGTGAACTTTATTTTTTCGCAATTGTCTTAATACATGTTAATAATTTTTCTGAGGGATGTTAGTACGATTACACTTTCTTTCCCTTCTCACCTCCATGCATCAGAAGGGAAAGATTTCAATGGGTGGAGAAGCATCAGCAAATCAATTTTTCTAAAGGCACAATCACTAGATGTTTATCCCACAAACTGGGGTTTTAATCAATGGGGTTATGCTGCAGAAAGAAAGTAAATGACAGTCTGATTGATTAGGAAACAGCTAAGGAGTGTTGCACAGCTGTGCCAAACTTCAGCTGGGTTAGTGTGAATTAAAGTCTGGGGTACAACTTGCTCTGACAAGAGATGAGGCAGTGTGTGTGCAGCAGGTTCAGTTTCTTAACCGGGCGGAAACACCAATTTGGTGTAGTGGTTTGGTTCAAAACATCCATTACTTACTTATTTTCCTTCTGTGAGATAAGAATTAGGAGAAAGCAAAGCAGGCACAGACAGTGTGTCTGTGAGGCTATTACATTACCAGTATTGCTCAGCAGGGTTCAGCAGAACTGTACTCCAAGAGTGAATCCAGTCTAATGATTTCAGATCATACACATTTACCCTGGAATGGTGCTGCTTGAAGTTTCATTCAAAATGGAATTTATAAACTCACTGACATGGGATTCCTTTTTGTTTGTGTTGTGAAGGTAAAAGTAACACAGCTGCAATTAGTAAAAAGGTTAAATTACAGAATTTAACCGGTGGGTTCTTTATTTCTTGCTCTCTCCTGGTCAAGAATTGATTTTTTATATTTTTTTTCTGAAGGCAATGCTTTCATTAGAGACAAATTGCAAGGCTTCATACAGAGCAGCTGGGCAGAACTGTAGGGAGTACATCAAGCAAGAACTCACTTCAAGTGACACAGCAGAGCATTTTGAGCTTAGCATTTAATAAAAGCAGGTAACAAAAACACTGCTGTATTACACTGTATAGGATGAATTCCCTTTGGAGTGACAATTTAAATTAAGTTTAAAAAACCAACAAACAACCACCAAACCTAAACCTGTTACTGTTTTGTATCTGATTAACAAAACAAAAGATTCCAAGAGGAATCTGTGTCTAAGATGAGCATGACATAAATGCAGTGTATGAGATGAATTCCAAAGAAAGGAAGTAGTCTAGGAGACAAAGCTGTAAATAAAGATACATGTTGGGCAATCACTTTCATTTTGTTTTATTCAGACTTTTACTCCACAACTTGAATGACAATATTACAGCCAGAAATCACCCAGTTCTTACCAAAATACTGCATAACCTGTACTGCCTAAGTGTTTGGTCTTTTACTGCTCTCTGTATCTTTCATACACTTAGAATGACAGCCTCCCACCAATGTCCCTGCTACAACACATAACCTTCTAATCCTAGAACACTGTGTCCCTGATCCCTCCTTGTTGGATTGTCATTATGAGAGCAAAAAGAGCACCACTCACATCAGACAGGACAAGGGCTTCTCAAGTAGCACACACAGAGATACTTCATCCTGTTCTTTTTTTGTTGTTATTGTTGTTTTTAGGGTTTTTTTTAACTTCTAGCCTGAGGAACACAGTGTATCCTCATTAAAAAAGAGTGCCTCATAGAAAATGGTTGTCCTCCAAATGGTGTACCATGGTCATGCTCTCAGATGTTTACTGAACTTCACTTCTTTCATGGCTATGGTTCTCTGTCTGCCAAATATCCTCTCTGTCACTGCACTGTTCAAGAGGAGAAAAGGAGCTGCATGGAAAAATTGCAGAAAAATTTTCCTAGGTCTTCCTATGAATTTTGTGTCTGTTTTGAAGACCTCAAGCTAGTCACAGCACAGAGTTTTACTCGTGTCAGCTAAGGGCAAGGATATAGTTACTGTTTTCATAGACAGTGGTAGGTAAGCCTGTAACGCCTAAAGTATCACTTCAGGATCAGCAGTATATCAGTTTCCTTGTCCTACTTAGATTGCCTGGATGTGTCACAAAGATAAATGCATTCATCAGAATTAGCCTACTTTGTTAATTGGACTGAAACCACCTACAAAGACTAAATATTTCAAGTACTGTCTTTTTCCTGTGGCAGGTGTCCTTCATCACGAAAACACAGGTGAGAGAAAGGTAAGTGCCACTCATCTGGGAGTTTGTTACCTACAAGGAACATGTTTCTACACAAAGGCAACATCATGCAAAAAACCACAAACAATTCTTGAAAACATCTTTTAACGCATCAATTCCAGGTAAAGGCTGCTGGTTTGCTGATTCCTGTTTCCCATGATCTGTCCTGGAGCAGCTGGGGTGTGAGGCACCTGCAGCTGTAGAGAAGAATTCATGCCTTTGGTGTTGCCCATCACTATGTTAGAAATGCTAATATTGCTTGGGCATCTGTACTGACATCCTGTATCCACTGAAATTTGTCAGAAACACCTGACTTTGCTCAGCTTTTACACAGATCAAGCTTTTGAAAGAAATTACAGAAAGTGTTCCTCTACATAATTGGGTGCATATAAATTTAATACACAGAAATCCACTGAAAATCAAAAATTTGACTTGGCAATACTAGTCTTTTTAGATGCTTCCTAATATATCTCACCTGATAGTCTTTTTTTACTTCCCACTCAGGCATGCATCTTTTTCTATTCCAAGCAAATAATACAGATAGCCACAGTGATGGTACAGTCTATAAAAAACGTTTGATTTTGCTCACTGTAGCTCAAGACAGATGTAACAGTAACACAAGAACAAAAGGAATGACAGAGCACTGGGGTGTTAAGCAAAGTTTCTTTCAAAGGAGAAAGTCAGTAGCTCAAAAATCAAGGGAAGAAGATACATGGTTTTTGCTCAAAGAAGTCACTGCAGTAATTCTCTTCAGGCAGGATTTCACCCACGATGAAAGAGAGGGATCCACAGAAAGGTAAAATATGAGTAATAAGTCTGGGGAAAGCACCTTCTTTATTTGGCCTTTATAATAGTAGAACAGGAACAAATGGAAAGGAAAAGCATTTAATATTAATATCAGGAAATGGTTTCATGCAGATAAACCCATATGGAACCTATTGTCACAAATTAAAAGTGAAACCAGTAATTTTGGAGAATTATGGAAGGACTGGGTAGCAGATACTGGCAGCATGGCATCCTGCTACAGAAGGCTGTCAAAGACTAATTACTATCAAAAAAAAATCATTGTGCCATCGCCATGAGAATGCTAAAAATAATAAAAGGCTTCTCTTTTGTGCTCAGTTGTTAGTGACAGCCTGTCTTGCATGTTCTTCTAATGTACCTAATACTAGTTTCTGTTAGAGACAGAGACAGGAGCAGGACAGGTCCCACTCCAGATATTTGTGGTAGTTTAGCTGTTTTTACTCATGTTTTTGCCTTCCTTTGTTTGGCAGAGACAGTGACCAAAGCAGAAAAGAAGGTGGTCAAAGGTGAGGAACATTTCCTCAACTCTTACAGCAAAATTCACCTTAGTTGCTGAACATAGTCCACTCATAAAAAAGATGTCACTTGGTGGCAGTCAGCTCTATTATGGTTCTTCCTAAAAATAAAGCAGATTTTTTGTAGTGGTGGGTGTCTGAAGATGCAGACAGTGACAAACAGCATCTCCTTTATCTTTGCATTTTCCTCTTGATGTCTTGATAACACACCCATGTCAAATATTTAAAAGAAAGTCGTCTTTTCCCAATCAACGTATTTACTCCTCCAGAAATGCTAATGGAGACTCAGTACCAGAGTAAGAAAGAAACACAAAGAGGGCAGCAGCACTGTACTTTCATCTGCTACAGCAAGCAGCTGTCAGCGCTAATATAAAAATTATCCAGCAGGCATCTAAATTTATGCTAAGTAAACATTTCTTGAATCTATTACACACAGCAGGAACCTAGTTTTTCTCTGGCCATTGTTCTGAGTAACTATTTCCCAGTCTTTCTTTCCTATGGTACATACACCAACCCAGTCACCTTGTTGTGGAAAGCAATTAGGTTGGCCAGGCAGGTTTTTCGCTTCATAAGTCCATGCCAACTACTCGCAGACACCTTTTTGTCCCTGAAATGGTTTCCAGGATTAGCTGCTCCACCATCTTCCCAGGGATTCAGGTGAGACTCCACAGGCTCTAGTTCCTCAGATTCCCCTTCCCCTTCTTGGAGACAGGAGAGACCCTTGCTTCCTCCCAGTCCTCACAGCTCTCTCCTCCCCACACTTTTGATTGCAAGCAGCCTGTAATGACATAGGCCAGCAATCCCAGCACTTGTGGGTCCATAGCATCAGGGCCATGGATGGCCGTAGGTACAGTTTATTTATATGTATTCCCTAATCTGATCATCCTCCGCTGGGAGTAAATGTACTTTGCCGTGGACTTTCCCACTGGTTCCTGAGATTACTGAGAGCAAGCTATACCAGTAAACAGAGAGGTGAAGAGGACATTGAGAACTTCTGTGGCCTTTGTCACAGGGCTCCCTGCCCACTCCAGCAGTGGGGCCATGTTTCTCTGGTCTCCCTTTTGCTGCTGGTGTCCTTGTGGAAACATTCCATGTTGGTGTTCACATGTATTGCCATGTTCACTTCCAGGTGAGCTTTGGTTTTCCTGACAATTTCTACAGCCAGACAGCATCTCTACAGTCCTCCTGACACCTGTACCTGCTTCCACCTCCTGCACACTTCCTTTTTATGTCTGTGTCTAGCTGGGAGCTCCTTATTCATTCTCTGCCCTCTTTGCTTGGCTTCTGCTTGTTGGCATGGACCGTTTTTGAGCTTGGAGATTACCCTTAAACATCCACTAGCTGTCCTGGACTCCTCCTCTCTCCAGGGCCATATCCCATGAAATTCTTCCAGACAGATCTCTGGACAAATTTTGCTCTCAAGAAGTCCAAGGTGGTCTTGCTGTTTGCCTTATTCCATCATCTAAAAGTCCTAATCTCCACCATCTCATGGTTCCTGCAACCAGGTTTGTCTCTGATCTTCAGATCCCTGAACAATTCCTCCTGGTTTGTAAGTATCAGGGCCAGCCAGAGATGCTTATCTCTGCTCCATGTTTTATTGATCTGTGTAGGGAAGATCAGTGTTGTTTATTCTTGCATTGGAAATGTCTTGAAAATTGAGTTCATTGCTGCAAAAGCACAGTAGATAAAACACTTCCTTTTGGAGAGAACAGTTTGTTACTTCATAGACACAGGCTCATGTCAGGCTCTGACCTGCTGTTGTAGTGACATAATTATGCTGTTCTTGAAAAGGCTCTTGGACAATCTTGTGTACTTCTACACAAACCACTGCTCCCTGTTGGCTCCCTCTGTTGCATTTATCACCGTCCAAGCTCTTCATTGGCTGCAGAATGACATTCAGTCATCCATTTTCCTTAGAAATCTCTAAGAAATAGAAAGCTCTCCATATTTTCATGCCAGTCTTGTAATGCTCACAACAGCTACATTTCTGAACGTCTTTGTCATCTGCGTTGCAAACAACTCCAGGCATATGGCTTGGACTCCAGGACAGAGCCACCTCTGCATACAGAGCTTGACATCTGATCAGTTATCACTGACACAGGGGCCAAATCTTAGTTTCACTTTTTTCCACTGCCCAAAAATACTACTTAAGGATGAAATTCCTTTAAACATTGTCCTTCCTCTAGCTTGCATTCTTTCATCATCAGAAAAGAGCTGCTACTTCCTTAGAAAAAGCCTTATAGGACACAGAAACCAGAAGCTCAACAGGATGCTGTTGTTACTGAGCCATCATATGCAATTCTTGTGGGCATGCAATTCTTTATTAAACTGAATTGAATAGCTACAGAAAAGCTGGGTGAAGTGCCAGGAAGGAAGTATGGACTGGATATTCCTGCCATTTAATTCTTTAACTGCTAAAAACCCACTCTTTCAGACACTGCCAGCTCCTCTATACAGAAAAGAAAGAAAATTTTAAGACCTGTGTTAAGAATGAAAATGCCTAAACACAGGGATATGGCAAAAGCAAGGCTTTCTGAGGTATAATTCCCCCTTGCAGGACCAACAAGGGCCCTGTACACAACGGTGCCTTTCAATGAGTCACAGTCTGGTGGTGATGTTCAGCATATGCTCCACGGACTTAGCACTAAGCCTGCTTGGCCCCAGGCTGCCATGCTGACCAAAGACACCAAACTAAATGAGTTAATTCCCAAAGCCACTTCATGGGAAACTGTGAGAAGAGGGCAGAGCAGTAGAAATGGTAGGCTGCAAGAAAGCACAAGGAGAACAAAAAGAGAGAGAGACAAAGACACCTACCTATAATGCCTGATTAAACATTTCAGCTGACCAAAGCCCTCTGACCAAACTTGCACAAAAACACACACTGAATATTGTGGCTCCTAATAAAACAAGTTTTTATAGACTTAATTAATTTTCTTAATTAGTTTATATACACAGCTCTAAGCATAAATATTCAAGAAAGCCAACTTCATACAGGAGAAAACTTAAAGACCTCCCGGAAAGGCTTTAGTTGGCACTAAGGGACAAAAACACTGCCACAAAAAAAGCACTTTATTTCAGTGACTTGCTGTAGCCAGAAAAGAAAACAGCTGATCTACTTCTTTCCAGACTCCAGGTCAGTTGGACAGGAAGGAACTTCTTTCAGCCTGAGCAGGCTCTTCCAAGATCTGAATGTCAGCTAACTTTATTATGCCAGCTAATTAAGACACAGGCAGAATGAAGATCCTGCTGAACACAGCGGGATCCCATCACAGGATTCAACAGACTGTACCAAGTCACATGGGGTGAGACTCCAGGGCTGGTGGTGACCCACATCCACGTGCAGGCTGCTGGTTCTGGGCAGGGATTTTATCTTCTTACAGTCTGTAGAGAATGTGAGCAGAAAAAACAGAAGAAGCAGAAAAATATTCTTTCCCTTTCTTGTCTGAGATTTCAGATTTCTGTATTATTACAAGATTCAAAAACTCTGTAGGTTACAACAGTCAGCTTTGCTGTGCTATTCCTTGGTCAACTACCAGCTGGAATTCTATCATAGAATGAATATTTCAGCTTGGTTTTATCTGCAAGTAAGAAAAGAAATGGTTTTTTAATTCTTGTGTTGATACAGTAAGGTGGCTCTGAGTTGATACAGTGAAGTGGCTGTGAGTTTCTTGGAAAAAAAGTCAAGGTTTGCATTCTGTGTGCTACAAGTTAAAAGGAAGAAGTCTACATCAATGAGAAGTCATGGTCATCTGAAGTTACTGACCGAGTTAAGGATTAAATATATTTCACAGGCTGGTTTTGCATTATGATAGCTGTTGCTGCCTTGCCAGTGAAAAAGACGACCATAATGAGAAAACCTTTTCCTTCCAGACTCAAGGACAAGCAACACAGGGAAGAGAGAAAGTAACCAGGAAGAGCCCAGGACTAATGCAAGCTGAAAAATTTGCAATTAAGAGCCCCTAAATTTTATTTCTATCCATACATTCACCTTGGGGACTTCTGCACTTCCCTGCTGATTAGGATGTCAATACTTTTGGCTTTTGCTCACTACTAAAGATTAATTTCCCTGGAAACAGACACTATATTCATGAAAATAAGGAAGCAGGCTCTAAAAACTGATGTTTAAAGAAAACTCAGCTCTCTTCCTACCTGTTGAACAGCAATTTTCATCTGTGCAGTCCATCTGCTCACAGACATGTAAAATTTTGGATTGAAGTAATCAGCCTGTTGATGCACACAGCTGCCTTCCAGAGGAGGGTTTGTTTTAAAAAGGCTGTTCTTGGTTGGCTGTTACAGACCTGCTAATTGTGTGGTATCACACTTCAAAATAGTGGGTTGTTGATAGTGGGGGGTTGTTCAGAGAGTGCAAGATCATGTCTCACTTCACTGCTTCATCTGTATAAATTATTCACATTGACTGGCCTGTGCTTGATTTTGCAGGATAGAGGTCTTCCGAAATTCAGTGGTACCACAATTCTTGCCCCCAAATTCAGTGGTACAGATTAGTTCATTAAACTCTGTTGTCTTGCTTCACATTAGGTTTCTAATTATAAACACCCTAAGAAGTCCAGGGTGGCACTATGTGTGAGAGGGTTCAAGTGCAGACATTATGAAAGGTTCTCTATCAGCAAAATATTTTGTTAGTGACAAACCATGGAAGGTGTAAACAGAAAAGGCAGCCTTGGGAGCTGATTTCTCCCTTCTGCTACCTGGTGCTAGAACCAATAATGAACATTTGACTGCAGGTGGGGTTCCCTCTGAGCTCTGGGAAACCTGTGCTCCCCTCATTGTCTCACAGCAGCCAGGAATTCAAGAACTGTGTGTACCCTCAGACTGCCCCACCCTGTGCCAGAGCAGTGTGGGTTAAGAGGGTATCCATCAGGGGATGCTCATGGTTTGTTCTTCACACAGAGAACCCCTGCTGGCATCTTCTCAGGTCTGCTGGACAAGGTGGAAGAATATGAATAATTACTTTGTTTTTATTTTCAAAGGAAAAACAAAACCAAAAACAACAAAACCCAAAACCTGCAGGTTTGGTAAACCAGACCCTGAGCTGTTGAAGCCTCAGCAAGAGAGGTCATTTCCACCTGCCCTGGAAGCTGCTTTTAAGCTGGGCTCTTTGGTCTTTGCCTGAGCTGTGCCACCAGTGAACCCTGCCTGGCCATGGGACCCACTGATCGTTCCATAGCCTGTGGGCAAGTGTCTGAGCATGACCTTGGCCATGTCCCCAGCCCATGACCAAGTTCTGTCATGAGCCTGCCCTGTTGTCACCTGCAGCTCTCATCTTCCCTGCCCTTTCACCTGATCTTAATTTTCCCTTCTTTCAAGGTCTATCCCTTTGCCCCAGGAACACCGATTGTCTCAGAGACTTCAAATTATGACACAATGTCTGCCTGTAATATGTTCCAGTTGCATTAATTTACAAGAAGATAAAACCCAAAGAACCTGAAGTTTATGGCTGTTAATCAAATAACATCCTTGTGCAGTAGTCCTTGCTTTATACCACCTCCTTTTAAGTTTATAAATGTTTTCTTAATGTTGTTGTAACATACTGAAATCTGGGCTGTGTTTCCAATGCCCTGAAATGGCATAAATGTACTCCATTGCTATGTATGTGCTTAGACTCAGGATCACCTCCATCATAAAACCAAAAAGCTGATGGATTGCCTAAGGAAATATTATTGCAAAGCATATTTCTCCCATTAAAACCCCCAAAAAACTAAGTACTTACATGCCTAAAGGTATTGTTTGTTTGTTTGTTTGTTGCTTAAATCAATATTCTTTGGTAATGTTTGCATTTTGATATAATTCAGATATTCCCATCAGGCTTGAGATATACCAGTGCTGTACAAGGATTCTTGGGAGGTCTCTTCTTCCTTGGTCTTTTAAAGCTAAGTGAAGAGATGCACTTTTTTACCAGAAGGATACCCTGGAATGGGCTTCCTAGAGGGTGTGGTTGATGCATTGACCCTGTCAGTGTTTAAGGAGCATTTGGATGATGTCCTTAACAATATGCTTTAACTTTTCATCAGCCCTGAAGTGCTAAGGCACTTGGGCAAGATGAGTATTGTAGGTCCCTTACAGGTGAAATATTCTATTCTATTCTACTCTATTCTATTCTATTCTATTCTAATTCCATGGAAAGCAGTGAAACATAAGCAAAACATCAAAGATAACAACTGAGCAAGAAGGCTTCTAAACTGCTTTTTAAAACTTTCAATTAAGTTCTTCTAAAACAAAAGGTAAGTAACTTTTCTAGGATCCAATGATTCCACCTGTGTCATAGTTTGCATGTGCTGATGTTCACTGTATAAAAGTTTCTGGCGGATCTGCTGCAATTATTTCTTTTGCTTGGTTGGGTTTTTTGTTTTTTTTTTTTTTTAATTCAGGGTTGTGTCAGAGTGTCTGGAGTTGTAGAAGCAAAGATTTCTGGCTGCTTAGGAAAGCCTGACATACCAAACCAGCATCATGCTACAACTGCCTTCTGATGCTTTGGGAGGAAAGGAGATCAATAAGAATAATCAGTCAAAATTAACTCTGTAAAAGTTCATAGGAACCTGAGAAGGGAAATTAAATTGCATGGTATTTAGCAAAGAATATAAACAGAGGGAAGGAAAGGATGTAAATTTGGAATCCAGGGTGGAGCAGGATGATTCTCTAAGAGGGTTTATATATGTATGTAAATAATCCAATTTTCAATTGTAGCAACACAGATTTTTAATACCTTTCAGTAAGTATTCTAAGAGAGTGGTTTTTCTAGTGGTTTTTTTTAATTGACTATTATTTTTCCCATTTCTCCTATATTTTGAAATATTAATTTTCAAACCTTGGGGTACTTTGGAGAAGAGTTTTGGGATCCAGTGAAACTCTGCTGAAGCATGTGAGCTGGCAAGAGCACAGCACTCATCTTGGGACAGCGTATGTCCCAAGCCCAAACCAAACTTTAACCATCTCCACAGACAGCTGCCTTCCAAAGCTGTTGTATGAGTCCACAAATGACACAGGAGACAGGCAAAAGTGAAGGACCACACACATAACACTCATATGAAAGTAGAAGCAATCATGTAGATATGAATTAGAAGAAAGGACTGTTCAGTAAAAATAAAAACAGGTTACTACAAGGTTCAAAGTAACAATAGTAAGATCTGCAACCTGGTAGCTTAATGGTAGCTTCAGTTCAAGCTGGAGGAAATAGAAGTTAAGCCTGGATTTATCCAGACAAGAATTACTATTATTTGTCATCTGCTTGCTGTTTACATTAGTTATTGACAGCATAACTCAAATTCCTATTGAATTTCTGTACCTCAGTGCAAACCTGATGGTGATTGAGATGCACTAGACATCTAAAAAGATCCATGGCTGAAGGCCCTAAAGAGCAATATATTTCCATAGCCTGTAACAGTGGTTTCTCCCATTCAGATCTGGAAATATTTTCATGGGTACCCAATCATTTACAAGCAAAAGATGAAAATTCAGCTGTGCGCCTCCCACAACAAACACTGTGTTCACAATTTGCAATAATCTGTGCAAGTATTAATACTTACATAAATAGGACCAGGGATTTTAATTTAGTATGAATTCAGTCTCCCAGGCTGAAGTCCCGCTGGCAAAGCCTGCTTTTCCTGGTTGAGACGAGTTGCTTGAGAAAGCAGATTTCCCTCTGCTGTTGCAGTGAAGAAGCTCCTTGCTGGAATGGAAAGACCATGTGGCCAGAGGTGGCTTTCAGAGGCTTCACAGACTAACATGGCTCCCCATAGCCCTCCAAAAGTGTGCCTGTAAGGCCTGTCATCAGGCTGAAATTAATTTATGTGTCACAGAGCAAGAGATGCTTCAGTAGAGAGCTCAAAAATTACTTTCTCAGTTGCGAAAATAGCTGTTTTTGAAACTTCCTACTCATTCCTCACCTACTGAGTTTCATTTCCTTTAGAAGTCTCCCCAGATTTGCCCATAGGAAAGTCAATTTGTCCTTGCTATCTAACATCTCAAAGGCAAAATTCAATCCTCTGCAAAGAGGGATAATTCAGGACACAGTTGATGGGTTGCTGCCAGTTGATTGAGCATGGTGCTGATAATGCTGTAGGCACAGGTTCGAGCCCTGTACAGGCCATTCACTTTGGACTTGGACTGATGATCCTTGTGGGTCCCTTCCAACTCAGAATACTCTGTGATTCTGTGATACAACTGAGTCCAGTGCAAACTTTGGCACTGACTACTGGGTGTTCAAGCTGTCAGAATGCAACTGGTACATTTATGTGAGACAGAGTGTATTTTCAGGCAAAACTAGATGGAAAAATAGCCCCACCAGTGAACATGCAAAAAGATAATGTATGTGTGACCTTCCTGGAAATGTTTACACTTTTCACGGAAGACTATTTCTGTACCTCTCTGTAATACTAAGGTTTAAAAAAGTGTGCTGAAATTTCATGTTTATCTTTGCAGCATTTTTCAAGACTGAATGCTGTAGTCACATCACATGGCATGTTGTTAGACCTTGTTAGACTCAAACAGGCCTCTCATGTGATGGATTCCAGTGCTTTATACCAAAGTATACCGTAAGACTGAGGTGGGGGCTGATGGTTGAGAGGGATGACAGGAGGTTAGGACACATGATGTGCTGGAGACACTCTCTTGGCAAGTTCTCAGAGGACTGTTTGCTCTCTTTTTGAGCAGCAAAGTTATCTCATGTGAATAAAATCTTATTTTTGAAAATATAACTGTGAATTCTGTATGGTAGGTATTTTTCTGAGGTTAAAGTTATCTTTTCATGAAGCTGTCACTGTCTGGCACAGTATTTGCTCATCCTGTGTCTGGACAGAAACAATTCTGGGATGAGTTAAAAATATTTTACTTTGCAAGCTCATTTAGTTTAAAAGTAACTAGGGATTGCTTTTTGCTCAGTGATTCCAAAGGGTGAATGACTCCAAGTTGAACACCTGATGGACTTCGGAGAGGTGAGGTGGCTAGGGATGAAAGACACCATTACACAGTGTAGATGGTGCCATCGTTGTTTTGTAGGATTAGTGTCTGTGATTCACCTGATGTAACTCTGATCCATCACACAGACTTATATTAAAGGACCTACAGCAGCAAGCAATGGAAAGGGAAAGCATGACACAGACTTCTTCCGGAATTCTTGGAAAGCAGTGAGGAAGCCAGTTGTGACTGACTGTTACCATTGAGGTAACGACTGCTCCCAAGGGCCAGAAATCTCTTTATCAGACAGACATTAGGCTATTAAAAAACTAGTCTGGAGGAAACAGCAGGACTGTCATCAGAGGAATGGCGACACAGGCAGAACAGGCAGTAAGGCTACTTGATGAATTCAGCAGGGATGCCACACGTGGGGATAAGATGGATGTGCTCAACTGAGCTCTGAAAGGGGATGGGCTGCCCACTCACACAGCTGGGCTTACCAAAGGGTACCCCCTTTATTAATCCCTGTGCCTCATTCAGGGAAGCATGTTCACCTAGAAGAGATGCTTTGAATTAGTTTTTACTACAGGGACTGTATCCCAGAATATTCTGAGTTAAAAGAGACCCACAAGGATCATCAAGTCCAACTCTTGACCCAAGAGTCACACCATGTGCCTGAGAGCACTTTTCAATTCTTCTTGAACTCTCTCAGGCTGGGGCTGTGACCACTTCCCTGAGGAGCCTGTTCCAGTGCCCAACCACCCTCTGGGTGAAGAACCTTTTCCTGACACCCAACGAAAAACCTTTTCCTGACACCCAACCTAAACCTCCCCTGACACAATTTAAGTCCATTCCTTTGGGTCCTGTCACTGTCACCAGAGAGAAGAGATCAGTGCCTGCCCTTCTTCTTCCCCTCACAAGGAAGTTGTAACTGCAGTGAGGTCTCCCCTCAGTCTCCTCCAGGCTGAACAAGCCAAATTACCTCAGCTGCTCCCTGGGGCTTCCCATTTAGGCCTTTCACCATCCTCATGGCCCTCCTTTGGGCACTCTCCAATAGCTTTATATCTCTCTTACATTGTGACACCCAAAACTGTCCCCAGCACTCGAGGTGAGGCTGCCCCAGTGCAGAGCAGAGCAGGACAATCCCCTCCCTTGCCTGGTTGGTGATGCTGTGCCTGATGAACCCCAGGACAGGGTTGGCCCTCCTGCCTGCCAGGGCACTGCTGACTCGGGTTCAACTTGCCATTGACCAGGAGCACCAGGTCCCTTTCTGTGGCGCTGCTTTCCAGCATCTCATTTCCCAGTCTGTACACACATCCAGGGCTGCCCTGCCCCAGATGCAGAATCCAGCACTTTCCCTTGCTGAATTTATATGGTTGGCAATTTCCCAGCCCTCTAATTCATTGAGGTCTACCTGCAGGGCCACCCTGCCTTCAAGGGAGTCAACAGCTCCTCCCAAAACTTATCTGCAAACTTAGATAATATCCCTTCCAGTCCTGCCTCCAAGTCATTAATGAAGATGTTGAAGACCACTGGCCCTAAGGAGGAGCCCTGTGGAACCCCGTTGGTGACAGGTCACCAGTCTGATGTCACCCCATTCACTGTCACCCTTTGTGCCTGACCTGTGAGCCAGTTGCTCACCCATCGCGTGATGTGCTTATCCAGCTGTGTGCTGGACATTTTGTCCAGAAGGATCCTGTGAGAGACAGTATTGAAACCTTTACTGAAATCCAAAGGGATTACATCAGCTGGCTTCCCCTGATCCAAGTAGGTGGGTTAGCCTGTCAAGAAAGTAAGTTAATTTTGACAGGCAGGACTTTTCTGTCAAGAACCTGTGTTGGCTGTGACTGATGACTGCGCTGTCCTTCAGGTGTTTTTCAATACCTCCCAGAATAATCTTCTCCATGATTTTGCCAGTCACTGAAGTGAGACTGCCAAGCCTGTAGTTCCCAGGCTCATCCTTCTTGCTCTCCTGGAAAATGGGAGTATTAGCCAGCTTCCAGTCAATTGGGACCTTTCCAGATTCCCCAGTCCATTCGAAAATCCTTGAGA
The DNA here is from genome assembly GCA_013399195.1 of Dicrurus megarhynchus. Classification (NCBI taxonomy): domain Eukaryota; kingdom Metazoa; phylum Chordata; class Aves; order Passeriformes; family Dicruridae; genus Dicrurus; species Dicrurus megarhynchus. The sequence goes on from VXAD01005376.1 coordinate 327,244, forward strand.
GACACCTCACAATGACATCAGCTGGCGCTCTGAGTATTCTCAGATGAATTCCATTGGGCCCTGTAGATTTACAGGGATCCAGCGGGAGCAGCAGATCCCATGCAAGTTCAGGGTGAGCTGGGATTTGATCCTTCTCACAGCCATGGTCCTCCAGCTCAGGGCACTGGGACCCCCTTAATCCATCACTGGCTTTGAGGACAGAGGCAAAGAAAGCATTGAATGTCTCTGCCGTGTCCATGTCCCTGTTTGTGAGGTGACCATCCTCATCCTGTAACAGGACAGTATTAGTTCTCCACTGTCTTTTGCTATTAATGCATTTCAAATCTGCTCTTTTTGTTGTCCCCCTCAATTGTGGCCGGCTTCAACTCCAGCTGATCTTCAGCCTGACAAATTTCTCCCTCCAGTGGTGAGCAGCATCTCTGTATTCCTCCCACAGCACCTGACCTTGCTTCTGCTGAGCCTACACCTTCCTTTTTCGCCTCTACCTCCCAAAGAAGATTCTTGCTCAGCCAAGCCATCTTCTGCCTCACCTGCTCAAATGCTGACATTTGGGAATTGCCTCCTCCTATGCCTTTAGAAGATGGTGTTTAAAACGTGACTAGCACTGATGGACCCCAGCACCTGCAAAAGCATTTTCCCAGGGTACCTTACTCAGTAATTCCCTGAGCAGCCTGAAGTCTGCTCTCCTCATGTCCAGAGTTGGGGGTTTTGCTGGCACTTTCCTCCTTCAACAGAGAATTTAAGCTTGATTGCTTTGAGGTCACTGTGTGAAGACGGCCACCAGCCTCTACTTTGCTCACAAAACCCTCTCTGTCAGCAAGCAAGAAATCAAGGAGAGCATCTTTCCTAGCCAGCTCTCTTAGTACCTGTATCACAAAGTGGTCATCCAGGTGTTTTATCAATCTTCTGGGCCCATTTGTGCCAGCTCTGTGGCATTCCCAGTTAACACCCGGCAAGCTGAAATCCCCCATAAGAACAAGGGCAGTTGATTAAGAGGTGTCCCTCAGCTCCTCAAAGATTAATTCATCAGCATCACCTTCCTGGCTGGCTGGTCTATAGCAGACTCCCATGATGACATCTCCATTGTTTGTTCACCCCTTAATCTTTACCCAAAAGCCCACAACTGTGACACTGACAACTGTGAGCTCCATACATTCCAGCCTTCTGTGAGCAAAAGGATAATACATGTGTGACCTTCCTGAAAATGTTTATACCTGTGGTGAATGCAGCCTTCACAGAAGGGTATTTTCTGTAGCTCTCTGTATTACTACGGTTAAAAAAAGTGCACTGAAGTTTCATGTTTATCTTACCAGCAATGTCTCTCAGGTGTAAACTTTCAACTTGGCACAGATAGAAAGGCAGAGAGCATCAGCCCCAGAGGTAGTCAGAATGACAGAATCACTACATGGCAGAAAGAAAAAATCCACCACTTGAGTAGTTGTGAAGAATAAATTCAAGCTTCTCCCCTTAACCTACAGCTTGGTGGCTGGGTCTCAACTCAGCTGAACCTGGCATTTTTGTTCTGGGAACAGGGAGGATGCTTTGAAGTGAGTCTGGAAAAAGAGATAGTAATAGCCTTTTCAATTTGTTTGCTCATAAGCAGAAATAATCAACTCACCGGATTTAGGACAAGCCTTCTTTATTTTTCTTTTGTTTTTTTGTTTAACCTATCCATCTCAGAGAAATCACTACTGCAATGTAGTTTGATTCTGATATGGACTCTGCTACACAGCATCTGTGCATCCTCCAGATTCCCTAGAAGTAGTGAAAAAGTTAATAGAACGATAAAACCATTAAGGTTGTAAAAGACTTCTAAGATTATTGAGTCCAACCTTGATCAAACACTACCTTATCAACTAGTCCATGGCACCAAATACCACATCTGGCTCCTTCCTGGCCACCTGGGCACACCCTGGCTCATGTTCAGCCGCTGTCACCAGCACCCCCAGGTCCTTTTCCTGTGGGCAGCTTTGCAGCCACTCTGCCCCAGCCTGTGGCACTGCCTGGGGTTGTTGTGACCCAAGGGGACGACCCAGCACTGGGCCTTGTTGAACCTCACATCACTGGCCTCGGCCCATGGTCCAGCCTGTCCAGATCCCTCTGCAGAGCCTTCCTGCCCTCCAGCAGGTCAACACTCCCACCCAGCTCGGTGTCATCTGCAAACTGACTGAGGGGGCACTCAATCCCCTTGTACAAGTCACTGATGAAGACACTAAACTGGACTGGCCCCAGTACTGAGCCCTGGGGAACACCACTGGTGACCGGCCACCAGCTGGATGTAACTCCATCCACCACCACTCTCTGTGCCCGGCCATACAGCCAGGTTTTTACCAGCACAGAGTACACCTGTCCAAGCCATGCGCTGACAGCTTTTCCTGGAGAATGCTGTGGGAGTCACTATCAAGGGCTTTGAAATTCAGGTAGATGACATTCACAGCCTTTCCTCCATCCACTAGGTAGGTGACCCTGTCATAGAAGGAGCTCAGGTTGGTCAAGCAGGATCTGCCTTTCACAAACCTCTGCTGATGGAGCCTGATCCCTAGCTGTCCTGTACATGCTGTGTGACAGCACTCAAGACAATGTGCTCCATACCCTTCTGCAGCACTGAGGTCAGGCTGACGGGCCTGTAGCTCCCCGAGTCTTTCTCTGACCCTTCTTGAAGAGGGGCATCGTCCAGGCTCCAGGATGAATGACTTTCCTGTAATGACTCAAGATGACCATGACTTAAATCTTTACCATCGGAATCAGTAGGATAGAAGATGGCATGAAGAAACAGCATTCAGTGAAGTGATGCAGCAGTGGAAATTGGTCTAGTAAGGTTTTCTAAAGCAGAAGTAAAATGTTCTTGTTTTGATAAGACTGCCCCTTATGCAGCTGAAATTAATTGTCAAGTTTTCAATACCTATTTACTTCTTCTAAGTGCTTAGGTGCACTGACATGGAACATTTACCATCTTTTGTGCATCTGCAGAATGCCAGACACGCTCAGCTTCACTGCTTTCTTCCTTGACCGTAAGAATGGCTCAAAGAAACTTCTAAAAGTGCAGGAGCACTGACATGTCCCTAGGGTTATGCCAGCAGACAACAGCATTAACAGAAACAAGGTGTCCTGGGCTCAGAAGAAGAGAAGCTCTAAGTGAATCGCTGGGCAATGCATTTTTCCTCCTTCTTCTGTTTCTCATTTCATGTTAGAATGACAAAAGAGATTGTAAGTAATGCTGCACAATTATTCACTGACTTCTCTAAGTCTGTAAGGCATCCAAGTACATACAAAATTTATTCCAACGGAAGGTGATGGACAGAAGAGAAGCTATGCTGGAAGCCCAAGGGGAGAACGCATATAACAGATACTAGTACTGTAAAATGGAGTACAAACCATAATACAAATAACACAAGTGAATACACATTCACCTCTACCAGAAGCTGTGTCTGTTTCAGAGAAAGAAAATTACATTTGGCATGTAAGTAGAGCTTTTTCATTTGCAATGAATTATTGTCTTAGTATTAGGGTACTCTCTTGAATTTTATCTCCATCTCTTGGTGTGAGAATAGCCAATGTAAAGTTTGTATGTGCAGGTGGCAGATGATACAATACATAGCTTAAACCCTTGATGTCACCAAAGTGATAAATGCAATGAAACATCAGTACATGTCACCACAACAATGGATTATGCATGAAAACATGACACTGAATACCAAGAACAAACACAGCAAGCAGCTACCTAAATTAGAAATTGTCATGAAAATGGTCTTTGTCTTGTGTATAAATCTCCAATGCAAGTTTTCTGGTCCCTCTGAAAACATCTAACTTCACGTTGCAGTTACTTGTTGTGATTCAGCCTTTTTGACAGCAACTTGGCATACAGGGGAAGAAAACAGAAGCTGTCACCATCTAATTGGGTAAGAATTTTGTTCTTACTGTGTCTGTTGTGGTCACAAAAATAACAGGGAAGGAAAAATACCATACAGATTGAAATACAAGCTCTTTATAATAAAGACAGGGAAATACATAACAATGTCTGATCAAGGCACAGACTTCAACATGTTCTTCAGCATACCCGTCTCTGAGTGAACTCAGAGCCAAAAACATAGTAAATACTGCCACACTGACAATCCTCATCAAGCTAATGGAGAGACAAGGACCAGTATCTGGACAGCAGATGTGACTTCTGCATGAGAAAGAAGTACTGGCATGTATGCTCTCACTTGAGCCCTAGGTCATTAAGGGGAAGTAACAGAGTGATGCACCAACTCCCAGTTAACTTTTGTTTTACATCATGTTTAAGTAATTTTTGGATAAAATATACTTTCTGACTTTCCTCACAGAGAAAAGGCAGGCTGCCTCTGGATAATTCATCATAGCATTTTCATTTCAATGTAATTAACGAAGTTACCCCCTGCACAAATGTGGCCCTTGGTGTTTAGACACTCATATGACTGCACAGTCCTTAAGTTCTGTTCCCACTGAATGGAATGTGTAGTTACATCAAAACAGAATTAGGTAAATGCTGACTGGTGACTTGTTTCACACCCCTTGCTTATTGCTTTTTTCTCATCTACCTTCCATACCTTGTTCAGCAGAGAAAGATTAGGGATGAGTTGACTCGTCAAATGATACACATTCAACTGCAAAGGAGTAAAAATTGTGTATCACTCACCTCTTTGCCTACCCTGAACCTATTTCCCCTTCTTCCTTAAAGTCAATACAACCACATAAACTACTTCTGCTAGCCCCTTTTGTGAACCTATGTTTCAGCTTACAGTTGAAGTCCCTATTCAAAATCTGCAGAAACTTTAAAATATTTCAGAAGTTTATCAGGGGATGAATAGAGGAGAAAGCAAGAGACCAGCCTAAAAATCCCTTTGTAAAAAATTAATTTTGCTTTTAATATCCCGTGTCCTGTTTTCTAGGCTAGACTGTGTTTTTGGTACACCTGATCATCCAAGCATTCACGAAAAAGTGACAGTAGGTTGGGCATTATTAACAGAGCTATTAATGCTTAGGTAGTTGGCAGGACTGAGCATGTACCAACAGCTCAGTAGCTGCACACAACTTTGAGGCTTACCACTGCATCAGCTGTGCATCTGTCTCAGCGTACACGGAGGCTGTGGCAGCATTTGCTGTGTCCTTCTGCCTCCACAATCACTGAGTCGCCAGCTTCATTTATGAGCTGAGGGAGTGAAAAATACTTTGCACTGAGGACCGGACACATTTAAGGAGGAAGCCATTTATATTAACAAGTAAAAGATTCTGTATTTTCTTTGTTTCTTTCAGAAGATGTGAGGGGAAAGGAAATATTATAAATAGCATCTGAAATGTATAAAAGCTGTTAAATGTTTTTCATCTGGCCCACTTACACTGCTGCCTACTTCCCAGGAGAAATGGATGCATCAAGAAAACCTCTTGCTATTTACCTCACTTTGCTTGTGTTCCTCAGAGCCTAAGCTACACCGTTTCCATTTTTACTACACTATTTCTGAAATCAAGGCACGAAATGAGCTAAATTTCCTCAATATGGACTGTAGCATTGTGCTTTTTTTTGGCTACAGTCCAAAATTTAATTCAAGTGTTTGTCACTTAGTACTAGACAGGGAATTCTAAATGGTTTCATCTTAAACACAGATTGGTATGTACCTCAAGTAAAGATTTTCTCTTTTTTTTTGGTAAACAATCTGGAAAGTTACATATGACAACAATTTTCCCAGTACCTTTTTTTTCCATACAGTAATGTACTAAGATTGCCAGGAAAACAATTCATCTTGAAAAATACAGTAAATTCATACAAAGAAACAGCAAGGTAACAATTAAAATTCTACTCTGGTAGAAGTGAACTCAAATCCTAAACAAAGTAACAGAACCAACTGCAGTGGAGGCATAAGCAGGGCTTACACTCTAATTCTACTTTATTTTAGTGTTAAAAAATAATTGCAGGTCTTTTGGGGTTTTCTGAAACTTAGAGAGGAAACTGAGAATATTTTGAAATTACTTAAACCTGATAAAAGAAACTGCAGCTAAGAATTCAATTGTATTTCTTCATGCAAACTGGTATCATCATATGACTTACAGTTATTGACCAAACCTAAAGCTTTCAATTTCAACAGAAATGTTGCAGCTTCTTAGTTAATTTTTATTCTCCAGCTAAATGCTCACCTGCAAATAATGAGTTCTTGAAAAACAAATCAAAATGGGTCACTGCAAAGTCACCAGGGACTCTGGGGATGGGTAATGTGATACTGTGCCTTTTACATCCACGTTGGCAGTTTAAAATCCAGTCTAGGCCAGCAGTGACTGGAGCCTACTGCCACATGCTTTTTGTTACATGTAACAGGTTGGTAGACTTCGTTCATTCTGCAGTGAAAAAATAACATTTCTCTATGGTCTTGTGAAACCGTCACTGAAAACTGAACTATTCTCCATCACAGAATCACAGAAAGACCATTGGCAAGCATGTCTGGAAATCACTTGGTCCAGTCCCTCTGCTCAAGTAGGGCCACGTCCTGGTGGCTTTTAAGCATCTCCAAGGGAGACTTCACAAGCTCTCTGGGCAATTTGTTCCAGGGCTCAGTCACCTTCATAGTAAAAGTTTCATGATATTCATAGGGACTGCCTGTGTTTAAGTATGTGCCCATTGCCTCTGGTCCTGCCCTGAAAAGATCCTGGCTTTGCCTTCTCTGCACTCTCCCTTTCCCAATACTAATTCACATCAACAAGGTGCCTTTGAGCCCACTCTTCCTCATGCTGAACAGTGCCAGCTTTCTCAGACTCCCTGTGTATGTCACATACTCCAGTCCTTTAACTCTGTCAGTGGCCCTTTGCTGGACTTTCTCCAGTATGTCCATGTCCTCTCTTCAGTAGGAGTCCACTACTGGACAAAGTACTTCAGGTACCATCTCACCAGTGCTCAGGTGAACGCAAGGATCACCTCTCTGGAGCTGCTGGCAACGCTCCTCCTAATGCTGTCCAGGATACCTTCTTTGCCAAAACAATGCATTGTTGACTCATGTTCAACTTGGTGTCCACCAGGACTTTGTTCTCTGCAAAGCTGCTTCGGACACTGGTCTCATCAATGTGAGCCTCTGAGATCAATGATACCTCTCTGAAACACTGGGTCTTCTATTCAGATAGGGCACACAGTACAAATAAGATGTTTGAAATTGCTGAAGCTAAGCAAAGCTGACTTCTCTCAGTGCAGGGCTAATATATACAAGTGGGCACCAGTCAAACTTACCAATCACTTTTCAAATGAGCTACAAAAATCCAAAGCAGTTAACATACTGCAAGGCAGCATGAAGAGATTTATTGCAGACACACTCTCAGAAGTTCACGTAACAAAGAAATGTTCTGTTTACAAAGAGGCATCTAGGCTTGTACATTTTTACACAATGTATGTTCAAATCTAAGTTTTGATTCTGCGGAGTAGCAGCATTAACTGCAGATATGTATTTCAAATGTTTACACTACCACATCTTATTGCATCACCACTGCGATATCTCAAGGTAAGACTTTAAATAAACTGACTTATGGGTGGGCTGACTGTCTGCATAATTAATTGTATCCATACCCACTAAGGCACATGGACATACATTTCCTGAAAGAAAAGGTTTATTTATTGCTTTATCACTTGAATTGTAATTAAGTAATGAATTATGCTTTTACTTCAAGGTATCAGTCTACTACTTCAATTTTATTCTTCTTACTTTGACATGTGTTGTGTATCCTCTCTCCATCTCAGAAGATGCTTCTATGATATCTGAATTTTACATTTTCATTTCAATGTAATTAACGAAGTTACCCTCTGTGCAAACATGGCCCTTGGTGTTTAAACACTCATATGACTGCACAGTCCTGAAGTGCTGTTCCCACTGAATGGAATGCTCAGTTTCATCAAAACAGAGTTAGGTAATTCCTACCTGTGGAAGGACCACAGAAGTCCACAGTGGACTTCTCTACAGGAGACACTCCTGCCCTCTTGTTGCTACTATAAAAATATTTTCGTGGAACTTGTCACACAAGGCCGCATTTATTGAACTAAATTATCTCTTTATTAGAAAACCACCAACACCACATTCTTCAAAATTACTGGAATTTTATTTGCCTCAGGCTTATGACTTGCAACCAAAGACATTGTGCAAAGAAAGCAAAGATTAAGTACACTTTAGGGAAAAGGTGATAATCCACATTGGTAACATAGAAGATCAGTCTGATGAAAGAAGCCATACGTTACACTATATAGATTGCAATATTCAATAGCATTTTTAAAACCAACTTTTTAATAGAGGAAAAAAAAAGTTAAGCAAAGTTCACAGTAGACATAAATTTGATACAATTCAAAAAGCCTTTTTCTGAAGATCATCAAGCGTAAAGTGGAAAAACGTATATGGGGCAAGGTGTATGAAAGCTAACTACTGAACATTTATAAGCTATTAAACAAAGTTGCATATATGTACCACAGTGTAAAAAATCAATACAGGACAAATAAAAAATTTGAAAACCGCCTGATGAAAAATAAAATAACCAGTGGCTTTTAATGACTTCTCCTGGTTATCAGTGCTACAAAAGACTTTTTTTTGTTGTCTTTCTGATGCCACTGAAAAAAACCTTATCAAATGATAAAACCAGGCACAATCAAACCATTACCAAGTCAAAACCAGCCCATAGAAATATCCTACCAACCCACATTTTTCCTCAAAAGGTTTCTTCGTTGTTGTTTTTTGAGGCCCATTTGGTCGCAATATGTTACATTTTTTTTCCTTTTTTACACCATGATATCATATGTTTGTCTGGCACTAACCTAAAGCTAATTTATAGAGAATGAGAATAGAGAAACAACCCAATGTCTATTTGACAAAAAGAATTCACTGGGTGTAAAATAGGAGAAAAGAGAAGAGAAGGGGAAGGGGTCAGTTCTGCCAAGAAAATAAACCCTATGGATCACTCATCATCACTTCCGCTTGCTTCCGACTGGTCCTAGAGGTAAGAGACACAAGACAAGTCAGAAATTTTTTCCAGCTATTCTGTGGAATTTGTTAAAGAAGGAAAAATAAAAGGAAGTACAAGGAAGAAATACGACAATTAAACTGACAAATCAAGATAAGCTGAAGAAAGGTACTGTGTTATCTAGTATTTCTCTTTCATGACATTTCATCTAATTGCTGTAGACTTCTTTAGAGAGGGAAGACAGAGAGTCAGGAAACACCAGCTCTTTCTTTCTATCCAGACATTTAAAAACAAGTGGGAAGACATCTATTTTCATTTGTTGCAATAGTAGAAGCACCCACCAAAAAAAGGTAAAAAATAATCAAGCTGTAATTTTTCATCTGTGGACAAAAGCAAACAGACCATGAGACTTAAAGGTTCAATTAATGTAGGAACAGCTCGAAGAAATAAGATCCAAACTTCTTAGACTTCTTGTCTTCCAGCACTGGAACCAAATCTCACAAGCACACTCAGATCCAGTTAACACCCCCACCCAATTCTCTCAGGATGATCACAACATTGGTTAAACATGTGCTTAAGCATGAATAGTTGAGAATTCTGACAGCAAGCAGGACAAGGCAGAGACGCAATCACTGCAACCACTTCCACAGTCTCACTGAACAAAACTTACATTTTCATCTTGATCCTCATCACTATCATCATCACTCACGACAGGCTTGGCTTTTGCTCTGCTTTGCCTCTTCTTGCCTTTTCCCTTCTCCCGACTTTTTTCATCCTTCTTATTTAACTTGATTTTGACTTTCACTGATTTTGCTGCAAAAAGTTTAACAGTGTACATTAATGTAACATTCACTTATCAACTTTAAATGCTGTCTCTGTTCACAGAAATTCACTTCTGGTAGCAGCCGGAAAAGCCATTCCCCTCTGACTTTATATGGGCTGTGGAACAACAGAGCAAGAGGTATTTGCTTTTATTTCTCTAGTTTTTCGTAGTTTTAACAATAATATGTATTAAACTATGAAGACTGACTTTAAGCTGACCATGTGCATCTTCTTTTCATTCTCAGAATGCTGGGTGTCTACAGGTGGTATATGGTCCTGTGAGAGGATATACATTTAAAATATTTTCTTCCTTACCCACAATAATGTTTAGCCTTTGTAAAAACAGACTTTTTTTTTGTATTTTGAAGTACAGAAATGCTATGTAGAGGTTACTGGTGAATTTTGAGTTGACACCTTTCTAAAGAACATGTTATTCTGATTCCAGAATATCCACTCATTCCCAAATGAGCTGCTAAAGTTTCATGCTTAGCACACATGTATGACACGCCTGGAAGGGTAGCTCAGGGCCAAACACTACAGCTTCTGTAACCAGAGAGAAAGGGTAGCTGGAGTTTGGGTAGATGAACTGGATGGCACAAAGTGCAACGAAGGAATCCCTCCTTTTCCACTTCATCATGTTTCCAAATCTGCAGGGACTTAATGAGTGTTCTGAAACAGAGTTCCACTTAGCCCTTGTCACACTGAAAGAGTATTTTCAACATCATCTGGTTCTTAACCATGCGATGAACTTTGCATGTCACATCATGCCTGAAGGTTGACCACCTGTGGATAAAGACTATCTCTAGCCTTTCCAGGTACTTCTATTTACAAATAGCACGAACAGGCCCTGAAAGGCTGATAAACAATTATGGTTGCCCACAAAGCACCTCTGTGATTTGCTTCTGGCTTAAAAATTGTTTAAGTAGAAGTAAGCCAGAACATCAGTTGAAAGACTAAAACAATGTTAACACCCAAGCAAACTTAGTAAGAAACTACTTCCACCAACGGAAAATAGAACCTTATAACAGGTTTCCATGCAGAAACAGCAAAACCTCCTCTTCCATCCCCAGATATACTTTATTTTCAGTTTCTAGCAGGAGACTCACATTCTGATTCCGACTCTTCTTCTTCATCTTCTTCTTCATCATCATTGCTTTCATCCTCGCTTTCTTCTTCTTTGGCTATCTTCTGTCGTGCACTTTTGAACACAGACTGAAGAACAATGGAATCCTCATAGATCTACAGCACAGGTACAAATCTCTGTCAGAACTATGAAGTCAAGCAGGATCAAAATTTCACAGCATAGACTTTAATTTCCAGTGCAAATCTACAGAGTACACAGCATTTTCAAATACCAAGTAACAATGTTTGTTGCATGAATTGTACAAGAAATGCCAACATTAATTTTTCAAGCTCTAAATGAAGAAATTTGTCAGTAGTGAGCTGCAAAGAAACAACTCTTACAACACATTACATCTAAAATGTCTAGTTAGTGGTTTTTTTATTATTTCTACTACCATAGGAACTATTGTGCATTTTCATCAGATCACAACAGCCCTGAAAACCTGCCAAAGGAACAGACTTCAGCAGTAAACACCTTAATTAAAACATGGTTTATTGTCTGGCAATACAGTTAATAATGACAAATGGCTAACCATCATTTAATTATCTTTAGTTTTTTTCTGAAGTTCAAAGTGGCTACAAGGAAAATAATTTATCCCAAGCAGCTCCTCCCTGCCTTCCTCTCAGATCTAAAAAGACTGAAAAAAAATCAGGGCTTGCTCTAAAATGAACATGTGTTCTTAAACATTCTGTAGTATCCAAAGTATCTTGGGTACATCAGATTTTCTCTTTAACTTCAAGCATGGGTGGACTCTCAAGAGTGACTGCTTTTGGCTTGTAACACATTTCTTAGATTAACACAGTAAAAGTCTTGTTGTGTTGCTGAGTATCTGGTTCTTTGTCATCATGTAAACAAATGATCTTGTGCAGTTTGTTTTGTAAAATGTCAGAAGACAAGCACCGGACAATTCAGCACTAAACAATTAAGAATAATTACCAGAAGAGTACAGAGTCACAGACTGCATTTGATTTTATCACCACCATCATCATCATCATCACCTTCATCATCATCTACCTTGGCTGTCATTCTACTTCTCTGGTTAAATGACACACTTTCTTGTACAAAGGGACACTAGGTATTTGTGAAAAAGATAATGGAAGGATTTTTGGCTGCCATTATGTAATCTGTATGCTAAACATGATAAAACTGCTCTAATACTTTGTGGGTTCAACAAACTGAATTAGAAAAAGTTTGTTCAGAACACTTAACATGAAATATCCAATCCCTACTTTTTTCACTTGACCACCAAGTGCTTTTTTTGAAAAACTGCCTCTCACCTGCGGATTGTTCCCCATTCTGTAAGTTTCTCTGTGCTTTTTGTTATGAGATGCTTGACTGCTCTCAATCATGGTAAGATTTTTTATATCTATTATCTATAAAAAATAATCATTAATGTTTTGAAAAAGCTGCTCTCCTGTCTTATGACATTAGTGAGCTGTGAGACTCCGGAACTTGCTTCCTTAAAGTCAAATAACAATTGACTTTCCCTTATAGCTACTTCTTTTCAAGTCAGCTATTGACAGAACATGCCAAGTTCCTCCTGAAAACTATTTGTTTTTTATATACATAAGCCTAGCTTATTCAATTATTCCTAGGAATGGCTCTTTCAACTAACCTTGTTTTTTCTCACACAAAACATTTTTCTAACACAAAAAGAATTAAAGACAAAACTGTACAAAGTTTTTTTTTTTAATGATGGGCACTACATAGTTAAGGCATCAATGTGACCCAGACTTTCAAACAGAGTTTCCCAGCAAAATACAGGGGTTTCAAAAATTATTTTAACCTTCTTTATGTGGAGTTATTTGTAATATTCATATCTATTTTGATACACAAAAAAACCCATGGGGCTGCTTCATGAAAAGCTGTGCAAATAGAAATTTTATTATTTTGACAAAAACTCAATTCCAACAGGTTTCAAAAAATCAAGTGACAATGACAGTAGAACTTCCTTCAAAAAGGGAGAAGTAATAACAAAAGAACTTCACAACAAATGACAACATTCATGAGAAATCTTCTGTTGGACCATCATTTTCAACCCTGTACATGTCTGCGTGTCATTTCACCATTACAACATGATAAGCTTTCCAAAACACTGAGGTTTCATTGAGGACAAAAGCCTTAATACACAAAGTCATTCTATCCCTGAAAACCCTGAATAAGCTTCCATCTCAGATAGAACTGCTTTGCTCCGAGGAAAAGCAGCATGCACCACACTAAGAGAACACTTGAAGTCACTGTGTGCTTAAACAACTACCTGAATTAGCCCTTTCATTTTTGAGTGCACACACAAATAACCTAATTTACTGAAGTCAGTTGGTATGTCAGAGCAAAGGTATACCAGAACTATAACAAAGAACACATGGTAGCAAGGAAGCCTGGAAAACTGGAGGACTACTGCAGAAGTATCCTACAACTCAGGGGAAATAAAAATGAATGGTGTGAGAACTTCACAGAAAAAAAATAAAGAAAAATCTTAGACACAAATTATTTGGGCTTTATGCTATAAAAAGTAATATTAGGTCTGCTCATTAATGTTGGTTCACTGGAACAGAAAATAATACTACAACACTGATACATGTTAGGTTATTTCCAAACAGAGTAGCAATATCTACCAACACTTCTATCCACTCAGAATTAGTCCTCTCAATTTTACCACCTCTGCCTAACAAGAGACCAGTTTTCCATAAGCAGGTTGAGTCATTCTGATGTGAATAACTTCATTATTTTTCCCATTTCACTACTGGTTTTTCTTTACCTCTTTTTATCTCCTCTACCAACTCTTACCATCTTCTGAAGTTTCAGTCATACTTTTTGTTATTAACTTTCCTTTACTTCTTTCCCCCTCTTGTTATAGTTAGATACTTATAGCCATTTTACTGCTATATGAATAAGCAGTAAACTGCTAGACTTGTAGCAAAATTTTGTCCCAAGCATTCTGCCATAATTAATTTACTTAAAAAAATATCTTCAGTTGATTTATTTACAGTTGTTTCCATGTAACTGAAGACAGTAAAAATATCACATGTACATATTACAGAAAATTTTTGTCCCTTGGTATCAAAAATAATCATTAAATGATGAACTGAATTCAACAATTTTTCATAATAAATTCCATACTCATTTTTAATTCTCAAATTTTAACATAAACTCCCCAGTTTAGCTAAATGCTATCACTAATGTTTACAAATTTTAAGAAGACATTTGTTATTGGCAGCATCATCCTTCAGCTTACTTTTATTTAGGTTTCTATTAACATCTTTTTTTATCTCTTGCATGTTATGGAAGCTGTCTTCATGGTCTCTGTTTCAACTGAATATTGTGTTCGCATCACACTTTTTGGACCTCATATATAAAAATAATTATTCAAGACTGTGTTTCACTGTACTGTGAGACAACTCTCTCATCTGTCTCTAATCTTTCTTATTTATCATCAAGATTTCATAGTCTTTCGTTTTGTATCAGCACCCTGTTCTGAATTCTGAGCTCATTCATGTGTACAAAACATCTGTTTGAGATGAGTTTGCCTTCTAAGCCTCTGAGACTCATCTGGGATTTATTACTACTGTCCCTTAAAATGGACACTTACCTTTCAACAATAAAAAAATTTTTAAACACCTGAGGCTTCAGAGGATGAAAAGCTTTATACATACATGTTTACTGATGGACAACCTTGAATTTTTATCTTCCATGAGAACTGAAGAGCTTTCTATGATGTATTTCCTCAACATCTTGTCCTAGAGCTGTACTGTTACATCTGCTCCTTCTGTGATCGACTGTGGAAAACCTAAACTGATGTATCACTCTACACACACTGCCTTTTACCAGAGATTCAAAAAGTCTTACTGCAGCTTTAAAGTACACACAGATCAGAAAAAACTGATCTCAGAATTAGCGTTAAAAACAATTTTTCTGAAAATACACACTGCAGCTGTGTCCAGTGAATTCTGGATCTAAGAATATGGACGTTTTTCTCTACTCAAAGTAAGAACTGAAACAGAGAGTTTACATACAAAAATAATAACCAACAAACACTGAAAACGTCAGATAGGGGAAACCTGTATGTTCAACAGAAACAAACTCGTTCAGACCTGAGATCCCTCCAAGTTGAATGTCTGAGCATTGTGACACAGCAACATGACATCTTTCTCCAAATCCCCAAGACTCCGATATTTATGGTTGCGAATTCTTTCCTGTTGCATTTGTTGAGGAAATGAAGACAAGTATTGATGGGCAGTGGTGCAGAAAGAAGAACAGCACAGAGCACACTGAATTAATATTTTAGTCAACACATTAAAAGCTTTCTCTTAAAAAAATTTACCTAAGCATCAAGATAAGGATCTGTTTAAAACATCGAAAGTCTTCAACCATGTTGTTAACATATTACTCAAAAAACGCATCAAGGTAAAAGAGCAAAAATTAAGCAATTTCTTTGTGAATTGTACGGGTTAAAAGCAAGAGACACGGAGCTCTTTTGGTAAAAGAAGTTCCAGTTTTGTCTTTCTACCGAAGAAACAAAATAACTGTAACACAAGTGAAAGATACAGAATTATGATATCACCTGATGCCACCTAGACCCCATCTACCAAACACTGTTTGGATCTGACCTGGCTCTTCCAAGATATGAGGCTAGGGTCTAGAGGGGAAGCTGTATGAGGAGCAGCTGAGGTAATCTGGTTTGTTCAGTCTGGAGAGGAGGAGACTGAGGGGAGACCTTACTGCAGCTACAACTTCCTCATGAAGGGAAGAGCAGGGGCAGGCACTGATCTCTTCTCTCTGGCAACCACTGACAGGACCCGAAGGAATGACCTGAAGCTGTGTAAGGGGAGGTTTAGGTTGGATATCAGGAAAAGGTTCCTCATCCAGAGGGTGGCTGGGCACTGGAAGAGGCTCTCCAGGGAAGTGGTCACAGCACCAGCCTGACAGTGTTCCAGAAGTGTTTGGACAATGCTCTCAGGCACATGGTGTGATTCTTGGGGTGTCCTGTGCAGAGCCAGGAGTTGAACTTGATGATATGTTCGGTCCCCTCCAACTCAGGATATTTATGGTTTATGATTTTAAATAGTATATTCCCCTAGAACTATTAAATCTTTGCAAACAGTGTGTTTTTACCAAATCTGTTGACAGATTCACAATTAGGTCTTTGCAAAAAAAGGCACCAAGATGTCATTTCTGAGACTGTCATTCATGTCACACTACTATGGTTTGATTTGACCTTGAAATTACAGTGATACACTGCAATAGACACTAAACAAAATTACTGACAAAGTATGTGACAATGTTTAAAATCTAATCCACCAATACAGGTGCATGAAATATTCATATTGTTATTTTAAAAACAACTTTATGCTCATTCCTCTGTAAAACAAAAAGAAATGGAAGAATGACCACTTCTAAAATTCTCTCATTCCTTACCTTTATTTTTTTGAAGTCCACTGGTTTCCTAATCAATTCATAATACTCTGGTAGTTCTTTCCTAGATGGGAGCTGAATGAAGACTTCACTTAGCTGCCGTCCTGAACTGTTGAGAAAAACAAAGCCATAATGAAAAGACCTATTACATCTTTCTCACAAAACACACACACACAATCTAATAAGAAAAACTTAAAATAATAAAATCACAGTTTTTCTTTCACAGAATTAGAAACTGAACCGTGATTTTTAAATTTGGTACAGATAACTAACTTGCAATTTTAAATTTGAAACTGCTGTCATAATGTATCATTAATACGTCATTGACATCTAACATCATTAAAGATGAATATGTATAAGAGGCTTTATGAAAGAAGAAACAGGATTTGCATCCGAATGTCATGGTCTTTTCCTGAGTACACTCTTATTGTTTCCTTGGTTTGTTCAGTAATTTTCAGTAAGTCTCCTTTCTGTCACTCTTAAGTTTGTCTTCCTCTTGATCACTATACAGTTGATCTTGTAATTCCTTGCATTATAGCAAACCATACTGATTTCCATTATACTATATGATGACTGCTATTAGACTACCTTGACGTTAGAACAACAAAAAATGGGTAACTTCTATTAACGACTGTTGGGTTTCTGGGAAGATCATTCCAACTATATTGAAAATCACTACTGCCAGTTGTACTTCTTCATTCATTTGAAATAAAGTGATAGATTATCTATAAAACTTTTATACTCTCACAACGCTGCCTGTAACTTAGAGGTGTCCGAATTTTCTAAGATTCCCATACTTTCCCATTGTTTATCCTTTTTTAATAGCTATTTTAACAATTTCATATTGAGATCTTTTTTTAATCTTCTTACCTGTCATTTTGCAAATAATACACAGCTGTAAGTCACCTTGAGAGGAAATGTGCTGATGACACTACGGGGATTAGCTGTTTTTGTGATTTTTTTTGGCTGTTTTTTTTCCCCAAGTACATGTAATTTTTCTGAGTAGCAGAAAAGAGCCCTCCTCCGAAGAACTGCACACAGCATTCACAAGCATTTCTCAGTTCAATTCACATGCTTCCTTCTCTCACAGCTGCTCCAGAAAGGCCCTGTTTTCTCAGCTGAATCTTCAGATAGTATCTCAGGAATGCCAAACTCCACAGGAGTTGGGCAAGAAGGCTACCAAGTACTGGTTTCCACCTGAGCTTTCTCTTGTAGCCACCCTCCAGAGTGGTGTAGGATCTTATCAGACATATTAAACTAAAACTGAATTGAAGGTTAACTGAAGCAATTCTGCAATGGAGAATAAGGATGATAAAAAGCACAAAGCTGGCAACAGCTCTGCCCTTCACAGAAGTAACGAACGCTTACTATACAGCATGCATTTCTTAGTGCCTGAAATAACATCAGAATTGGAGAAGGTACTATCTTTCTTATGGACCTGACAGATTAATGAACATGCAGGAATAAACAGATTTTCCTCACTTCCTAAGTATCTGGTGCTCACCTAATCCATGATTTTTTATTGTTCTCATTTTGGTCCTGGGGCAATGCTGTGCATCACAGAGGACAATAATGTAAATACTCTAATTGCAGACTACTAATCAGCATTGTTCTACCAAAATCTTGGGACCAACTGGCAGCTAGACTATTTTTTCATTCAATGCAGACCCAGAAACCAAAAGCCTCTGTCTCATCCTGTTCATTTGTGTCTGACTTGCACCAGAAGCAGCAGCAGCCCTTGCCTGCTCAGCAGCCAGGCTGCCTCCTTGGTCTCAGCAAGGTTGTGGCACATGCCTGAGTGCTCTCCTGGGTGTGGCTGCTGCAAGTGAGACAAGGCGTTCAGTGCATCCCTGTCCCTGGAGAGGACAATGAAATCTATCTACTCTATACAGCTGTTGGGATAGACACTCACAGAGACCACTGGGACCTCGGTAGCAGCTACTAGCAACTTCACCCAACAGATCTAATTTATTTGGGAAGCACCCTGTTACTAAAATAGAAGCAAGCATAAAATGGCCAGGTAGCTGTCACAGCCAAGTCTTACAACTTCTCTCCTGCCAGCAAGTAAGTGTGAAATTCTGGCCACTGCACCTCCCATCTCCTTTGGTACAGACTTACAAATTCATTACCTTCATACTTTTCCCATCCAAGTGTTTATACAATGAATTTAAAGGCACCAATATTGTTCTTGACCTGTGTGTCTATGTCATGCTGCATGACAGAATCTGTTTGCATCACAGACTACCCTCTCAAAGTGATACTGGAAGCAAAACAAGGAAAAGCAATGCATTAAATACATTCTACACAACTGACTAAACTAACATCTGTTTCTATTTCTTTGAAAATTGAGGACTGCATTTTCTTTCTTGTTTTGTTCATAGAAGGAAGTGTTGAGCAGAAACAGCTGCAACTGAGATCAATGGAATTTCTTCTAAACATAGACAACATTATGAAAACCAGCAATTGGATCTCTGATGCCCGAATGGTATCTTAAAATCTAAGTTTATATTCCCCCTTTATAAAATGAGAATAAAATGCTGTGAAAGAAGTTTTGCATCTGCAAAACATTTGGACACCTTAGGAGCATTAAAAAGAAGCCCAGGGGGACTGGGCTTTGTAATGCACTGATCACTTAACTATTCATTAAGTGATCAGTGCCCACCCTTTACAGGCAAGGCACTGATCCTGAGAAAAAGCAAAGCAAAACGTATCCTGTTGCACCATTACATGGCACACTGTTACTTACCTGCCCGCAACTTGGTACAGTATGAATGTGGATTAGTTATACAGAAGGACTATCACTGCTGTGTTTTAATTTCAGCAGCCTTAACAGAAATCTCTATTTGAGTAAAATTACGGAATCACTGATGATGGGGTTTCCTCAACTGTGCTTCAGAGTTTAATACTGAACAAAACACTTCATTAAAAAGGAAACAGCCACTAATAAACTAATTCTGATCAAATTTTAAAATATGTTTAGCCTATCTGTCCTACTGAAACAGCTCCTGATGACTATAGCTTTTAATCTCATGGCTGTATTTTTTTCTCTTTTTACACCAACACATTCACCCTTTATATTAAAAATACAACTCATAAATTATTAAACAGCAATATTCTGTTTTCCACGTGCAAAACCAGCCAACTGGGATTTGTTCACACTATTCTATTAAACTAAGAATGCCATAGAAAACCCTTAAGCTTTTGCTTGATGTAATTAATTACTAATATCATTTAAGGCCATGAAAGAAAAAGCATTAGGGGCATGACAGAAGACTACAACCTGATTTTGTCTACTCAGATCAATAACAGCTTATTCTGTTCTATCATTTTTATAGAACCTACTCTCACAAAGAAGTACTATCTTGCACCCCCTTTGTACATGTGCATCCATACTATAAACGAATGTGATCTTTTCTAACAATCTCAAATTGCTGTGTTGTGGATACAGTAGGAGAAAATTAGTAATTATTAATGCAACTCTGATTTTAATCCTTTTGCCCACTTATGTAATTAGAAAATAATAACCACAACAACTACTACATAAAAATCATGCGCAGTAAAAAAATCACTTATGGTTGCCTAGCAACCAGCAGGCTACGTGCGGAAAGGAAAAAGGAGCAGAATAAATTAAAAGATCTGACTGCGAAAGAACTGTGAGTGACAGTTCACTGCTACTGCATCAGCTCAACATGCTAGTCCCATGTGTGCTCACATTAAAAACACTTGCATGCTGCATAAGTCAAAAAAGCATTAAGAAATACTGCTTATTTAAAAAATATTTTTGCTTAGAAAAATATTTGTGTGCAGTGTTTCTGATTTTCTCTCATTACAAGGTGCATACAAGCATATAATTCCACCCTTTTAGTTAGTATTGTCTTTGGTGAAATGAAATGCAGGAACCTCATTTGTATGAGGCTCCTTTTCTACTTGTTTTCCCTGGCAGTATTTGGCCAGAAACCACGCCACAGGCCTGTTAAAAGTATACCACAAGGAACACTCTTTCTCCTTTGGTTTTAAAAGAAGAGGTAACTATGAAGTTGAAACTGCAACATGTTCTCATATTTCTGGCAAATTTCAAACTTTTAACAAATAATGAAATTCAATTTAGAGTGGGCAGAATGAAGAGTCCTGCATGCTTGCCCAAGTCAGATAGCTCACAAGCAGAACCACAGCTTGAAAACTACAACTTTGTATCAAATGCAACTCACAAAGATGCTATTTAAAAGAAAAGTGAGTGTGGGGGAGGAGAATTACAAGAGCTGGCATAGTGATTTACAACAGTAACCCAGCTACGTAGGGACATGATTAATTTTCATCAGTGTTTAATGGCTCCTTTTTGGAACTGACTACAGTAGTACATGGTAAACCTGTCTCCACCACTGAAATGGAAATAGGTAAAAATAGTTAAACATGTAACTCCTGTGTTTGACATATGGCTACGTACTCCATAACTTGGGCTTGGATATAAGCAACAATTATTTACTTTGTGTGTTTGAATACCCAAGAGTACCAGTTGGCATAATTAATTACTAGTAGTTAGATCAGTAATGGCTAATTGCGTTACTCTCCATTTTACAACAGTTAAAAACTGGCAACTTAAGAAAACAGCTGAAAAGACTGAATAAAATCCATTTCCCATACAGAGAAAATACCCTGAGCTGTGTCATCAAAATTAAAGAGTACTATGGACACGACTTTCAACATGTTGGGTTTAATGATGCAGTGATCAAAATGCTAAACACCACAGACAGGAGCAGTCTCTTGCCAAACAGGAAAAAGGCACAAAAACTTTACCCTTCAATTTTTTATATCCTTATTAGAATGTAATAAACAGCTACCTGATACCAGGAAGAGACTTTGTGAAGTTAATTGGTACACCATGCTAGTTCTTATCTTAAATCTATGAACAGATCAGATGGCAGGTAGAGAACAAATGAAATCACTGTACAGAACAGAGCTATCAGCATCCCAGGACCCCTGAATTCAGCTGTTGCTATTTATGCAAAGTTAATGCAAACTAGTGGTAGTATCAAACTGGCACCCAGACAGGAAACATTATAATCTGATGCAAAGCAGAAGAAAACAGTGGGTTTGTAAGGAAGTTGAAGGATTACAAGGTATGAATGACAGACTCATGGAATTATTTAGGTTGGAAAAGACCTGTAATATCATCCAGTCCAACCATTAACCCAGCACTTCCAAGTCTACCACTAAGTGTCACATCCTCCACACCCATCACACCTTTTCAACACCTTGGGGACGGTGATTCTACCATTTCCCTGGGCAGCCTGGTCCAATGACTGAGCACCATTTCAATGCAGTTTTTCCCAATATCCAGTCTGACTCCTCTGGGGCAACTTGAGGCCATTTCCTCCTGTTCTGTTACTTGTTACCAAGGAGAAGAGGCTGAACCTCTTTCAGGCAGAAGTCAGCAGTTGTGGAAAGCAGTAACATCTCCCCTGAGCCTCCTTTTCTCCAGGCTAAAAAACCCCAACTTCCTCAGCTGCTCCTTATAGGACTTGTGCTCCAGAGTCTTCACCAGCTCCATTACCCTTCCCTGGACATGCTCCAGCACTTCAGTATCCTTCTAGGAGTGAGGAGCCCAGAACACAGGATTTCAGGTGCGGCCTCACCAGTGCTGATTACAGAGGGACAATCATTTCCCTAATCCTACCAGAATATGATTAGTTTCCCCTATTTAATTTATACATCAGGAAAAGAAAGCTATACTTCCAGCTTGTTTTCCTCTGAAATAAACCATAAAGAAAAACCATCACAAGAGGAAAAATACAATTTAGGAGACTAAGCCTGCATGTGTATGATGCAGATCAGCAGCTGGGGCTCAAATCTGGCATTAAAATTCCTTATTCTGAAAAGAAAATCTATCAGCAGTAAAACTGCCCCTTCTTTCAAAAGGCTAAAGCATTTTAAGTGGACATACAAACTACTTGTTGTGTGCCAAACTGATTTGGTGGTGCCAAGGAATAGGATGAGAAAGAACGTGCAGGTACTGATGCACAGGAACTTTCACCTGAACATGAGGAAGAATGCTTTACTGTGCAGATGACCATGCACTGGAGCAGACTGTCCAGAGAGGCTGCGGAGTCTTTCTCACTGGGGATATTCAAGAAATGTTGGGAGCAACCCTGTGCCATGTGTGCTGGGATGACCTTGCCTGAGCAGGGAGGTTGAACCAGATGACCTGCTGTAGTCCCACCCAAACTGACCCATTCTGTGGTTGATTTTGTGTAGTGAAAACATAACATACATAACACACGATTCTATGACATTAATTTCTATGGGCATTCCTAATTTTAGAGGGAAAGCAAGACAAATTAAAAGCATGAGAACTAGAAAAATGTGCGAGAATGTCGGACTGATGAACTGCAACTTGCTCTCTTCTAAACAGGTGTTTTACACTGCAAGGTTAGAACAAGGTACAAGGGTGTACAGGCACTTAATGCTTAGTTTAAGAAGTAATTGCAACAAAATCTCAGAGTAATATGCATTGCAAATGGAGTCTGCAAAGATGATGCATATACTTTACTTGGGAGAATCAGGATCAGTGTGTAACTGGAAACATGTTTCAAGGTCCCTGAATCTAGGGTCTTGGTATATCATATAAAACTTTTTAAATCAAGGAACAAAGGCCAAATCTATCTAGTTATTTCTGTCCCACTATTCCATATGGAAAATTACAGAACTCTTAATTAATAACTTGTATGAATTAATAAATGCTTCCAGTCATATAACCTTGTGACCACCATCTTGTATTTTTACATATTTCTACACTCCCTGTGTTTATGCTTCCCTTCCTTCCCAGGTGAATTTACTGAGAGCAATCATCTTCCCCTCTCAAGCCTGGATAAACAAACCAACCTGTTTCCTCTTGTAAGGCTCTCCCATGCTACTTATCACTGAAATAATTATTTTCACTTGTCTCAGTGTAAACTAATCTTTCTTAAATGGAAAAGCATTCAAGTACTATATACAGGAACTCAGAAGCATTAACAGTATCACATGTAATAACATACATCCATAATGAGTATTTCCACATCCACATAGGCAATAGCGTCCCAGTAAGGCTCCTGTTTTCTTATGTCTGGACAATATTGATGGATCATAGTCAGTTTTAATCAATAATTTCTCTGCCCAGGTAATTATTTTTCTGTCAGTTCCACCTGAATTGACACCTGAACCAGAAGAAAAGTTTCTTATTTTTGGTCTGTGAGTACCATATAATGCACTCTGAGGTATTTTACTTCATGCCATTTCTTTTACTCCAGACCTAACTGTGTCAAGTCTGATGTGATTATCACACTACTATTGATGTTTTAATTTTGGCCAGGACGCTCCTCATTTTTAATACACATCATAAATATATTGTGATCTATACCAACACAATTTCTCTAAGAACTTCTGTGTTATCTTCTTTCCAGTTTAGCAGTTCCTTTTTTAACAATGCCTTCAATTAGATATTTTTACTTCTTTTGACTCAGATTAATGAGCTATTAGAGCTCCTCTTTCTTTCATATTATCTTACAATGTTCCTGTGGTACCCTAAAAAGTACTTTAGCAAAATCACAGAATCATAGAACAGCTTGGGTCAGAAACGACCTTTGAAGATAAACTAGTTCAACTTCTCTGCTGTGGGTGGGCAGGGACATCTTTCACTAGATCAGATGACTAGAAGTCAGAGAATTCTGACCATCTTTTCTCTCCTACTTTTGCTTCATTACAGATCTGTTCTCCATTTTAAACCAGTACAGATGAAACCTAGATTAATTCAGCTTTGCCTATGATGGCAAAACAGTGTAGAAGACTAAAAAAGGATCTGCATCTGTAGTACCACTACATGTTTTACGGTTTGATACTGAAAGCTGAGTAATGAGAGCACAGGTGCAGTTTAAAAAGGTAGCAGTGACTTCAATAGTAACTTTTATTTAATGATTTGGAGCATGTACCCCACAGTTCTTCAGACTGAGGTATCAGCTATCTGTTTCCAGTTTAACAAAGATAAATATGAAGGTAAGATAAAGAAATGCCTATCAATATGAAAAAAATCTTGAAGCACATCACCCAATACTGGAATCCAATGCAAAAGAGACTGCAAGAATCAAGTACTGTCAACTTGACGAAGACCTCAACAACTCTCACACCAAAGACATTCAAGCAGTCTAAGCTGCACATTCTCAGTGTCTTCCATCTTTGTCTTTTTTCTCTTTTTTAAACTATTTTCTTTGCTGTATCAGACACACCCCAGATACCGTAATTTCAGGAAACGAATGCTGCCTGCCAGTCAAGTCAAATCTCACTGCAGTTTTTTCTCCTTCAGTGTGTTTCTAGCTGTCTAGAAGTATCCAAAGAAAATCAGCATTTACTTGTAAATTGCTCTCTAAGAACTATTAAACTTATTGCCAATGGAATGTTTCATTAAAATCAACATCACTTTGGGATTTGCAATGGGAAAAAAAGGAAATTGGAGGATTGCTAAACTGTACCGCATAAAAGAGAAAAATCTAAATTAGAAGGTTGAAATTGCACCAAAGACTTGACAAACAGCAGACTGACCTCAATGCTGACTTCCACTTTCTTGCATGGAGTGCTTTATCTGAGGTTTACAAGTACCGGGATAACTATCTCTGAACTTCCCTTTTAGAGAATCATATGCTGCACTTCTCCACACTGAAAATTTACCTCAAATATTGCTCATATGTCTGTTTAAACTAGTTTTGATCTTCACATTTAAGTTTGAACTGTGAAATTACTCTTAACTAGAGTTTACTGTTTGTATTACTAAAATCTTTAGCTTTCCTTGACATAGACAATGCAGCCAATTTTGTTGGATGTTTTTTAAATAAGGAAGGAAAGGATAGTACTTGTCGCCAGATGCTTACAACTAAAGTCAAGTACTAGACAGTTAGGAAAGAACTTGGAGAATCCTTCCCTGCATCAACATTAGGTAGTGTCACCACAGAAAAGTAGTCAACTAGCATTTCAGATTTTTGTGAGCATCATGGATTTTATGTTTTTTTTTTTAAAAAAAGCTTTAATAAGAACAGAAAAGTGGTTCTGTATTTACAAGCAACTCTTCTCAAAAGCAAGGGAAACATGAAATAAAGTGCACAAAGACGTATTAGTTTAGTAATGTATTCTTTTTACTTTTTTTTATGCTGCCCTTTAAACTGCACAAGACTTACTAAGGATTGTAGAATTGGCTTTGGCAAAGTAACTCAGGCCTAACTCAGTAAGATTTTGGATGGGTATCACCTGACCACCTTTGGGACACAATCAGTTCTCCATGGTCTGGATGAGCCCTCTGGACTTCCATAAAGAAAAGATGAAACATCTTTTAGCACTGAAAATTTAAGCTAAAGACAAAGATGATTTCAAGCATTCAAACACTAAATACATGAAAACCCATTTTTTTTCCCCAGATGAAACTCATGGCCTACTTTTCTTCCAATTAACCTGTCCCTCTATACTTGCCCCGATTGCCTTCACACACACAAAAGCCCAGAGCTGAACAAACATGAACCCCCAACAAAGCTGAAGGGTTCCAACGCCACTTAATTCTAAAGCTGCAAATCCTGAAAATATTAATTGAACTCTAGAGCAAAGTCAACCCCAAATATTTTAAGATACTAAAGTTTCCTGATGCCCAAACTTGTAATTCTGTTCTTTCATAGTATTAGGTGGTTTGATGCTAGCTCACAAAAAAATCAGAATGCAGAAACTTGGAACTCCTCCGTATAACTTAAAGCACTGAAGAGCTCAGTTTAAGAGGCATTTTTAATTCCTTATGGAATAGAGCTCCATACACTTTTTAAATTGGGAGCCAGTTCTGTCTTGCATAAACCTGGGCTCCTGGGAGAGGAAACAGTATGCCTTGTCACTACATAAAAGCTCAGTTGTTAACTTTTTTTGACAGAAATCAGATAGGAACTTCCTGGGGCATGAACGTCAGGTAAAAATCCTTAACCTCCCCAGAAGCTATCAGTTACAATCAGTAGCTATCCCCTACTAGAGGCCAGCAGAAGCAACTTTGCTTGCTATTTTAAAAGTGAGTAGATATCCTGATAGAAGTGCTTGGTTTCAGAAGTTTCAAGGCGAGGATCTAAAATGCAGAGATGCTTCCTTGCAGCCCTGACTGGAACACATGAACTTAAACACTTCTCCCTTCTCAGCTATTCTGTTAGTTGAGAGTCATGGCAAGCTAAATACACAGATTGTAGTCAGCGTGCTGCTCATCCTGTTTGTTGCTATGAATGCTGTTGTGATGCAATAAAATACCTTTTGATGTACTCTAGAAAGAGCCCACAGATCACAGAATGGTTCATTTTAACAGTTATGTGCAAAAAAAGTCACGGATCACAGCAGTGTGTGCTTTACCAAGTACCATCCAAACTACCCTCCTAAAAGCAGAGCCAGAACAGTAGCTCCAAAAAACGGCAGAGCACAAGTTGCCACTGAAAGTCACAGACTGAAAGTTGTTTACAGGCAAAAATTATATTGCTACACTTAGGTGCAGGTCACCTAATGCAAATACTTCCTGACTTTCTCTGAATGCATTTAATATTAGTTTATAATAGGTGCTTATATGATCTAAGTAATTCAATGTACAGCAAAGAAGGGATAAGCACACAAGAAGGCTTTACTGATTTTTGGCAGATACAAACTGAGTTAAAATACAATGTTTGCAATCAAGTCTGTTTCAAAGACATTATGAACTAATTCTCAATTTCTTGCTCATGAAGCATAGGTGATTTGCGGTTTGAAAATCTGCAAAATAGAAGTCTTCAGATAACATTTCCAATCAGAAGGAATAATTTTTTCCTAAAGTCCAACTATTTTAGCATATTTTTATGCTGAAAATGGGGTTTTCTTGACAAACAGGCTTCCATCTCTGATGTGGACAACATTTTCAGTATTTCTGTATTTTTTCTTTTGGCAGCTTTGATGCTCATGATATGAGCCCTAAACATTCTGGGCAGTCTTTCTGTCTTTCATTGTGAGACCCATGTAAACTTGAATTAATAAATCTGGAGCCACGTCTTTGAAAAGATTAATTTCAACACATGTTGCACCACTAAATTGAAGGAAAATCCTGCTCAAGCTGTATTTTCTTAAGTACGTATCCTGAGCAGAATTACTTCATTCCTAAGCAAGAGCTCTATGCTTACTTTTTCTTACTTTTTAAAACTGTGTTTCAACAACTTTCTATCAGATGGGTGTTAAAAAAAAAGCCCTACGAAGTGTGAGACTTTCAGGAGCAGGTCCTAAGAGAAATTACTTTTCAGAAAAGCCATGTCAGCAAGTCTTTCTAAAGACTGAAAAAAATGAAGCCATTATAGAACGTAAAAAGTGATATCAGCAGGAAGGGAGAGAGCACATGCAATAGAGATAGACTGTCTCCAAACTCACCTATCCTTGTAGTTTATCACAGTATCAATGATAGCATTCATTTGTTTTGTCAGTTTGGGTGGATTGGGCGACAACTTCTCTGCAGGAGGTCTGCCTCTTCTTTTCTTTGCTTTCTCTCCATCTTCCTTCCCAGAATCTTTATCCACGTTTCTTCGTCTCTTTCGCTTTTTAAGCCGGACTTCCTCTTCCATTTCTTCCAAATTGCCGTCTTCAATTGCCTGACAACCATGGATTCAAAAAGTATGATTTTTAAACAAAACAGATATTGCAAAGGGAAATAAAAAACTGTATTTAAAAACAACAATAAAAAAACCCTGCAACTCCACGGGATGCAGATAATTCAACTCAAAATGTTCAGTTTATGAACAAGAGGACAACAAGAAACTGAGTTACTGGCAATCAAAGAGACACTAAACATTAATTTGTCCTAAGGATCCTACTATCATCTAAATACACGTTATTTATCTGAACCTTGAATTCTGCACCAAATCAGAGTTTCACATATAATGGCCTGTGGTATTGTCTCAGTAAGTGTACAAAAAACATGAATTTTTTCACATCAGTGTTGGTGCTGTGTTACATACACAGTTCCATGCAAAACAGACTCTGACACCATATGTTTTCAAACAGGACAGTCCAAATTGTGCTCAGCTCCCAAAGACAGTTCACACACAGTTCTTTGTGCATACACACAAAATAGATACTTTATGCAGGAACAACTCATCTTCTCTTCCAAACCTTTTAAACAACTTTTAAAAAAAAGCCAAAAGCCAAATCATACACACAGTCACAGACAATGAACACTAATTTCAATTGTTTCAATTACCTGGACATACGCTTTTAACCAGAATCAGCAGCTCTACACAGAGGGATAAAAAAATTGCTACAAAAACCCAAACTAGGAATAAAGGGAACCCGTTCACACACACTATCAGATCCAAGTCATAAAGCAAGAAGCTGAACTTTTTGTGATTTGAGAAAACCAACAAAAGAAAAGAAATAAAAATACCAGGTCATAAGAGAACTGAAATTAAAAACAAAAAATAAAACAAACAAAAAAATCTTAAAACTAAGGCTTTCTGATTAATGCTTTCTCAGAACATAACTGATGTTGATAATTGTGGCTTTTGCTTCTCAACATTGCCTTGAGTACATGCAAATGCTAATCAATCCTTTCTCGTAGCTGAAAGAGCTGTAATCCTAAGGCAATTACCTTCATTTCTCCACAGCACCAAACATGGCTAATATTTATGATCATGTGAGCATAACAATCAATATAAAAAAGTGATTACAGCCTAGACATAATTTTTCTCAATTGTGTACAATGTCTCTTCAAAAACGTTTTGTGAACAAAACCTGATGCACAACACAAAATAAGCTGGCATGTTTAAAAAAACAGTGGGATTTTGAAATCTGTTTCCTATGCATCCTCCGATGTGCAAATCCACAGACAAACACAAAAGCAGAATCCTGAGAGACAGCCTGAAACTAGGCCTTAATAATCAAAAGACAATTTACATCATGCTTCCACAGCATTCAGATATCTACTATGAAGGAGGCTCGAGATCTGATGAGCTGGGAAGAAAAGAGAAGGGAAAAAAAAAATCTGCACACAAATTCATTAATATTCATCTGGCTAAAGCAGGACACGCGCTATAAACCACTGAGACTAATGAAGATTAAGAAAAGGAAATTTCTCTGCATATCTCGGAAGCTAGAAAAGCTAATACTAAATACAGCATGCAAGGCTGTCAACAGTTAATGTCATTGCTCTCCTCAAGCACTCAGTTGTACATTGAAACACGGAGAACACCGACTTTTGATGTGTTACACACCTACACATGCCTGTGATGTAGTTCTACTGAATCTTCAAGACGGCAATGAAAAAGGATATTTACCTTACCACTATCAGCAGGCCGGCTATCGGAAATCACAGTTAGTGGGGATAAAATTAACAAGCCAGCAAAGCAGCGAGCTGCTAGTCTCTTCATCAGCTGATCAGGAAAAAAAAGAGAGCTGGGGAAAGGCTATGTTTTCATATACAAGTAATTTTACTTTACTGAAAATTTAATACTGAAAGGATTGTGGATACTGAAATCTGCTGTTTCATTCTACCTACTACAAGGCCCGAAGCCTTCCTCCTTCAGCCGGTTTTAATATTGACAACTACTTATCATATTTCTCCCCTTACTATTCTAGGCATTCAAATTAGATTTTTAGCTGGGCAGTTACAGATTCTTCATACCATTTTAATAATAACAGCACAATTAGACAATTTTATGTAGGATTTTAAAACTGAAATTGTTTGCATGCATTTTAAAGATGTATTCATTACAGAAAACGTATTCCTATTGCTCCACAGCGAACAGATCAAGTTTTGGTTACTGAAACTGATACAAAAATCTATTCTGATTTACAAGAAATTAGAAAAAAATAAAACCAAACCAAGTCATCATTCTGTTAACTTTGTTAACATTTTCTGTCCTTCAGAAAACTTAGCTTGACTACAACATATTTATATTTTTGCTTGCTTGATGGACTTTCTACCACAAAAAGAAATCACAGTGGTCCTGTCATCAAAGGGTTTATTAACATCTCACTTTAGAATTCTGTATGAAATTCTTGCTTAGAGTAGGCAATATTTTGGAAAATAAATATTAACAAAAAGAAAAGATAAAAGTGAAAAGTTGGGATTTTTTTTAATATTACATATAGCGATGTAGTAAAGACAAATGATAAAAATAAAACCCAAGTAAACTAATAAATACTCTTGCACTCTTAAAATTATTGACTAGCAGGTAATTCTTAGCAAATTGCAAATCTACCATCAAATGTTAAAATTTCTATTTAACCAGTAATATATCAATCAATTACTATATTAAACTTTCAAAATGTCTATGCATGAATGTAAACTCAGACATCTTTCTTTAATTTAAGACCTTAGTGACAGCACTTGAAAATCAGTCTAACAATACAAGCAGTATAAAAATGTTGCTATTGTGATTCTTAACATTAGTTCTCAAGGGACAAATTAGTATTTTGTAAATAAACAATAACACTTAAAACCAAACCTACATGATTTATTCTGTCTCAAAAGATGGCTTAAAACTGTATCACATAAATCAATTATCAGCAGATAGATTAACGCTCTGTGCATGTATCTACACATACGATCCAAGCATGTGTGTATCAGCAACAACATATTTATTAAGCTAACTTATCTGACTGAGCTCTTTGTTAGAAAAGCTTACTATTCTAGGCCTTAAGTGCCACACTGAAGAGAATGCCCTTCCAAACCTTTACCAGTACGATAATGATACAAATCCCAGGCACAAATCTCCAGTTCCTGACAGATGATGGGCTGTGTCAGAGTGCAAAATAACAAAGACATCTCCCATGCTCAAATGCCTCTGGATTAGTGAGGTGAACAGCAAGAGAGTCAAGGAAAATGGTACACTAATAAAAATTTAACACTTTCCTTCCCTTAAGGAAACTGAACAAAACAGTACCAAAAAAAAAGTCTGGACACCTTGTTTTTTTGAAAGACAGCTGTAAAAATTTAATGTCGAATTTTGCAATTTATCAGGCATCTCATGAAAGGCAAATATGCCAGTGTAATATGAGGACCCTGTGTTAAGTTCTGTACTGACAAAATGTTCCTGCTTTTCTGACTCATATTTCTGTAACCTAGTCCATGTACACAAAACAATTTCATTTCTAAAGAGGTAAGAGCACACTTATAATGGACTAAAGAAATTAAAACTGTCTTCCTCAAAAAAGAAGCTTCCACCTCCCAAGAACAAAAATGTATTTTTCAGGAGGCAAGCAGAAGTTACTGCTGAGACAGTCTGTCTTCCTATTGCTGCTTGCAATTAGATTTTCACCTTTCCTAAAGGAAAACAGTTGTTTTGAAGTGAAAGTATTCTTAGGGAATATGGATACAACATTGATACATGAGCTCCAAACAGAAACAAAGTAATGATAAAATGTGAACTGTTTCTTTTCTCCATTTGAAGGACAGGACATTACAGATGTATTCCTAACTTCTTCTGTCGAGTATGACATGGCACTGTGACTCAATAACTTTTCAATTCAAAATTACAGATGCAAATCAGGACTTAGTACTAACAGCTCTGAGTTTTATTTCACAACTGTGTTCTGCAAATCAATAATTGTGTAGGCCTTACAGAACTAATATGCTTTAAACAGGAATCTCATAACTCAGGTGTGGTGACAGAGTTAATCAGTGGAGGTGCCCATCATACAGTCAGCTTTGGTGTCTAAGGCCTGTCTCATTTAGATGGTAAAACACTGTAATACATAATTATTTTTCCTCTGATTGGAGATAACCATAGTATGGTTATGAGAAAATTCAGATGTAGTGAAAGCTTTCGGTACTACTCATAGTCTAAGAAACTGGACACAAAGAGCAGAAGTGGTATGGAGCCATGCAGTAAGTCTGCTTGATGCTGTTCAGAGGAAATGGGACATGAACATAGGACACGCAAACTCTTCTCCTGTGTCCCTCTCCAATTTTATATTAATGAGATGAACATTCAGAGAATTGCCACATCCCTTCAAACATCAATGCCCTGAATCTCTCCAACTTGCAAAGTTGAAAGAGAGGTATTGTAACTAATATTATCATGTGAAGAAATACTCTAGCATGCTAATTAAACTCAATGTTTCAATAGAAAGCGCATAAAACATAGGTGAACAGAAAAAACACCCCACCTTGCCGACTCCCTGAACATAAATACTAATCCAATCACCCAAAATTTCCAAAAGAATGAGCTTTTTTGAGAACAATAAGCATTTTACTGACTACTGGCCAAAAGGCACTAAAAGTTTAAGGGCTGTTAAGCACTTAAAACCAAAAAACATGTCAGTAGTGCAGTAATGAACAACAGATGACTGCTTTGCAAAATTAAGTTCACATTTACCATATCAGAAGAGAAGAAAGAAAGAAAAGAATCCTATGGACAGCTAATAATAAACACTGAAAGCCCTAAAACATTATCTACCTACCCTTACCAATTTCTCTCTTCAACATGATTCTTCTTGGAATACCGTACTGATATTCCAAGAGAAGTTCTCCATTTTTTTTTTTCTTTTGTGCTGTCTTGCTCTATTCAAAATCTTCATTCTTTATTTTACATTTGTTCTCAGATTAAATCTGGCAACCAATGAAGACTTCAACTTCCCACACTGCAGTTCACATTCTTAAATAGACCTCTTCAAAGTCCAGTTCTCTTGCTTATTTTTTTACCATTAACATTCCTGACATCTGAGACTGCTTCTAATTTCCACATGTTAGAATTGTTTCTTGGCTCTCTAGAGCAAGTTTCCTTACACTGTACTTGTATCTTGCTATGCAACAGCAGAGAGGTCAGTATACAAGATAAAGATTGTGAGGAAGAATGCTGTTAACACTTGACAATTAGATGAAAGGGCTTAAGATACTCTATCAACAGTGCAATAATAAATACCTGAAAATAATTATAAAGATTGATGAAGAGTTATTTTACATTAATTTCCTCTCCTTGTTCGATATTACTGCACTACAGATTTACCAGTCTAGTTTTTCTGGGACTAATCTAAAACAGAATATAGACCAGAATCTGTCAAAGGCAAAGAATTAGTGACTACATCCAGTTCTAACTTGCTCTCATGGAAGTATTGTTTCTTCTAAAAACTCAAAATGCAATTATTGCAAAAACATATCAACTTGTAATACATCTGGTCTTCTCAGATAGGCTGAATTTCCACCAAATATAGTAAATGTAATACAGTAAAAAAACTTGAGCCGCATGTTCATCAATCGAGAGTCTGCATCGTCACATTACTGAAACCAGCATCTTTTTAAGAAGTGGGAGAAGACAGGCTGTTTCCTGTTTTACATTTGAAAATTATTAATAGCTGCTTAATTATTTGCACTGAAACTCCAGCTGCCTATACTTAATTAGACATTAAGGAGAACAATAATGTAAATTATAGTTTTTTCCTACATTTTGATTTAAAGACTGATGTCAAAATGACCTGATATAACCATGCAAGAGTATGAATTATCTTTAAAGAGAAATGATCTCAACCAAAGCAACATGCAAAATATTAAAAAAATAGGTATTGACTTAAAATATTAGTAAGATCAAAGCTTTTATCTTCAGTGTTTTCTTTCAGGTCTGAGAAAATGTTTTCAGGTCAAATATCCTAATATTTAATCTTGATATAAGGTATCTTAATGCCAAAGCTTCATATTTAATATTATTATTACGTAAAGCATCATCCAGAGCGAGCACCAGCTCCAGAGAGTAAACTCTCTCTAAGTTATGACAAACCCCACTGACAAGCACATAAAATTTTCTTCTGCTCAAAAGTGAAATCTGGTTAAAAAAAAAAAAATCTGTAAGTAGTCTCATTTGTCCCTCCCCCAAAAAGGCAAACAGTGATTTTAAATGGAACTCCTCGAACTGATTTTGCTCCAATGAGATTTTCAAAAACTTTGGGGACAGAGAAATTGAAGAGCACAATTAACTACTCATGATACCAGGACCCACTGCTTGCCTGCTAAGTGAGCACCTCGGAAGTGCTCCATGAGAGGGAAGGAACTGAGTCACAGAAAGGAACAACTGTCTCATGCTGACTATAAAGATACTTTGCTTAACCAATCAGAGCACTGAGAAAAATACATACTGTGAGAAGAACCTCAATGCAGAACTACCAAAAATCATCACTATTCTGTGATCTACATTTACTCAGACACACTCTGAGAAGACCTACAGGTCTCTAATTGTCTCCTATAGTTCTCTTGCTAAGAAGACTTAATTTTAACAACCTCTTGACCAAACCAACCTCACCAAGGAGCAACAGAAAGATGGGGGAGGAATTTAAAAAAATTCTATACCAGAACCTATTGATATCATCCTCTTACTCTCTATCGCTGAACTGTTTTGTTGTGGTGGGGGGTTTTTTGTTTGCGTTTCCCAAATCTTCTTTCCTTCATTTTAGAAAGCTAGATAACCTGCTGAAGAATTCCTGTCACTTAGCATAATAGCCTGTTTCTGAACACAGGGGAAAAAAATGCTCTCCTTCAGGACTGGAGAACAATTTACAACAGACTTGTGAAATATTACACAAGAAAATTGCCAGATGATAAACAAACATATTCCAAAAGGGATCTTACAATAGCATTTCTCAAGTACGAGGTATCCTGAGTATTTCAGATTGCCTTCCTATTGTTCAGAACCTTACAACATATTGATAACTCAAAGAGTAAATATTAAGAGGCTGCCACTGGAACTAGTTGCAGGTATCTTTGGAAGTATGATTAGAAGTAAACTGAGAGAATTAATGAAATGTACTGGAAGACTGTAATGAAAATACTGCAGGCATGTTTCCTGGCTTTGGATTCACAAGCAATCCATCTTGAAGTAAAATCTACCACGACAGAGATGTGTCATTTTTTCCCCTTTATCTTGTTCACTCTGTCAGAGACAAAAATGCTTGTTGCATAGATGAGATTCTGGAGCGTTTAGTGACTGGTGTTCTTCAGTGAAGAAGTAAGAACGGGAAAACTTTCTCCCTTTTTAAATTTTTATCAGCGTTTTCCTCCCTGTCTTATCGAGAATTCTGATTCAGGAAAGCCTACTACAGGAGTGTAGAGGCCTCTGTACTGACAAAGGCATTGAGATAATTGGTGCTAGAGCTATGCTTTTTCTTGAACAAGTGCATTATCTTCTCTACAACCAGGGGCAAGGAAAACCAGTTGCATGAGAAAATCACCTTTTCTGATGGGTACCAGAAGGAGGTGGGCACCAGGGGGTTGTGGTGGGGATTACTTTTCTCATTTTTTCCTAAATTCCTTTAAAATAATAAGCTTGGAATTTAGTCAACACTAAACGTGTTTCTGTCCTAGAACAGATGCTCTTTATTTCCCTGGCATCTCAGAGTTTAGAAGGAAAATAGTATCAAGGTTGTAATAGCTTAGCTTGTACTGAGGGTTTTGCTTCCTGAACTTCCTTCCTTGGCCTAAAATAAATCTTTTACTGGAGGGATATACTGTTCTGTTGTTCTTCGGAGATGATTTTTTAATTTCATTTTTAAAATTTCATTTTAAATGATTTGCTAAAGTAGTTGATGAATTAATTTAGAACTTATGAACAAAGTTTAATTTAGTAGAATTTCTGTTAACACCTACGTTCCATTCAGGCTCACAGACAAATGTCTGTGAAGAAGAGGAGGAAATATGCTGCAGTGATGTAATGGAAATAC
The DNA here is from genome assembly GCA_013399195.1 of Dicrurus megarhynchus. NCBI lineage: Eukaryota > Metazoa > Chordata > Aves > Passeriformes > Dicruridae > Dicrurus > Dicrurus megarhynchus. Next base: position 363,233 of record VXAD01005376.1, read on the forward strand.
TCAACAATAACGACCAAATCCAAAACAAAGAAGAAAATGGAATTCAACATTCCAAGGATTTATCATCGCCCACTCTAGTTAAGATGTTGTCTGTTTTACAAGGGAGATCATGCATACAAAACCAATCAGAAACACACTTATATCTGACCACTAATAAATAGTTACATAATATGGGTTCTTTTCCAAGTTCTGAGACAAGTATTCACAGATGCATTTTACCTTGTATTTCACAAAATACTGTTACTGTTGCAGGTTTCTGGGTAATTCTAAACCATGTTAATTTATCTTTTTTTCCTTGACATTTACCTTTCTCTAGAATAGACATTCTTCTGTTGTGAAAAAGTAGGAAATTTTTTCTTTGTAATGTCACCTATTGGCAGACTAGCAGTGTGGATGATGTTTTGCAGCTCATAATGCTAACAACTAAAGACAGACTTCTGTTTGATTTTATTCCTCATGAAAAAATTATTAAAATTCAATTTAAGAATGGGAATTAATGGATTTTTAAAAATTATTTTTGAAAAAATTTCCAGGCGTTTAGCCCTTCTTCATTCAAAAAACTGTCTCCCTTATCTTCTAAGACCCTACTAATTAAATCAGAAAAATACCTGGTGTAAAGACAGGGTTTATACCCTCATCAGACCAGCTCTTTGCAAAGAAACTGCAGTCTTGGCTCTTTCCAGGACATTTGCTTCCACTGAACGTTGCAAACATTTGCAGCAACAGGCATCTTCTCTATGGTAAAAATAAAACTGTCAATTCTAAGCACTGGAAAAAGGTAAGAAGACATTACAAACTCTTGTTCTGCAACATACTCAACAGCAGGATACCGTATCTTAGTAGAAAGTTTCCTATAAAGAACAAGATGCCTTTTCTTCCATTATGGAAACACCACAGGTGAGGACTAAAACACAAAGTGATTATTAGCAGATTTCCAGTGTGGAATCACTCATTTTGAGATAAATCTGGTGTTAGAATTAAGTGAACTATTTGTCTCTCAAGTAAACAGATACTCAGTGGTGCCTTCTAAATTGCTCAGAAAAATAGTAGAAGTTTTCTCTTTTTTTGATTAACAGACTAACACAAGGCTTCTAATTTAAAGATGAGCATAAATTTTTTGTGCCCTGAAACCTACTGCTCTTAATAATGCAACAAGAGAAGCTTATAGTACGAAGCTTAAACTGGCATTTCTATGAATGTCAAAGTAAACTCAGCTACTGCCAGCATACCATCAAGTATTTTCTTTCATACATTCTTCTTCTCTCTTATATTTAAGTATATTCACATACTCTCAAGCAGTTATCTTTTCTTCCAAGTTTAAAACGTGGAACATAACTAAGTGGGAGCAAAACTGAGACAAACTCAAAACAAAACAGATAAAATATCTTGCAAAAAATAAATATGTGAGAAGAAAAAAGTGACAGCTTTCAGAACCATTGTAGTTTAATTATTTTTCAGAAGATGCTCACAGATCTCTTTTATCTACTTATTCACAGAAAACAGATTAAGGATTTTTCCAATAGCATGGGAAATTTGGTTTAAAGATCTATCACTATTAATATAAGCACTCTGAGGTAATTAAGAATGGGAAGCACACAGTGCTAAGAGAGCACGATATGATAGAAACATATGGCAAGAGGTTAGAATACTCACTTCCTGTGCCAGCAGAGGAAAAAAAATGCTTACAGAAGTAGACTGTATTTAAATAATAAACAGCAGGAGGTAGCCCTTTATGACAATTTCAATATAGTTTTTTAATAACTTAGAAGAATTTGGAGGAAGACTGAATAGAACAAAAATAAGTCAAACTCTGGAAAACTTGCTGAGAAAAGCTGAATTACATGTATCTTTTATGTATTTTATAACAAAACAGTATGTTGTGATGCTAACTTTCAGCAATGAGGCAGTGAGTTCCGTGTCTTCTGGATGCTTCTAAAGGTGCAGTTATCTGACTGTGCCAGGACTCACAGTAGACCTGATCCTTTAATATGCATATTACAACCTAAAAGTAAAAATCTAACATGACCAGAATCTGTCTAGAAGGCCTTTTCGTTCTTCTGGGGTAAAATGCAATGCAAATCACAGTCTGATGAGCAACAGCTATTACCCAAGCAAACACTAACCTAACAGTACAAAGAGTCCTGAAAAGCCAATGACTTAAGAGAACATGAAGCTTCTCAACAAAATATAGTGTAGTGTACTGTAGTGCAGTGCAGTGCAGTGCAGTGCCGTATAGCTGCATATACAAAAAAACTAAAGTAAGGCTGTAAACAGCAAGAAAGGTCTTGGTTCTGCATTTGAAACCCAGCTAAAAATGTCAGATGCAACTGAAAAGAATACATAATGAATATCCATGGAACCACGATCTGTAACTCGCTAAACATGCCAATTTCAGAGTACGAGACTAAAGTGCATGGTTGTGGTTACTAGAAAGTTTTTGTAGGATTTTTTTTTTTAAGGTTAAAATTTTACTGCTAGAATAAGGAAGTACACTACTGTACTCATCAAGCAGAGTACTTCAGGATGACTCAGGAATCTAATTACCAGTCATGACATGCCTAAGCTTTGGCTGAATAGTTTTTGAGAAATTCAGTCTGAAACTTCCTTGTTTTTCCGTATCTGTCAAGTTAGTACTTCCATACTTGTTTACATACAAGAAGAGACAAGTTGCTATCATTTAAGTTGCTACAGAAGAAGCAGAGCTCTGCATACATACCAATCCATCAGAAGAATTACTTTTGCCTGTATGAGTACTGCATGAAAAACATCAGCATAAAGACTTCCATCACCTGCTCAGGTCTGCCTTCAGAAGATGGTCTTTTTCAATAAAGGTCTCTCAATTTGCCTCTGATGACAAGGCAAAATATTAAAACGGCACAGAATGAATAAATACTTTGGCCACAATATACACTTGGAAAGGTATGGGTAACTTACCCATGTTGCAAATGTGCAACATATGAAAATATATTGTCTTTATTCAAATACTGATAGGTGACAGAAGGCTAGCTACTGCATATCACCTATCACTGTTACTGTAAGTCATGTCAGAAAACATAACAATGCAGTGGACCCAAATATTAAAATGTTTGCTGCTTTTTGTTCCATTGTCATATGCCCCCAGCAACAATAATGCTTTAGACTTTTAATGCAGCCTTCTTTTCTTGTGGGTTTTGTGAATTACTTAATAGTTGTTTTTTTTTTCATTTTCAGAGTCACAGAATATCCTGAGCTGCAAGACACCCACAAGAGCATCAAGTCAAGTCCTGGCCTTGCACAGAAGCACCAAAAGAGTTACGCCATGTGCCTGCAAGCATTGTCCAAATGCTTCTTCAACTCTGTCAGGCTTGGTGACCACTTCCCTGTACCAGTGCCCAACCACCCTCTGGGTGAAGAACTTTTTCCTAACACCCAACCTAAACCTCCCAACACAACTTCAGGCCATTCCCTTGGGTCCTATCACTGTCACCACACAGAGAAGATCAGTGCCTGCCCCTCCACCTCCCCTCACAAGGAAGTTGTAACTGCAGTGAGGTCTGTCCTCAGTCTCCTTCAGGCAGCTGATCTGAATTTTGACCCTCCACATGAAGAGTATTTCTGGCATCTTAACCACAGGGCCTAATTCTTCTCATGAAAAATTTTGCACTTGAAACAGTACTGATACAACAAAACCTGAAACCCAGATTTTAAACTCACAGCTTCCAGGCTATGTAAACTTGGTATACATAAGGCATATATACACATACATGTGGTCAGAGGATACATCTGTCTCAAAGAAAATGAAGTTTATTTTAGTCTATTCCTGACAGTATTCTCCACATTTTTAAAAAGTAAATACTTACATGGCATTACTATTTAATGTTTTCTAGAGGAGAACAGATGTACAATTCCACTTGAAGTTACGTTAATATGTGTTATGGTACTTTACATGTAACACTGTATAGTCAAAATCACTGATTAAAAAAAAAGACTCCTACGAAAATATGGTACTGTTTTACTGATACCTAGTCCTCATAAACAGCTGTTCATATTTCCTGACTTGAAGTCTTTCTCACAAAAAAAAATATTTATCAAACACTAAAAATTTCTTTATGGAGAATATATCCCCGAAATATTGAAGAAGCATTTCAAAGTACTTTTTTAGTTTCCAAAATTAATACTCTCAACCCTGATTCTGCTTTCTGAGAAAAGACAAGAGAATTTCTGAGAAAGTCACCCAGTGTAAATCTTTCCTTTATGAACTAACAAATCCATCCTGCCAAAATAGTGAACCAAAGCTATCAGATAGATGCATTAAAATTCCCTCTCATCCATGAAAAACCAAGAAAACACCCTTTCTGCTTCACTAGTTTCAATTTCACCGCAATGTGAAAGCACCCTTTTTTCTCTTTTCTTAAGTAGATTCTGAATTGAATTTCATGAAAAGGACATGAAAGATAGATTCTGTAAGTATACAGAATACAAAAATGGCTTGGTTCAATGAGGCCTTGAAGTCATGTCCAACTTTCTAACCTTTCAAAAAGCAGCTTCCACGTGCATAAAACTTATCAGCCCCACACTGAACATCTGAAAACAGTACCTGGGGCATTCTGATGATCGCTGGTCACAAAACAGACAACACCTTAGGATGGTGGACTTTTTGATCTTCCAGTAACAGTCTTTTAAATGTGACTTGTTTTTCCATACAGCTTAACAACTGGATCTGCAATTCAATACTACAGAGCAGGGTTTAGATCAGAATGCAATTTTCTTCAAATGTCCTGCGCAAATACTCACTTACTTGATTGTTAAACAGGTTTAGCAGCAACTCAGGAAACTTTGCAATTGTAACCAAAAACGTTATAGAGTAGAAACAAAGAGAGAAAACCGGGGTGCAGGGGTATTACATACGTGAACTACACAGATTAACTATTCACTGAGTAAAAACTTATTTTTTTCCTCCTTCTAAGAATTTCAGCCTCCAATATAGACTAAAACAGTTACAGACTGTAATGCTAATTTTACACACAGGTATTCAGTACCTAATGAAGACTACTTGAAGTAGTAAGGCCTGAAGAACAGGCCCTGTACCAAAGCTGACCTCTAGATGAACCTTCCAACCAAATGTTGTATGTATCCACTAATTAGTGAAGTATTATTAGCAATATGATATAGGTATTTACCTTTCTGTATTTAGAAACTGGACAAGGCCACATATGGCCTTGTTTGGGGGCGGAGGATCAAAGACAACTCCTTTGGTTCCTGCTTGAGCCCTGGCCAGGCTTTGGGAGAAACCCAATAGGAGAATAAAACCAGATGTTCCCACATTAGAAGTAATGGTAGCTTGCTTGTTATAAAAGCTGGGCTACTCTCACAGTGAAGTTGGAAGCCTCACTGCCTGCAAAGGTGGATGCACCACACGACTTCCCGGTTACTGGGCATGGTTCTCCAGTCCTTCGCTGTGACACCTTCCCCCAGCTGATGTGTGGATCTGGATGAAGGGTAGAGTAGGGTAACTGTAATCCTTCTTAATCACTTCAGGCATGTTTTTGTAGTAATGACTATGTACATTGCTTAGCTTATCCTTTTGTGATTCTTTGCAGTTTTGCATTATAGTAAGTTACACTATTCCTTAAGTTGATGTCTGTCTTTGACCCTACCCATCAGCAAAACACTACTGTAAAATCAAATTCCACCATCCCAGTTTACAAAAATATGTCTTAAAATACCTTCCTAGTATTGATTCTGAAGTTAAATACATAGAAGTGAAGCTCTCTCAGAAAACACAAACCTACTTGAAAACTTCCAGTAATTTAGACCAAGTTGTACCAACAAGTTGACCCAACTTTACTATCTCTGCTATCAAAAGCTGTTAACAGATTATTAGCAAGTGTGTAAAATCAAAAAGTTATTTGAAGTTCCAGTTGATGAGGAAATAGTTGAAAACATGTCCAAAAAACTTTCCTGCTAAGCAGTTTGATTTATTATACAACATAACTTTAGTAAACAAAAATAAAATTTATGTCGTGACTACGTTACAAAAACAGGATTTGCCAGATATTCTGTATGAGTGAAAGCCAGCACTGTGTGTCTTTAGGTAAGATTGACTAATTACAAACCAAATGCATGAATTTCACTCACAGTTTTTAGATCAGCAAAACAAGCATGACTATGCATGTCTGCATGACATAAATGACACACTGCTAATTTTATATTCAGATATGAGTACAGATAATTCAGAAATATAACTCAGATAATTTTGTACCCTGGCCAACATATAAAGCTATTTCAAATTTTATTTATGTCACCTAGCCAGCAATTAAATTGCATGAGAAGCTGAAACCAGATGCAACTGTCTTAAGAGTCTTTTACCTACTCAAAAATCCTCTGTTTCTTGAAGCCTGTCTTAGGCAATCGAGTTCTTAGTAGATGACCCCTCTCAAAAATAATATGCCACGGGAACCAGCAAAGTATTTTGCAGTTCTGTTAGAAGTGGTGCAGGGACAGAATCTGCTAGAGCATGAATTACTTCCAGAATATAAATTCTTTCTAGGGTCAGGAAGCAAACTCCTCCTTCCAGATTTTTTTTTTTTAAGGAAATATGGTTGTCATGCCAACGGTTAGAGAACAGCAGGCTGCAGCGACAGCTAGTGATGAAGCCTGTTTCTGTCTTAAGAGTTTTCCTGGGAGACTGTCAATGAATTACAGGCTGTTCTGGGCAGCAGCACACTCTCACTAAATACTGTCTATGACCACAGGTTTGGCTTCTGTAATTATTTTGTCCCTTGCTTTCAAACTCAGGTACTTGACCTCCTAGCAAGAAGGGAGCTGACATACTTGGTCAGTGTACATGCATGCATACAGACCTTGAGGTGTACTGTCCTTGAGGTCCTGTTGGGATCTGCCAGGACCAGAACTATGCTCTCCAGTGTTGCATGTATCAGCAGAGGGTTCAGGGTCTAACTCAAAAGGACCCAGCATCTATTCCACAGTCAGAGCTGTGGCTGCTGAATGAGGCAAAACTCCTTGGAAAAGAAGATACCTAGTCAACTCCCCAAGACATATAAGAGACAGCTCAGGACTACATACCAATATTATGAAACCAACTTACTGATCAGAAATGCAAAGTTTTACAGAAAACCCCATGAGAAGATAGCTGTAAAAGCTGTAACAGCAGCCACAGCAAGAGAAAAAAGTGAGGGGCAACCCTCGCTGCTGATAAATAAATGTCCTTCTTTTTTAATACCACAATAAAAATAGACACATTATTACCTTTGGAGAATGGCATGACACAGAACATAGCTAAAAGGGTGTCTTATGAATTAAAGTATCACTCTTAATTCAGAACCTGTCTATTATTTTCAGTTCAACTGATGTGAAGTGAAGTAGTTCATGGCATCCAAGTTAACATGTAACAATTCACAGTTTTCATGTGCTATGTATGACACTCGTATAGGTTACAGTGAGGAACCCACAAAATACAAGTGCCTTATAAAGTAGATAGAAGATTATGCTTATAAACTATCTGCCACCTTTTTTTATGTTTATACAGTTAAGTATTCCCCTGAATATTTTATTCTATTACTATTATTTCTATTCTATTATTCTAGTATTATTTATTATAATACTATTATTATGACATCTTCCAGAGATGTCATTACCAAAAAATCAAATTCTCAAAGACATAAAAGTGATGCTGCTAAGAGGGCAACGGGTGTGACAAAGAACTCTGTTTCACACACATGGAAAATAAGATAATGAAAAAAAACTTAGAAAACTTTACTTATATTTCATTATCTACCCAATGAGGTAGTTTTATTCTGAATGTGCTTAAGCAATGTTACATTATAAATGTAATTCTACTGAAGAGACTAAAAAGTATTAGTAGTTCTTATGCTTCCATTTGTTTCATCACACCCTCAACTACACCTGAAAGCATGTTAAACCAAGTATACAGTACAGTTACATAGTGATTGCAATGCACTGTGAAGCAGTCTGACTTAACGCAACTTAACTAATTTGAAAACATGCCTAATCACTCAAGAGAGAAGGGAGAATAATTTCTCTCAACAGAATAACAAGCCATGGTGAAAAAGGGGTAGTATATGTACCATCTTGCCTAGCAAGGTTTCTAACTTGGCCTCACAAAACAGTCTCAGAAGCAAACAGTGAAAACAATTACTATCAAGCATACAGGGACCTGCTAAGAAATTGTTTCCAGAGTAGACCTTTACAGCTTTTTATCAAATTGTGAAAAGTACATTTTATAGTGCTGGCTTTCGCAGATGTGTTGTGCTTTGTAATGCTGGCTTTGTGGGAGTGGTTCTGTTTTTAAGTGCATTTTAATGTTGGTTCTGTGGGAGTGGTTTTGTTGTCACGAGGGGAGAGGGCTGGGTGTTGACTTTCACTGGGGATTGGAGCTATTTTTAACATGAACATTGTACTGAGATAGGAGGATTGTTGTAATTGCATAACATCTAACCAATGAGGGAATCGAAACCTCTTGAATGTATCGAAAAGTAACAACTGCCCTCCACGAAGACAAGTGCACATCCTCTAAAAAGGCAGGATGGGGGAAGAGCCACGTTAATTAGTTCAAGAAGGTTTTAATATGAAAAATGATTTATAAATATGTAATTAGCTAATGCAATACCCAGGGGTATGTAAGGGGGGGTTGCTACTGTTGAGGGTTTGCCTCTGGGTGTAGCTATGCACCCAGCGCTGTTACTTTTTGCCTTGTTGACTTTGTCCCTTATTAAATCTTTCAAAATTTGATTGAAGAGTGAGTTCTACTTCTCACAAAATGGTCCAGCACTTCGGTGTTTTTAGTGTCTTTGGAAAGACAGAATAGAAGGTATGCCTACTCAAGAGAACATGAAGCTGACCTGAAGTTCACCCAAGGACAGGCTAAAAATTTGGAGTAATTTTGGTGAAAAAAACTTGGAAATTATTCAACAAGGGCATATGCTAAATCCTCTTAGGAAGGAAAGATCAACTATATGAAACATGATTTTGAAAAGCTAGCAAGGAAGTAGAGCCACAGAAAAGGATTAAGGTGTTACACTGGATCAAAAATTTAACATGAGTCAATACCTTCTATGTTAGAAAATGAGTTACTGGACTGTGAGGTGTAAGTAGCACAGAAGTTAAGCAAAAGAACTCCTTATTCAAATGACACTGCATCTGTAATTCTGATGTCTAGCTTTTGATCTAACTTGTAGAAAAATGTCAGTCACATGTAGAACAATTATGGGAAATCAGTGAAAACAATCAAGAGATCTAGAAAACAGGAACTATGGGAAAAGATTGCATAAACAGTGGTTATTAACCTTACGAATTTACTCAACTGGGAGACAATTCTTCTATGACACAAAGAGATGTTAAAAAAAAGAGAGGTCTTCTATGACACAAAGAGATGTTAAAAAAAAGAGAGGTATCAGGCTGCTCTGCATGAGCAAAGTACTTAGGATGATGTAATTACTGTAAAATCCAACAGGAAAATTGGAATAAAATATATTGAAAAGCCAAACAGTTAAAAACAAACAACTATGGACTTCTAAGTTCACTGCTCAGGAATGCCTAGAAGAGGTCAGATCCTGAACTTCTATTAAAAAAGACACAGGACTGGGTGATTCTGCCTGGAGTATGACAGGGACCACATGATTTCTTTTAGGCCTGCCATTTTTGACAATAATGCGTTCAAAACAATATTACAGCCAACTCAAGACACAAACATGAAAGCCAAAGCTAACTTCTAAGCTGCCACAGCCAGAGTGTTCCATCATTAAAAGAAGTAGCTTAAAATGACCCTGAGCAGATGTACACTATTCTCCAAGCACTTCCACTGTAGGATAAGGTAAATGTTCAAGAATCCAGACAGGAGTTTATGTTTCTAGATCTTTCTTCTGCACTGACTACTTGAAAACATCAAGTACCAAACCCCTGTAGTTTCATGGACTTGCTTAAATTTACAGCTGGTGTATAATTCAAGCCTTTTCTCTCCTAAGCAACAGATCTGGATTAGCTCTTGGTACAGTATTGCACAATGCAGTCTCACAAACATTCCATTTGAAACTAAGTAAGATTTTTATCTATCTTTAGCAAATTATACACAAAACCTACACTGTATATTCTTGTTGGTATTGTCTGCAATTATTCTACAACAAAACTTACTCTGTCAAGCCATGAAAATTAGTTTTGCACTTACAATACTTTATTTATAACTTTTGGAAATCATACTATTATCAAATTTCTGAAAAGCCTTTCCAACAATCATTCCTCACCTCTTTACCATGCTGTTGCTACCACACTGAAAAGACACATGCATTATTATTCACTGAATGTGTATTTCAAAGAACAGAAAGAGACAAAATCCCACATTTGGTGTAAGTTAAGTGTAGAATCTTTGCTTTCAGGTCTTAAATTCTTAAATCATTTATCAAATGTTTTGATATCAGTGGAGACAATAAATGCTCAAGCCTTGGAAATTTAATAGCCTGAGAGAAAGAAAACTTAAGTGAAAAATTCTGAATTCTTAAAAGGATTAAACACAGGTATTTAAAAATATAATAAGCTTCTGCAGCACTATTCATTAAAGAATTCTTCATGTATCTGAAAGACGACACTTACAAAAGTACCTAAAGATGTAAGATCCATGGAAATAAGAATAGCTCCAACAGAATGCTATCATAGTCCTGACACAGCACTTAGCAACACTGATTTAAGTTCCTGCAGTGCAGTTCAATACATATCTTCAACATAGCAGCAGAAGCTGGATAATGAGGATATGTTAGGCCTCTCGTGCTCTCCCTCGTGCAGGCTCCAAAATGAAAAGAAAAACCCACCACAAATGAGTAATCTTCAAGTGTAAAAAACAACCAACCAACCAACCGTTTCAAGTGTAAAATAAACCAACCAAAAGGTACAACCTACCCGCAGCCACTGTTTCTCTGTGAGAGCATCACTGTAGTCCACATCCCTGCGTTGACGGGATCCTCTTCCAAATATTTTCTCTTCCTCTTCTTCACATGTAAGCCTTTCAACTTCAGCATCATCCTTAATAATCCAGGATGGTAATTCATCCTCCTCCATCAGGCGGGGTTTACGTTTAGGGTTTCTGGCATCCTCCCTGCGACGATCCATGTCCATGCGCTGCAATGGCAATTTGCAAAGCATGGAGAAGTTTTAAAGGCAATTATTAAGTGAACCATGTCAATGCCTACCTACCTAACTACACTTGAAACTTTAAACCAAGTTTGTCACAGTTATCTCCCTTACATAACACTCCTAAATACTTCTAAAATGCTACCGTAAAAAGAAGTTACACTCAATTGTTCATGTTCAGTCATATTCACTAGTTCATAACTAGGTTTTGCTGAAGGAACTATGACAACACACAGCCAAGTGACACAAAGCAGATCACAAGAACACTGCTGTCCGCATAAGGTTTTACTACTATGTAACTAGAAAGAGTAACTGAAAAAACACTTGTTTTGTGAGCCTGGATATCAGAAGAAAATTTAAAAGTTAGTATAAGAAACAAAGAATCAAAGCAGAATTAATAAATTCAGAGAAAAGCTTGTTTACACAGAGCCAGCAAGCCAACATGCTTGAAACCCTGACTGTTTTTCTAATCTTACTGTTGTACTAGACAAAAATCAAAACACAAAAATATCAGATAAATTAGGTAAAGTCTTAAGCACATTAGAAGATAATGTTAGGAGTTTCAGCTGAAATTTAAATTATTATTCAAGTGTGGTGAACAATTAACTCAGATGTGGATACGAAGGATACATTCCCATGATCTACTGTAGGCTCGTCAGTGAGGTGTTTTATAATCCTCTTGGGGAAGCATCCATCTCTATAAACTATATGCTGACCTGGCTTCCTATGGTCCCGTGAATTGCATCTGCATTTTGTTAAGTACCCAAATCAGGTAATATGAATAGGCATTTCAAATATGCCTTTTGAAGAGTCATATAGTACTTAACACTCAGTAAAAAGCTGCTAAGAAGAGAAAACAAACAGATGGCCACCGACATTTCATTTTTGTATTTGAAAAAAATTATGTAAATAGGTGGGCATCAGAATTGGCTGTAGCATCCTAAGAGGCTACTGCTTTGGCCACTAAACCTTCATAAAAACTGTTCTCAATTGTGTGCAAATTTCTCCCTCGTGTACATGATGCTGCACTTAACATACGATGCCAACTAGATACATCATCCTTTTACAACCTTAGCCAAAACACAGACATGCATGAATTCAGAGGTATTATCTCTCCAGAGGGACAGCTCAAACCCAGCCAAATTTAAAAACTGAGGCTTAGTGATGGCACCATTGAATATGCTGAATCTTCCCTCATCTTGGCACTTCTCAAACACAAGCGTTTCTAAAATACTACATGAGGGAGAGCATCTTACAACTTGTCTTCATCACCTCACCTTGTGCACTATCTGATTTCTCAACTCGGGGAAAAACAGAAAGCGAGATGTGTGTGTTCAGTCTGCAGGTCCAACTACATTCATGAAGCAACTATAAATACATGTGGGTATTCCCTGTTCCCCATTACTGCAGACAACAGTGAATGGGCTGTGCAGCCTGTAGTTTTATATAGCAGACTTCCGTATTTCACCTTTTAAAGAACATCTCATTCAACATGAATTAATTTCAAATAGTGTCTCATTCAAGCCAGACATGCGGCTTGGTTTATTGCTAACATGACAACCAGAAAGCTGCACCAACAGACAGCTCAAATGGGATAAATAAAATACATTTCTCTATTATTAAGCGGAAAACTTGACTGAAGTCAGAGACATCATATTTTAATGACATTAAGTACATGAAGCCAATGCTGAAACTTTGTATTTTTCCCCCGATGAACATGATTTTTTGTCTAAAACAAAGACTGAACACTAAGACAGTATGTTATAGTAGCTGTTATCTGATATAAAAGTGCTTGGTAAAGAAAATTAAAGACAATCTCAGTTAATGTGAGATATCAGAGATAAAAACCAACTTTTTTTTTTTTGTGAGGATACTACTCAAACCATATTTACATCTGGGTTCTATCTTCCCGTATCTTTCCAAAACCTGTGTTTTCAAGAGAGATCTACATTATCTTTATACAACTACTAAAATAATTGTATATTCGCTGTCCTCAATAAAGCCTAAATGCTAAAAATAAGAAGTCCTATGCTACCAATACTTATACCTAAGCAAAGAACTTGAATGTTGGCATACTCAAGGCCTAAAATTTCCACTTTAGAAAAACCACAGAGCACTGCTGTCCTGTGAATTTTGAATGGTTATCTTAAACTTTCCAAATTGTAACTAAAAGAGTCCTTGAAAAAAACATCCAAGCCACTCAGTGTAAAACCTTCCAAATTATAACTAAGAGAGCCCTTGAAAAAAACATTCAAGCCACTCAGTGTAAAACCAGCTATTTATACACTCAGTCCTACTAGTTTGCCATTTTGGATTCATGGAGATTGACTGTATTAGCATGACTGGAGTTTTGGTACCCATTTGGCCTTCCACTTGAAAGGCATTTTTTAGATCAAAAATCATGACTTTTTAATGTTGTCTTTACTTTATTTAAGCAATTTTAACTTAAAAGCAACCATTTTTTCCCAGAAAAAAGTACTATTATGAAATGAAAAGAGTTATACAGATCACATAAAACCACTGGTTTTTCTCTGAGTATTTTCTGAATTTTTTTACTATGTGAAGCTTCTAAAAGCCACAGGAACGAAGTCCACTTGTCCACCTTCTTTCTGAGCAGTGTATTTAGCTCTACAGCTACATTTCAGGTCCTGTGTCAAACAACACTTCTAACCTGCAAAGTGACTACAGAAGAGCTTCTCATGGAACTAATCTCTCTTGTCAATTGTTTTGGAACTGTTCACTTCAAGTAAGTAAAATACATGCTTTTACTCACCTAAGACTAGTTAAATGAAGAAACCCAAACATTTTTTCTTGGGTGTTGCAGTCTCCTGAATTCTGATCACATATGCACAACTTTAAAAGTGAATGAGATGGCACAGATATCTCTAGAGTAAGGAGAATACAGACTACCTTTTGCTCTTTATCTGACTGTGCAAGACTTGAAATATTGATAAAAAGACAAATAGCTCTGACTGCTAGACTTGCTTTTCAGATTTTTCTTTTATAAAGAAACAGTTTACAAAAATTAAAACCGATTTTTATATTAACAATTTAAATTATTTCTTAGCCATTAATATTTAACTACCCTCTGTCTTACCATTTTCAAACCCCTTGTTTTCAAAGCATGTAGTTTTGCCTCTTTAAATTTTTACTACCTACTACCAACTCCTTACTTTCCCTTAAAAACTTCCATGTAAATTAATATGAAACACATAAATTTAGCCCACATAGCTTCATAAATGACTTGGATGCAGGACTTGAAGGGATACGAAGCAAGTTCACAAACAATAAAAAACTGGGTGGAGCTGGTGACTCCCTCAAAAGCAGGGAGAGACTGCAGAGAGACCTCAACAAATGAGAGGCAATCACCAACCATATGATGTTTAAAAATGCCAAGAGATAGATTCTGCTTCTGGGACAGGGAATCCTGGAGGTACAGGCAGACAGAGGAATGAGATGTTGGAAAGCAGTGCCACAGAAAGGGACCTGGTGCTCCTGGTCAGTGGCAAGTTGAACCTGAGTCAGCAGTGCCCTGGCAGCCAGAAGGGCCAACCCTGTCCTGGGGTTCATCAGGCACAGCATCACCAGCCGGGCAAGGGAGGGGATTGTCTCCTCTGCTCTGCACTGGGGCGGCCTCACCTCCAGTGCTGGGGGCAGTTTTGGGTGTCACAATGTAAGAGAGATATAAAGCTATTGGAGAGTGTCCAAAGGAGGGCCATGAGGACGGTGAAGGGTCTGGAGGGGAAGCCGTATGAGGAGCAGCTGAGGTCACTTGGTCTGTTCAGCCTGGAGGAGACTGAGGACAGACCTCACTGCAGTTACAACTTCCTTGTGAGGGGAAGAGCAGGGGCAGGCACTGATCTCTTCCCTCTGGTGACAGTGACAGGACCCAAGGGAATGGCCTGAAGCTGCGTCAGGGGAGGTTTAGGTTCGGTATCAGGAAAAGGTTCTTCACCCAGAGAGTCACTGAGCACTGGAATGGGCTCCCCAGGGAAATGGTCACAGCACCAGCCTGACAGAGTTCAAGAAGTGTTTGCACAGTGCTCTCAGGCACATGGTGTGACTCTTGGGAATGTCTTATGCAGAGCCAGGAGTTGGAATCGACCCTTGTGGTTCCCTTCTAACTCACCATATTCTGTGATTCTGTGAAAACTGTCTTCACTCTAGGCTCCCCAACTGTTTTACAAACTGTTTTACAGCCTTTAAACTTAATACTAAAAGCTGCAGCAAACAGGCATACATTCACCAGCTACTTTCAACCATGGATTAGTTCTTTCCTTCTGGGTCTGAAGGAGAAATGAGAGGCTCTTTTCTAGCAGTAAATCCACTTTCACAGAACTCAGGGTATGTTCAGTCAGTAACTCAGAAGAATTTTTTTTTTTTAGTTCTGGATCAGATGGCCACCTCTTGGTTTCTGTCATGTAAATCTCCTTACACCCGAATCACTGATGGAAAGGTTAAAAAGACAGGTGTCTGTAAGTACTCATTTTCTGTGCAACTTGGCTTTAGTGATTTCAGTTCTGAGATAAGACTTAATGAAGCTTAGCACAAAAGCACTAAACTGGCAACTCAGCAATGACAAAGTAACAGTCATATGGGCCTTTTCCAACAGTGCATCTGAACAATTGTCACTTATGTGAAAAGGACCACTGCACACTTGTGTAACAGCAAATTTTTACAGATGAATCCTTGAGCAGAAGACAATGAGGGACTAAAAACCTGTATTGGTTACACAGGTTTTGTTGTGGTCCTATCAGTTGTTTCTGTGGACACCACCTTATACACTTCCATTTATGCACACAGAAGTGTCTGTCTTGTTCCACCTTGCAGAACAAAGCAGCCTCTCTAGAATTAGAGGGCATGGTGCTTTACCTTCAGTACTTAAGTACTGCCCTGTACTGGTGTCAGTGAAACCCAGAGGTCCTCTAGCAATCCTCAGATTGTACAAACACTAAAAGGCAAGAGCCATGCCTACAAAGCCATTTGAGTAATTATTCCATCAGTGATGCAGTAGCACAGACAAAAAAGGAAGTACTAATAAAAAAGAGTGGCTCACATTTGAACCACTAGCTCTGTTTTGGTAACTGTTCAACAGTTGTAGCAGCAGACACGCAGCTAACTGGATTCTTGACAAAACCATCAACAATATCCCAGTTAACTCACCAAGAAAACAGCATTGTTAGTCTACTAATTTACTGCCTTGTTAAGTTCCTGTAGTTGCCCTTGCCAATACTGAAGTCCGAAAGTAAGAAATGTTGCATAGTAAAAGTATGCTGTAGAATTAGCAAGCCTAACTGTGACTAACACTTTTGCACTATAAATTTCTCAGGTTGTGTGAAATTCTTCCTTCAGACTGTCACTGTTCCACTAACAGCAAGCATCTCTGAAGTCTTTCTGTCATTTGAGGAACTCTGTATTTAAGCAGACTGCACTTCTTTCCTCAGATGAACAACACAAGTAAATAAAACCTGTTTCTCCAGTAAAGTTTTGAAAAACTTGAGTGAGAAAAAGGTTAAGGCCTTTGTTAAAAACACCAGAGAAGAATTTATTTATGATTATACCATCCTTACCATAAAGAGATCAAATTCCTCCTCACGTCGAGCAATCATCTGATTCAGAGTCTCATCATCAGGAACTTCATCTTCTTCCTGGTTAGAAAGATGGATAAAATTATTAGAAAGTACTCACATGCACCTTGAAGTAACAGCCTCCTTTAGTTCAGAGCTCTACTGACCTTCTTTTGCTGACAACATATGTGAAGCACTTAAACTGAAACAAAAACTTTTTAAGTGGTCAGCTATTCAGAAGTAACAAAATAACATAGTAAGAGTGACAAATAAGACTTATTACCATCTTCAAAATTTGAGAATGAGGAAATGAGCAAATACACAACCAGGAAATTCTGGGTTGTGGTTTTCCTGGGTCAGAAGCACAGTTAGTGCTTTGGTTAAAATGGATGTATTTCCGTTCTGCTATTCTACAATACTCCTTCAGAAATACCACTCTACATTTTGAGGTCTTTCCCATCAAAGCAAGGGGAATGAAAAATTTCTGATTAAATGAAAAAAACGAAACATGTTTTTATACTGGAAAATAACCCTGCTGAATCACTTTCTCTTGACCATTTTCTGCCTATGGATTCAGATGTGAACATTTTACTGCAGACAAAATGGATTATTTCACAAAAACAGAGACACTAGAAAAGCAATTTACAACTGTAGTGTTCAATGGAAAATGTTAAAAGCTGAAACAGTTATGATACCCATTTTAAAACAAAGCCCTTAATGTTCACTCTTCCTCCCTGAATTATTCTGAAACCACAGACAACAGGTTATTCTACACAGGGTTTTCTGAACCTATATTACAGTATACTACAGACCTATAATTCTTCCTTAAAAGTCATGTTTTCAACCCAGCTTAATAAGAGTATAGAATGCTACATTTAGCATCCAAAAAGCTAATATCCTGTGGGTTTTTTTTCAGAAATAAAAAGTCATTTATATATCCACACATCTTATCTTCCCTCCAGTGTCAGGATTTCTACACCTTGGAAAAAAACCCCAAACAGTTTTCATTAATGCAATTCTCAAGGAACACCTTTGTACCTTGATCAACATATAACTTAAATTGTAACATGAACCAGGCAACTGGGAAAGTGATTAAGAGAGCTAGGTCTTCTCACTTCTAGTCACTGCTCCTTCACTGTTCACAAAAAGGAAGTCACGTGGTTACACACACAAAGAAAAACGATTTTTTTAATAAATGTGACCATCATGAAAGTTCCGCATACTTCCTTATTACCTCAGAATAACTTTTGACCTGAAAAAAATAAGTAATCCCACAGCAGAAGCTGTAACAACAGTGTCCACACTATCAGCAGTTATGTTGAATAATCCTGTTGCTAAACAGGTAGGCTTGGTAGAAGAAAAAATTATAAATAAACTTGAGCACAAACAAAAAATTACTCTATGAACAAGTTACTTCTTATCAGTTGTTGTACATTGCTATTCTTCTAATGAATCTTCCTAAATACACAGAAACTACCTCTCTGCTTTATCTAGTACTGCTGAAAGAAAAAACAGATCAAAAAGAAGAAAGAAAAAAACCTGAGTTTAAAAAAAGCTACTAAAAAAGTATGAACAGAACATAGTACCCTACATACAAGTGTGAAAAGTTTAAAGCATGCTTAACATGGGAATACTTAACTAGATGATCAGTAAACAGTATCAGATCAGTAAACAGACATGCTAGTCCACATTTGCAAGTCAAATGCATGTCAATATTGCTAATAATTTAACTTTTAATTGAGAGATTTATTTTTTTCCTGTCAATCTCCCATCTGATACTGAGTGCTGCTGCAATGACGGAGCAAGGGTGACCAGTGAAGGATGGTGCAAATTCAATTCTTCTTAGTCCTCAAGAGTTTGAGTGTTTGGGCAGAGTTCTGTGTAGTGTCTGTCCTCAAAGAAGTATTACTTGAAAGCTTCAGCTAGGAGTCATTCTGAAACATCTTAAATGCTTTAAAGAATGATGCTGGGCTATGGAAAATAAACTTTTTTTAAATCTGCTTGCTTCAGGATGGCAGACCAAGTATATTTGAACAACACACAAGAAACAAATTGTTCTGAAGTCATATACAAAATAAAGCATGTCATATAGGCCTGAGCTACAGCCCTGACTTCTGAAACACTGTCAGGTAAGTGCTTCGGAAACAAATGTACACCTAATTCTAAAAAAAATTCACAGGATTACTGAAAATGTCTGCTGGTTTCAAGTTAATCTATCTACTCATACAGGTAGCGTGGGCTGCTTTAGAACTACAGGCTTACTTAATCAAAAGTGGTACATATGTATATCATCAAATTTCTGCATTAACACCACAAATAAAAGACAATTACTGACAAAAATGTTTGTCACTCTTCTTTAATTTCTATGAAAAATACTAAAAACAATACAAAATTTCATCTTACTCATGCTTTTCTAAATGCACAATGCAGAGTTTACACAAAAGGATTAATGATAGAACTCCTTGATCTTTGAAACTTTACTTCATGTAATGAAGGATGCCAGTGAAACACAAGCTATAGAATCTTCTATCAGTGTGCACCTTATTCAGACATACAAGGCACACGCAAGAGGCAAAAGCACTCTCAAAACCTCTGTCTTTAACCAGTACAGGGTATTTTCAAGGTGGGAAAAAGTCAGTGCTGAACAAGCACTCTGTGTGTGTGATCAGTATAACTGATAGATTTATTTAATGTCTCCTAAATACGGCTTTCGTCCAAATACTGAATTTTGTTCAAATTAAGAGAGGAGTCTGCAGTGACAGGTGAAAGATTAGGTTCATCATTCCACACTTACAGTTCCATAGAAGAGCACAATGAAAAGACAGGGACATACGCTCAGTGACTCTATAACCTCACTTCCCACTATTGTAAGGAAAGACTTGACAGCTGTTTTTAAACAGGTAATTATTCCTCAAAGAGGAAGGTGATGAGAAAGTCCAGGCTGGACACAGCACCAGAAAGAAACAGTTACTTTGTGGCTTGTCCTAAGTCCAAGGCACATCAAAGCAGATCGTAACTCTTAACTAGGTTCCAAAAGAAGCACAATAAGCAGGGTCCTTCAAGACTGAACCTAGGTAGTACTAGCTGCTCAGCATTTCTGAAAATCAAATTGCCTAGTTTAACATATATATTGGACTTAGGAGCTGGTTTATACTCTGTTCTGGAAAAAATCTTTGTTTGAATGCAATTATTTGCCAAAAAGGGTTTTAAGTTACAATTCAATGCCTAATTCTACACTAAGATTTAATCATAGCCATTACATCATAACCACTAGGTCACAGCCTATCACTGTGACCATAAAAAAAGAAAAAAAAAAGTTATTTCTCTGACTGGATGGTAAGAATTATAATGACATTTCTAATTTCAAGAGTTATGACAATCTTTGTAAATGAACGAAAGAAGAGCGAGTACTTCCTGAAATTCTCTCTTAGCAATTATTTCTGACTACCTTACCTCATTTTCTTCTTCATGCTCCAGTATAGCTTGTAGGAATGCTCTCCTTTCATGGCTTGAAGATTTCTGATCAAACATTCCTGCCTGAATAACTTTTTGATCTACATTCAGCTTATACTTTGCTGCAGCAAGTATCTTCTCTTCCACACTGTTCACAGTGCACAGTCGTAGGACTCTAACTTCATTCTGCTGACCAATTCGGTGAGCTCTGTCCTGGGCCTGCAAGTCCTATTAGGCAAAGAACACAAGAGAGTAATTAACAGAGAGAGTGAACACAGATATTCAAACTCTTTCTTAGTCTCACTTCCCTTACTTTTACATGTGGCCATTGAGTATGATGTGATTTGCATATACTTGCACAACAGCTGAAAACACACAAATAGTTATGTACTTCCAGAGATATCAAACTTACTTTCTTGAAAAAAGAAAAAAAAAAAGGTGGCAAAGACATAATTCAGTTACCTCTTCTGGCTTTTTCAAACAAGCCAAAGTGGTGTGATATCCTCTTTTCCTGGTTATCTGTACTTACTACTAACCACCACAGTAAGCTCTAAGCTCAGTGCCTCAGACCAAGACTACTGCACTCACATGGTCAACTAATTTCTTGAGACAGGTAGCATTCAGCATAGTCTTTACTAAAGTATTGCAAACTATCTACCAGAGGCTAGGGAGCGGGTTATTATAACCTAAGGGTTAAAGAATGAGTACAGTTATACAAATGAAGCAGGTTTATAACACTCCTAGCACTGACGATACACCGAGATTCAGATAAAATATATATGCAGGCATAGAACTAGCTAACCAATTCAAACCGAAACATTTCCTCATTGTGGCAGTTTGCCTCACTAATTCCTCTCAAAGCAGCATTTTATCTCCTACTTGGATTTTTTCCTTTCATCCCAAGCTGTATCCCCATCTATTTCAAGAAGCAACTCAAAAAAGCATCATGTATTCTTTGCACACTTCATGAAGATAAGAAAATAAAAATAACCTGATGAGGGTTCCAGTCACTATCAAAGATAATAACAGTGTCAGCAGCCTGGAGATTTAAGCCTAGCCCTCCAGCCCTTGTACTCAGTAAGAAGATAAAGTATTGTGATCCAGGTTCATTGAACTTCTTCAACAGAGCAGCTCGATCCTCTGATTTTGTTGTGCCTGAAAAAAAAATTTAAAATATTGTATAATAAAGATGTGAACTGAAATAATATAAATACAATGTCTGTTGCTGAAAGTACATGTGAAAGGGTTATTTTAATGCACTACTTTTTGACACCCCTGCCACATTTTCCATAACACTGGCCATGAATGTTTAGGTCAACTGCCTATCACACCTACAAGATGGACTTGTAAAGGTTTCTTTAAGTGCATTTGTTTTGACATTCCTAAAGTAGATCTTGAAATGTTGGCTAACATTGTTATACCTTCTTATAACTCACATAAATTTCAATTGAAACTACTATATACAAACAGAAGAGAGCTCTAGTTTTGATTAATGCCTTCTGGCTACAGCAGCATTAAGTATTTTTAAAAGCTACTTATATAGAGATTTATCAAAATGTCACTATTTGCCTTCAGTGTCATAGTTAATACTAAAACACTGAAAATTCTTAAAATGTCCCATCTTGAGGGTGATATATGCACAGAAGCTGAAACTACAAATTTTTTTTTATGACTATGGTGCATTGTTCCCCAGCTGGCTTCCAGATACATCCCCTGCCTCCCCAAACTTAGCAGTGTATGGGGAGGAAATAAGACAGAACAGCTCCTGTGCTGAGATAAAGGCGGCTTAATAAAAATGAAAGGTGTGTATGCAAGGACAAGAAGAGGAATTTATTTACGACTTCCCATCAGCAACCAGATGTTCAGCCACTTCCTGGGAAGCAGGGCCTCAACACCTGTAATGACTAATTGGGAAGACAAATGCTGTAACAAGTAATGTCCCTGTATCCTCCTCTTTCCCTCAGGTTTTACTGCTGTTCACAACCCTTTGGTCACCTTGGGTCAGCTGTCTCATCTGTCCCAGTTCAATGCAGCCTACTGGCCTTGGGGGTGAGGGGTATTTGGAGAGAAAGCCTTGACACTGAAAGTGCTGCTCAGCAACAGCCAAACACTGGGTGATGTCACTGGTGGTGTTACAAACCCTGCTGAATCACAAACGCAAAGCACAGCACTATACGAGCCGCTAGCAGGAAAATTAACTCCATCCCACCTGTAGCCACCACAACCACACAGCCAAACTGCCGGCCCACTGCTGACCCAGTGAACCCCACAATAAACACATGAATTGGGTAGGAAATACTCCATGTAAGAAAGACAGCCGGACAGAACTTGGATAGATTGGATCCCAGTATGGAAGATATCTGTCATTATGAAACTGGAAAAGAAGAGAAAGGGTTTATCTAATTTAATGAACTACCTGAAAAAGACAATGAGGTGTATTTACCATACTATGTCTTGGCATAAACATTCTGGCAGGAAAAAGAATTCATTCAAAAATACATGATGTAAAGTGATCTAAAACATTTACAATGCAATGTAATTTATTCTTCTTGAATAGAAGTATTAAAACACATGGAGGCCAGAGGTGTGAAGAGGGGTTTGTTAGCATGCTAATATGTTCTTCAGATGGTTTTGACATTCCATGGCACAGTGAGATAGCTCATCTGTGTGTCCATTTCATAAACCCATTTTACATTCAAGGATAATATTGGTTCAACTTCATGTTCATTAATATTTCTAAAGGATGAGAATATTTCTTGGTATTACTTTTTCTTCTGAATAAAGCGTGAAGCTAAGAGTCAATTTAAAATGCTGTTAAAAAACATTCAGAAGAAACTTCAAGTCTCACTTATACTGTTCCCTATATTTATCTTAAATCATTGCTTCTCTATTAAAAAAGTATTCTGATATCTGCTCCTAGTCCTATGTAATACTATAATGTGTGAGATAAAACATTAAGTAAAAATGACCACTATTTAAGAAGCTCAGTATGAGGCAGAGATCATCAACATGGAAGACAACCAAAATGGAAATGTCTTTCAAATAGGTTTAAGATTCAGGTGGGATACGCTGTTTTTAGTTTTCCTTTCACAGAATTGCAGGAATCAATTAGAGAATCAAATAGATTGGAAAAGGTCTCTGAGATTGACTCCAACATTTGATCAAACACTACCTTGTCAACCAGACCATGGCACTGAGTGCCACATCATCTTTCCTTAAACCCCTCCAGGGATGGTGACTCCCCCACATCCCCAGGCAGCCCATTCCAGTGCCCAAACACCCCTTCTGTGAAGAAATGCCTCCTAATGTCCGACCTGAACCTCCCCTGGCAAAGTGTAACACTATTTCCTCTTGTCCTGTCGCTGGTTGCCTGGGAAAAGAGCCCAACCCCCACCTGGCTACAACCTCCTTTCAGGGAGCTGTAGAGAGTGAAAAGGTCACACCTGAGCCTCCTCTTCTGCAGGCTAAACAACTCCAGCTCCCTCAGCTGCTCCTCATAGGATTTGTGCTCCAGACCCTTCATCAATTCTGTTGCCCTTCGCTGGACATGCTCCAGCATCTCCATGTCCTTCTTGCAGTGAGGGGCCCAGAACTGGACACAGCACTGGCAGTATGGCCTCTCCAGTGGGTACTCATTCAGCACAGGAGGACAAGCCCTGCCCTGGTCCTGCTGGCCACACTGTTCCTGGTACAGGCCAAGATGCCATTGGCCTTCTTGGCCACCTGGGCACACCCTGGCTCACATTCAGCTGCTGTCACCAGCACCCCCAGGTCGTTTTCCTGTGGGCAGCTTTGCAGCCACTCTGCCCCAGCCTGTGGCACTGCCTGGGGTTGTTGTGACCCAAGCGCAGGACCCAGCACTTGGCCTTGTTGAACCTCACACCACTGGCCCTGGCCCATGGTCCAGCCTGGATCCATGATCCAGTCTGGATCCCTCTGCAGAGCCTTCCTACCCTCCAGCAGGTCAACATTGCCACCCAACTTCGTGTCTTCTGTGAATCTACTGAGGGTACATACAACCCCCTCATCAAGAACATCCACAAAGACATTGAACACTTACCAGAGATATTGAACAGAATAAAGATATTGGTATCTGCAATGTTTCTAAACCATCTTTTTATTCAAAGTAATAAAACATATCTACATATGAAGAAATCAAGGCTTTTGATCTTCCTGTGAAATTCAGGCATGATGCTGAAATTCAGCTACCCTGTGAAGAACAGAATTTATTCCATTGGAATAGAGACCTAACACTGGCATTATCATCTCTTATCATGAGAATACTTTCAGGCAACTTAGATAGTGATGACTAATTAGGATCTTGGATTTTAAACCCTGTGTGAAAAAGAGATGAGCCTCTAAGCAGCAAATTTATACATAATCTGCATTCCTGGAAAGGACCTGAGTGTTTATCAAAAGAATCCATTGACCAAATGGTCTGCAGGTTAAACAGATAAAACACTGAAAGAGACAGAGAAAATTATTTGTACCAACAGAAGCAAAAGTATGTCTTTCTAAGTATCTTGTCAGAAGAATATGGGAAATCATAGTAAACTGCTCCTGAAGGGTCTACTGCCGTAATTCCATGGTGAACACACTTGCGGGATTATAAAATAGTATTTGAAACCTGTTTTCACTTTTGTATAGTCATAACATAGCACTGTTGTGAAAACTCTAGGAGGACAACCCAGAGCTCCCATGCCCAAACTAATGAAGGATGCTACCTCCTATCTTAGTATTTATCCTTTTTTTTCCATTTAGCTTACCATCGAGACGCAGGTAAAGGAAATTGCGAAATGCAAAGTAGTCTTCCATAATGGTCATGAGTGATGTCATTTGACAGAAAAGAAGCACACGATGGTTAGTAGCTCGTAACTTTGGTAGAATACGATCGAGTAGCTCAAACTTCCCTGAGGCCCGATAAAGTTCAGCTCTGTTGGAGAGAAGCAGCACAGTAAATGCCAGAATAAACATTTGAAAATCTGTAGTCATTATCATGTCAGAGTATAACATCTGAAAATCTGTAGTCATTATCATGTCAGAGTATAACAAAAAGACTAATTTACCTAATCTAAACAAGTCCTGTTTTCCTGATTTTTCTTCAATTACAAAAGCTGTGCTGACTTTCAATCATACAAAATATCTTAACGAAACACAATTCTTTTTCATTATTTATTAAAACAAACGCTATTTCTCAGCCAGATAAGCATTTTATAAGCTAAGACGTACACCTGCTATTTAGTTTTCAACTGGCATTAAAAACAACTTTTAATTGCAATTGCAGTTTCAAATTGTATGCATCAGGCATATGTTGGAAACAACCCCCTTTCCACTCAACTATTATGCACATGGAAGTGAAATATTGCAAACTGAACTAATATATGGAGATAGTGGCAGGAGTCTGACATAAGATACACTCTTTAGCCATACAACCTTAGTCATTCTGAACAGTGTTCAGCTGCTTTGATTAGCTAGACTTTTGTCTTCTATGCAAAGAATTCCAAAACTGACTCTCAGCACTGAAATTCAACCCATAACCCAGAAAATGAGTAGAAGTAAACAGGATGTCTAAATCAGCATCACAGTCATACACTTTACAGAAACAAACTTCACGCAACTTTTCTCTAATCTTGAGTCTGTACTCTCAAAATATGATTTATCATTAGCAATGGTACAAAATCTAGAAGGTACACAGCCTTCTGATATGCATACATCTGTCATCAGCCAAAGACTAAACTGTGTAGGAGACAAATATTCTGGTGTTCTAGCTAAGGAGACAAACAGCCTGGTATTCTAGATAAGAAAAAAAAAAAGACAAGAATTGTCATTAACACCTATACAGGAAGAAAGTTAAGTGGATGATATACATTTTTTGTTTAGAAAGCATCTATTAACTTGACAGTTGCACAAAGTGTCAAGAAAAATAAAGCAAATCTTTTTCATTTCAGATAATGGAAGAAATGCTACTTTAATTTGGAATAAGGATAGTAGAGAAGGAAAAGTAGAAGGCAAAAGTAACAAGAAAGAGAAGAAAATCCTAACAGACATCTCTAGAGTTATCCCAATGAATTTCAGATGGTGTATTATTCTAAAACAAGCGGAAAGGAAGACACGAGTCTTTTCTGCCTGCCATCATGAAAAAGATGGACAGTCACGAAAAGATCTTCTAACACTTCTAGTACTAATAGGTCTTGATTTACATATGTGCCCTGTACTTCCTCTGCCTTTGTAGGAACTGCTTGAGTTTGCTAACATGTAGCTTCCAGAAAAAGAATGTGATCATGAATTCCAATACAACACTATGGACAGGAGGAAAACCAGGAAGAGTTACCCATTAATGACACCATTAGAGTAGCCCAGATGTTCAGCGAAGGACTCCTGCAAAGTTATAAGCAATAAACATATTACAAACTACACAGTAACCAAAAATTACACATTCTTTTAGAAATCAAATTAAATATATGAGTGTTCAGGTTTGAGTTCAATGATGTTCATACTCTCAGAAACCACCTTGTGTTGTGGCAACAGTGCTCAGCTTAATGTTTTCCTGTACTATTATTTAAAATTCATGACGAAGTGACTTCTACAGCATGTATTTTACCAGATTACAAATACAGTAGAATGTTAATTAACTTACACTAATTAGTAGACGATCCACCTGCAAATTACTCAATTTAATTACTCAGCATACAAGATAACGAAGAGTGAAAATTACAATAATAATAATAATAATAATAATAATAATAATACATCACAGTAGATACTTAATTATATTTTCATAAAAGTAGCTACATTCCAGATATCTATGACACTTTCTATCTTTTCAGATATATTTATGTACTTAGATCCTATTGAGAGATGCTATACAGATAGTACATTTTTAATGAAAAAACAAGATAGATGGAATAGAACAATTTTAGATGGCACTGTAGAAGATTAGCAGTCTGCTAATTACGAAGATTCTACACATGATATTTTGAACTAGTGTCTGTATGTCATAAATTTGGTGTATGTGGATACTAAGTTGCTCTGGGTTGTCTCAAATTAACAAAAAAACCTTCACTTTTTAAAGACACTGTTCCATAAAATTAAATACTTTAAAACTAGACTTTGGATTATCAATAAAAAGATGGCACTTGTTGCCAATAATGAATGGGTTTTTTTCAAATCTGTCCTTTCCAGTATAAATTATGTGGACAGAGATGCCCCCTCCCATACACATAAGCTTTAGCAGCAGTTTTGTATTATTTTAGCCATCTGAATAAAAACAACTCTCAAAATCAAACCTATCAGTCTTACCTCAATGTGTTGAAACATGTATGGGTGATTGCATATCTTTCTCAATTGCATGATAGTGTTCATAAGAGTTTTTGCTCCACCTTTTCCCTACAGGTACAAACGATGCAAACCAAATGATTAATTTCTTAGCTTATGAATATAACCTTTTAAAATATTTTTATCCCAACCACAAACACTGCATCAGGAATAAACAAACAAAAAACCAAAAGGAAATAAAAAAATCCTTATAACTCCCCAATAATAAAAAACCAAACCAGGCCAACAACAAACCAAAACAACAAAAATCCAAAACAGTTGTCTTGCTGTCATCTGTCATAAGGATGCTCTGTAATAAGAAAGGAAGACCTGCAAGTAATCCATGAAGTGCACTACATTTCTACCTGCCATATTCAGGGCGGGAAGCAGAGCATCTACTGTCCTAATTATATACACTGTTTATTATGAAATCATACAAACTCCACGGTGTCTGAACCCTCTACCAGGAAATCATTCTAGCTGGGTTCTTTTCAATTCCACAGTGACTTTTCCAGTCTGTTAACTTGGTATATGGGTTTCTCACTCCAGGCCGAGTAAAACATCAGGCCACAGGTACTAAAATGTTAAAGCTCACCAAATTAATGAGTCATCTTATTATTTATGGAAGTATATTCTCAAAACACACACTACAGTTAATCCTGTAGAACCAGGACACTCATCAGTCAGTCAGTTGTGCTAGACCAAATTGTATGGTTTAAAATGAATTGCAGCTGGTCAATATAAGTTTCAGAATGTTTCTATCACATTAACATTGCCAAAATCTTGTTGCTTTCAAATGCTATTTTGTTTCATTGCCATTTTATAAAAATATAAACAGAGTGGCATCAATATTCCAAGCTTACTATATGACTAATTTATATTTATTTTTAAAATAGCAGCCAAAACAATTTACCAATTTCAAGTTTTAAAACCAGGGGAAAATACACTACTTGATTATAATACATACTAGCAGTATCTAGTCTTTTCTAGGAAGTACACTGAAATCATAACTTTCATCTAGAGCAGAGATTATCCCTTTGAAGGGGGCACTCCACACATTTAAAACTTGGTTTTGTTCTTTCCAAGATCATCTCACATTTGCTCCAAAATGCAGTTCATGTTTGTTACAAAATAATCTCCTAGAGCTTTCCAGCTTAGCGAATTGTCTCTAATCTCAGCTGGGTCCAGGCCAGAGCTGCAGAAAGACAAGATTTTTTCCTAACACAATAGTTGTTTGATCACTGAAGCCAAGCGGTCTTAACAACCACCTCCCTCTGCTAACAACAGGTAGCAGTGATAACAAACCTTGATTTAACATTTAAAGAAAAAAATTAGTTAAGAAGGGGTTGCAAGAAAGGAAAAATTTTAGTCCCTTGGGGAGAGAGGAAGGCAAGGGAAATGTTCAGAAGACAGCAAAGGCAATTTTAACTGGTTACACACAAAGCCAGGTAGAGAAACAGGTAGGACAAAATACACAGAAGCTTCTGAGCAGATGAAAGAAAGAGATCAGAAAAGGAAGAAAGTAGAAGACTGTGATACAAAATGAGATTTTTAGGACAAATATAAAGACATAAAACTGCAAAACTGCATTAAAAACACAACCGAGGAACATGAATTAATGTCTAAAAGATGTTCAAACTATGAAGATGAGTTTCAATATCCAGGGAAAAAACCCTGTGTCTGGAGTTTAATTAAGCACCAGCAAAGAAAACAATTTGACTGTAAAGAATTAGGAAGGTAAAATAAGATACTGAATAGAAAAATCACTCCCTGTACCAGCGCAACCTGAAAAAGGATTACAGAAAGACTGTGACTGCACTGCATCAGCAATATACATAATATGGTACAAACTGAAACTGTTACATTCTAGATATTCTGCAGTATCTGTTCAAAGTATTTCACATTTACTACAGTATTTCATATTTTTTATCATGTGAAAAGTTGATGAATAGCAACTTCTTTACTCTGTATTGACTCAATCAAATCCCATGACAGCATAACCAACATTTACTAACACACAGTCTAAATCTGATTATATGACTTTGAATCTCACTGATCTCTTAAAGAATTTTGACACCAACAGGTCTTGTAAGGATGAATGCAAGCATACAGCCCTAGCTGACTGAAACAAGACTTAACTAATAGCTCTGAAAGACAAGATAAATGACCTTCTGTAGCCATCGCTGCTACAATCACAATTATCGAGATATATTATTGAATTAAACTCAGCCAAGGGAAATGCAGTTTCTTCTCAAACACTGCCTGTTTGCAGAAAGGCACTGCAACTAAACTGAACACAAGCAGTATCTTCTCCTTGTGAATAGCTCCAGTCTTGTAACTGAAAGGCATGCCTGAGATTTCTCTTCCCATGAAAGACACCTGCAGTAAGAGTCTACACATCAATTTTATAAAATGGAAATCACATTGTTAACATGTTTACTTGTAATACATTATTTCCTTCATATTTTAGTCTTTCTTTTATACCTTCTTGTCTTTTTCAGAACCATCTGTGAGAAGGATTCCTTTGGCCTGCATGTGACGGTACAGGATCTTTTGAAGAGCTGACATATCACATTTGATCACATATTCCACCTGGTACAAAAAAAAAAAAAACCAAACCAAAACAAAAAACCAACCATAAACACAATGACATAATAATGCTAGTGGAACTAATAGCAGGTTCTTGTCATTCTAGAACAAAACAAAACAAACTTACTAATCTTTTATCTGTACCATAACACCACATAAAATTTCAATGACCAGCACTCCAAAGGCAAGCACAGCAATGAGTATCTCAAAAGACTATCCCTTCACAACTGCAGTGAGACAGCTGGATCCTAAGGATGCAACTGCAGGATTACCGAACATACTTTATTTCTCACTCCATAATTTTAAAATCTAAAAAATAATTTAAAATTAATTTCATATTTAACATTCAACTAAAGAAGTATTTTATGTTTAATAACCAATAGAATTTATTGTGTCTGTTAAGCATTATAGAAATATTAAGCAAAGCATTATAAAAATATCATCACTGTATATCTAGCAATTAAGAATCCCTCATAGAGTCTAACTGGCATAATATTTACCTAGGTTGTCACAGAAATACGTCATTTTCTCAACATACACTAAAACACAAGGAATTAATACAGTACCATATGACCCCTACATTCAGCCTGACTTCTTCAGCTTTGTAAAACTGTATTTAGTTTTTGACTGCATACTAGATTTAAAAACAGTAACACAAAGACCTCACACACCAATTTTACGTAATTTTCCACTGCCCAATATCCGGATTATAGTCACTATGTTTTTAGCAATTTATGTCAAATAAAAACTGTAATATAACAAAACCACACTAGTGGCTAGAAAGTTACAAATTTCAAGCTGTGAATAAAAGACAAAGCATAAGCTTCCTAATGTTTAGTAAATAAAAGGGAAGAAAATTATCAGGTTATTTTCTTCTCAGAAACACGGGAGTATGAACTCCTGAAAGAGGAAGTGACTTTCTTCAATGATTTCTTCACCCAGATTAGCAAAAGCAAATGAACCTTATTAACAGGCTTCAGTCTCCAAGTTCAATCCTCATGGTTGGATGAACTCCTTTTTTCAAGATAATGGCAACAAAAAGAAACATAGCCTTCTGAGTATGAGTGTGTATGCAACCTGAAAATTTTCTCTCCAAAGCCTATTATTCGATTTATCAAACACAGTGGCTTGATTTCAGTATTATTTTCAAATGCAAGTATGTTTTATTCTCAAATAAATGCTTCCGAGGCTATTGAGAATTTGACATTTGAAGGAATAAAAATTTGCAACAGTAGTAGTGTTGACATGATTATAAATACGAAAAATAATTTTAAAATGCCTTTCTTTGTATTGTCTCTAACCATCTCTACAGAGTTCTTAATTCACTTAGCCAGTCAGCTCATAACACACCTTACAAATATTACAGTTTGGTATGCTTTTAATCCAGTTTACCTTAAAACCAAATTTTCCTTATCACACCTTCAAATTTCCTTCTTTTTATTTAGTTGCTGTTGTTATTCTGGGAAGAGGGATGTAGAATTGCAGAGGAGGACACAGTGGGACAAGATGAGTTACCCAGAAATAAAAACAATTACCTTTGAAATCAGAAAATAATTTTAAATTCTGAATTAAAAAGACATTAGTTAGAAAAAAATGGTGTAATTTCAACAAGAGACTTCACACTGATAATGTGTGAATGATAATGTAGGACCAACTGTGCCTGCTTTACAAAGTCCAGTAGTCCTTCAAGAATTTCAGTGAACTAGCTTCAACCCAGTGTAAGGAGGATGATGCAGGACAGAATTTTATGCTCAGTGTATGGCTGACTCGCAAACTGAAACCAGACTCTACAGAAAGAAGTTGCATATCTTACAGTGGTTGCAACAAACACATTTAAAGTTGGTGAGGAATCCTGAGAATGCAGAAACTTCAGGTACTCAGGCTTCCTCAGTGGCCAGTTTTCTCTGAAGAGGTATAAACAAACAAATGGTAAAGAGGTCCTCTTCTACAAAATAAATCTGAAAAAGGGACATTACTTAATGCTTAGACAGAATATTAAACCCTTTCCAGAACTCCTCTCATTGCAAACCTTTTCTGGCAGTTGAGACTCAACCTCTTTCTTCAATCTTCTCAGCAAGAAGGGCCGAAGCACTTTATGGAGACGACGGATGATCAGAATAGTTTCTTCCTCATTTAAGTCCACCTAGAGAAGTTTATAAAAGTCACTACAAGGCAACTCAAATATATTAGGTAATGTTTCTCTCACACGAAAAGTGAAGAATGTGCAATAATTATTTGCATCTTACAATCAAACTGAGTCAAAAAATACACTTTAAACATTAAAATTTTGGTATAAAAAAGGGGTGTTTTAGTTATGTTAAATCCCTAAGTACCAGAGCAAGTTCAAACACTAATCCTTCTGTATAAGCTCTTTTCTGTTTTCATCAAAATGGTTTATTTCTGATCTTTTAAAAAACACTGACACAGTACCCTTTCTCCAGTCATGGCAAATGGAGCGTTGAACCACTGTTCAAAGGTGCTGCAGCTCTTGAAAATGGTTGGAAGAAGGAAATTGAGAAGAGCCCAAAGTTCAGGCAATTTGTTCTGCAAAGGAGTCCCAGTCAGCAGGATCCGCCGAGGGGCCACATAGTGAGTATTCAAGACCTGAGTCAGCTTGCAGTGATGGTTCTTCATTCGATGGCCCTCATCTACTATCATGTACTTCCACCGAATCTGAAAGAAAAAGAAGAAAAGTTGGCATAGTTAAAACAAGCCAGACTTTGTCAAGTTCCTCCCAACAAGTATAGAACAAAAATACTTAAAGCCTGAGACATTAGTCAGTCTCAGCCTTGAGGAAAGCCAAATCAAGCATTATGCAACTACCAGTGTCCTTGCTAGCAGTAAACACAGAGACAAACACTAGGTATGCTCAATCGGATGTTGAATTCTGACTGGAATTGAAACAGCTAACAGCAGATTCATTCCATTTCTGGGAAAGAGATTAGAATGACTGGCTCTTCAAGGCCAGAATATGGTTCACAGTGGAAGAAAGAAACCGCATAAACTCCAAATAAATGTCTGTAACAAGAACCTTGAAAGGAGACAAAAGCATTTTCAGATAAAGTAAGTATGCTCACAAACAACAGCAACCCTGAACTTTGTTTCAGCTAATCCTGTGTTTTCACTTGGGAACAAAGCAGCATAATTAAAATCATCTCCATTACTGCGCTTTCAACCAAAGCTTCTATTTCTTAATATGAAATCTTAAATGCAGCCACAGCCCATGTTGAAAGCTGTTGTTCAAACTCTCTGTTACCACCGGTATTACAACATGGACAGTCAATACAAGTGCCACACTGACCATATGACTAGGAAGGCCTCAGTCTGTACTTTTACAGGTGCTACCTAATTTCATTTCCCAGGACATGATGAGTGGCACAGTGCTGTCCTTCCCACCTTTCAGCAAGAGTGGGAAAAAATAGAGGAAAGGGAACATTATGTAGTCTCAAGCTGTTTTCGAGCATTCAGAATGATGCTAGGAAAATGCACTGCCTCTGTTTTAGACAGGACAAACAAGTAATATGCAGTAAATATGCAGTATGTAACAGACGAAAATGAAGTGAAAATGAAAACCAAAACTACAGGAGGACCACATGGTTTCTCTGTATAGCAAAATACCTCCTTAGTCTGTTTTGTGTGCACATGAAATAAGTCTTATAGTACAGCAGTTTTCATTTTAATTCATTATATTTGGTACCTACCTGCAGACAGTCAGTGAGCCCCTAGGAACTGCAATGTGTAGACTCTTTAGTCTGGATACCAAATTCATGATAAAGGTAACTATTTAGTCACGAGGGGAAAAGTGACCATGTAGCTGGAAGGGCTCTAATAAGAGTGAGCTTCAGGACAGAAATAACAGAAAAAATTAAAATTCACTGATGCAGATTAGGCTGAATATTATGCAGAGGTGAGCAAAGTCATGTTCTTCCAAGGACAGACAGGATACAGTACTGACAGAACTGCACAGAGGAATTAGTCCCCTGGCCACATTCAGGAAAATCCTTGTGTTTACATAAGGGAGAGCTGTGACTGAGAAGTTCTATTAAAAAATGAGGAACAGGAAAGTCCTGTCCATTAATGAAAGGGTTAACTTTTACTGAAGGACAGAACAACTGAGAATTTCCCTATAAAACAAATATGTGTTTTGTGGTATGCACCATTTGAAGGTGTCTGGGTCTTGCTGTAGAGAGATAATAGTTAAAATTACCTTAGCAAGAATATGTTTGTCCTTTATTATGTACTCATAAGTAGTTAAAAGAACATTAAATTTTCCACTTCGAAGCTGAGGAACAAGTGAGCGGCGCATTGCAGGTGTACCCTAAAAGAGAGAGACGTGAGTTGTTATTCTCTACTTTGTTGAAGAAAAACCATTGTTTTTATGAATTAGCAGACAATGAGCAACTACGTGAACCTGCAATCCTACCATACAGTAAATAATACATTGATGTAATTCCAGACCTTCTCAGAGTGCTTTCCCTAAACCACTGCTAGACTGTAAAGCTGCTTATGGGGGGTTATGGAAGTATATAGCCGGTGGTCTGCTCTCCCTACAAATTGCTTGGCCATATCACTACTACAGTAGCTCCACAAGAAAGTATCCAACTATGAATAAAATTGGAAAAAAAACAGTTACTATCTGTAACTCTCATCAGAAGCCTTGCGATGTGGTAATTAACAATTTTATTCTGCATTTTGTACAGTGGTTTACAGTTGTTTTACTTCTACAGTCTTTCACAGTGTGTTACAATCTTCTTAGTATGATTAACTCACACTGCTTAGTACCTGATATATATGACAAAACCTGATGAGCCGTTTAAAAGTTTGCAGAGACAGAGGAAAAACTGTCTCTAGTTTTCATTCCTTCTATTCTACAGTCATATAAAAAGCAAATCAAACCTTGTAAGATATCTTCACCACAGAAGGAGCCCATTTGTCAAATTCGTATGTCCAATTGGATAAAGTCCTATCATAGAGATTATAGAGAAAAAGTAATGTTACATCATTTGCAGATCAAACTTTATAAATGTTTCCAAGTGGTCAGCTTTTTAACACATTTTATGTAATCAACCCCCATAACAACATATTTTAAAAATGCACTTTATATACTGCAACAAAATACAAGCATGTCAGAGGGAAGTAACCAGAAAAGAAGTGTGAAACACTCCGTCAGCTTATATTCAGGGCTCCTTTTGAAACCAGTAGAAGTAGTGCTTTACATGCAACTTTATACTTTGGAACATAGTAAGGATAAGAACAATATCTCTGAACAAAAAAATAGTTTTTTAAGTTCTTCTATACTACTTATCATGCAAAAATGGACATTACAGCTTTTCAGATACAGCCCAATGAAACTGATAATAGACTTCATCTGTGTTCTACTCAAGCAGAACTACTCACAGTACCACTACTGCCACTATGCGGATCCATTCTTGCACTGTTTCTACTGTTTGATCACAACAAAAAAGTTGTTACTGTGAAGCTAACTGGTATCATGAGACAACAGCAAAAAATACCCTTGAGGTTTTTCAGCTGCTTGCTGTTTTTTTTTCCTTCCTAGTAGACCAATGATGGCAGCAATACTAACGACTCAAAAAAGGCAGAGAAAGACAGCTTTTAAAATGTATACAAGAAAGAACTTTCAGCTCCTCAGTTTTTTAAAAAAAACACTAGAGTACTTAAAAGAAATGTGATTTTTTACTGTGCCCACATGAAAATTGACATTAATACACTCCCACTATTTTTGTTTTATAGCTCTTCTCTTAGGTGTTTCTTTTCAAACTAAGCATATCATTTGTATCTATACAATTAGGCAATCCTGTAGCATTTATCTTAGTCAATGAGTTACTACTGCAGCGTAGCCAGAAGACAGGACACCTCAAAAGAAATCAAGAGATGACCACAAATCAAATTTATCCTAATTGGAGAAAAAGTCTGCATGCTCAGCACAACTGGTAGACAAATTAGCTAATGAAATTACCAGGAACTTCTGAACATCAATCAAGTCAATTACACATAAAAATAAGAAAACAACTTCTCAACATCCTGTAAGAGTTCTACAGTGCCTGATATTTTTTATTCAAATCACTAAAATCCACACCTGACCTTTGGAGAAAGGAAAATGCATTAAAAGAAATGTATGAAACAAGCAGCATTTTGGAAAGTTAAGGAAAAGCAGGCAGCACAATAAACAATCATAATCTGCACACCTGACAAAAGTGTACATATCAATCAAGGCTACATATATCCAGGGCTACCTATATAGTATTTAAAAGATCAACCTCATTACAACATGCCTGCATGGTATCAGATGAGGCACCAGCTGCTTGAAGAACTTAGCAACAGATTTTTAGTATCAGTTAAAAAGCTGAAAGGTGAAGCGCATGCATGTAATAGGAAAGAAAAAACATCCCCCTCTTTTGGTTTAAGAGTGAATTACAGTAAATTCAATGCTGTTTGCCAAAATTAATAGAATCGAGTGTTTTATCAGCTTTCTGGTTTTGCCAGTGTGCTGTGTTCCAAACAAACCAATCTGCAATGCTTAGGACAATAATGCCAGAATGAGACCTGTTACTTACGACAAGGGAACAATGATGAGATAGGGGCCATTGAGTCTTTTGTGCTCCATCAGGTAAGTGATGAGAGCAATAGTCTGTATTGTCTTTCCTAGTCCCATTTCATCTGCTAAAATTCCATTCAGATTGTTATTATAGAGAGAAACCATCCATTCCAGTCCCTGGAGCTGAAATGAAGAAAAAGAGTTACAGTTATTCATACTCACAAAAATAATTAATAATAAATCAGGAGTATGGGACCAATGTTCTGATGTCCCTGTCTACTTACAAGTTGGATTTCCTTTAGTAATACTATATGCATGGGGACCCCTGTCTATCTTTACATGGAAATAACCATTCCTGTTTAACACAGTCTGCAAGATTAAGTCAGATTTCATATAGGAAGGTTTTACTACTGCACACAAAGCAACAGAGGCACTCATATGTAAGGCTGATAAACGGCGCTGCAGGAATTTGTTCCTCAATTTCAACACTGTCAAATGCTAAATTTCTGTGTGTATTTCATGACATTTGCCTGTGTCAATTAAAATCTTTCAAAACCAAACTTGTCAAATCTGCACAAAACATGTAAGCCTCACACTTGCCAACTGTATAACCGGTATGCTAAAGCTCTTGCAGCACATGTCCACTTAATGCCTGCCATCAATACTCCACGTCAGAGTAGGCCACCTTTGTCCAAATATGCCTTGTTTATAAAATTCCAGAGCTGGAAGGAAGCCAGAGTTCTGTAGCTTAGCAATGTCTACATAACAGAATTTCACATGCCAGGGAATACTGCTAGAAGGCACTATTCCCTTGTCAGACAGATTTCCACGTGTGTGTGTATCACATTACTGACAGATTCGTGAAGTTTCTGCTTCTAACATCCAGAGGTGGCTGTAGAAAGTTTGTATTATTTAAGCAGTACGTAGGAAACATTATCTGTGACAGGTGCCATTGCTTTGTCCGTATTTCCAAATTCTAACCTACTAGAGACTTTGAATTTTTTAACAAGTTTTCAGTTTGCAATACGAAATACTACACTGAAATGTTGGGCATAATTCCAAGTTTTAAGTATTTTAATGTTTCAGTGATTTCTCACCTGATAATGTTTTAATGTGCCATTGATAAGAAGGGAAGACTGCTTTTCCACTCTTTCTGTGATTGCATGAGCAACGGTGTAGTAGGACTGAGACCCTCTAGCACTATATTGCATGCTATATTCATCATCCACATCTTGTTTGGCAGTCCTGGAAAGCAGAAAAGGAAGTTGAGTGAATTCCCACCAACAAATATTTTTTGACCACAGCTCACATATATACGTTTAAAGAAACAGTACAAGTCCTCAACTGTGATGAGTACACCAAAGGGTGCAAGATTATAAACAGTATATAATTAAATGATCATGTTCCTTCTCCTGCAGATATTCATGCCTCAAATCACTGTAATCTAGAGAAAGCTACTCTTGTGAAATGCAACTGTAAGAAACCATAGTTCTGAACAAACAGCACTTAAAGGAACACTCACTCAATTATTTGCTTTGCATCTTTCTCAGAAACTTCCTCGCTGTTAGGATCCAGGAGTATCTTCTCATCTGCTTCTAGTCTGCTTGATTCTTCTTCCTCATCCTACAGAATACAGAAAAAACCCAGAAGTTCTGGTAAGTATAATGTCATATTCAGTCATACTTTGATCTGGCATTCACATACTGGTAGCTTTCACTGGTCAGTGCTTCATGACAGACATCTGAATCACAAGGTTCAATTTACACCTATTCTACAATAGAATTGCACTGCAGCATAACAAGATGATTTATTTTTCACATGGATTAACCAGCAAGAAGTCATAATGCTTTGAAATAAAAACTATTTTCCCCTTTAATGATCTTACTTTCAAAAGGCTTTCTCCGACTACCATATTCATGAAGAGTATACCAATATCATGGGGGTTTTTATGTTGTATTCTAGATGTGTGATAAATTAATAAAGCTTAAAAACTGTCAAGAACTACTGATAGGCCTCTAGTTTCTAAATTTTTAAAAACCATTAATTTTTACTCTTTTTAAAGTAATTTGTCTTTTGGCTACAGTTGCAGCAGATAGCAAACAACTTAAAATCTCACTAAGATTCTGAAATTTGACAGGTATCAGGCCCTTCTCTCCTATCTTAATACTGACAGACATGTAGACTTCTATTACGAGAAATTAGTCCTACAAAGGCACATACTGTAACATCTCACAGTCCAGTCAGTTTCAGTGGTTGTTCGGTCTAGTATTGTGAAGACTGCTAAACTTAGGAGATGAGTTCTATACCTAGTTCTGCTACCAGGCTGTTGATTGAACATGGTCCTTCTCTATTCCTCACTTCTGCTCTTCTTTAGAAAGTAATGATGTGAAAATGCTATGCAAGTACCAGTATTCACTATTCATAGTACCTAATATTATGACCCTGCAAGGCTGGGATCTTTGTGTGTGTTAATTTTAAGATTCTTTTTAGAATTTTTGTAATAATAGTATTTAAATCACCATCCAAATACTGAATCAAATAAGCCTACACCGAAAAGTCTGAATATAAATCCCTGACGTAATTCCTAATATTTTAATACATATAACATATAAGCAACCATGTTATTTTATTGCCTATAAAACCTCTAATGCATAAACCTTGAAGATGTTAATTTCATTCAGCACAAAGCCACAATGCAGCGTTTTCTGAGATGTATTTTTAAATGGGAACCTGCTTAATTCTCCGGTTCATTATTATTAATTATCAGAGTAAAATACTCATTCTTCCTAACCACAGTTACCAGTTAGGCATTTACAGTGTATATAAATAACAACTGCTATAAATCAAGAATTACAGAATCAATTCATTTTCCTGTTTGTACTAAAGCACCTAGACATCTGCTATCACTTCCCCTCTCTTCACTGTGAAGAAGGGGAAAACGAAATATGAAATAAGTACTTGTCTTTTACTGCATTGTCACAGTGATTCTTTTTAAAGATACATACCTCCTCCTCATATTCAGAGCCACTTTCATCTTCACTGTCTGATCTGGGAGCAACTTCATAGCTGTACAAAAATGACAGAAAGACTGCGAATTACAGATAACAAGAGGAGGTAATAGGTTCAACACATCTCCTATTCAGCTTACATACAATATATTAAAAC
The DNA here is from genome assembly GCA_013399195.1 of Dicrurus megarhynchus. Taxonomy (NCBI): domain Eukaryota; kingdom Metazoa; phylum Chordata; class Aves; order Passeriformes; family Dicruridae; genus Dicrurus; species Dicrurus megarhynchus. The sequence continues at coordinate 403,016 of VXAD01005376.1, forward strand.
AAGAATAGAATTAGTAAACAAGAAATAAAGTATAACATGAAAAGTATCAATGCAAAGAGAAAAAACAGTCTACTTTGTACACTAACTACTTACCCAGGGTTCATTTCCAGCCAAGCATCCAGCTGACTTGCTTTGGGTGCTTCTGGTCCAAGAAGAACTTTGCCTGTTTCAGTGTGAGTCACTTTGACTGGAAGGTCACTCATCTGACTGCTCTCATCTATGGGCTAAAAATTCAAGTGACATTTTACACCATAAGGCAACTAACTTCATGCTTGTCTTACATAATTAAAAAACCTAATAGCACTATCAAAATTCCAGTTCTGAACAACCAGTGAAGTTTTGTTACTAGATGCCACACTTTCCCACATGACCACTAAGCAAGCACTGAGTCACAGTATTGCTCTGTGGAACATATTTTATATGACATCCACAAATATATCCCAGTATCCCAAGTAAATTAAAAAGAACGGCATGGAAAAGAATACACTTTTGGCTTTTGTCAAAACACAAGGTATGTAATTTTATAGGCATTTAATCCTGTTATTTATAGCAACAGACATCTGTAACAAAAAGCGTACAGTGACTTTATGACTTTTTTTTTTTTCTGAGAAACAAGAATCAAACAATTTAGCTCACTTTCTAAGTAAAGGCCTGTTTTAAAGCTCTGAATGAGGCAGCATATGCTCTGCTACCGAATGAAGAATATTATTTGAAGAATGACCCAGAAAAATTACTCATTTCCATTTGCTTCTGAGGAAGAAAGAACTTTCAGGTGTCTTAATCCATCATTACACTACACTCAAGGTATTTTTATAACGATGAGAAGATAAAACTATATGGTGTTTATGAGCTCAAACCAGAAAGTAAGTTGTCTATATACAGACCGCAAGAAAAATATTTCTTGTAAGCGCATTACAAAAATGAGAGGCAGACTTCAGCATACTCAGTGATAGATTCAATATACTTTTCATTTGAGTCTTCGATTTTCATAAGAGTGATAGGCTAGCATAAATGTTAACCTAGGTAATGATTATTTCTGTTTATAAACAACAGCTCCCAGAACAGTTGTCATCACAACTCTTTTTAAAGTTATAGCCATGACACACAAGCCAGAACAATCACTGGAAAGCTTTCTTTTTTTAAAAACCGAAAACCAACAACAAGAAAAAACAACCCCCTTGTAAAAATTCATACCTCTCCATCGGGGCCAAGACCAGATGCCATTCCTTCTGCATTTTCTTCAGCTTTCTACAGCAAATGAAGAAGTGAAAAATACTATGGTCAGATTAAAAATACAGAAAGAATACTTTATATGATGCAAACATTTTGGATCATGAATAGGTTTCACTTATTTCTGAACAGCGTGGAAGTCAAGTTGTTAAAGGTGTGGATGGATATAGACAGAGATGGGCCTTAACAATTAATACACATAAAGCATTTACTAATGTAAGGAGGGGACCTACTCACGTTAGTCAATGTTCTAAATCTGCATGTAAGAAGTGGCTGGCCCACTGAATTTCTGCTTCAGAGCTAGAGCTCAGTTGCTCATAGGCTATTCTAATGCAAATAAAATAGTAAATTATTTTCATGTGATTTACTACTAATTTCTTCTAAACTGCTTTAATCTTCATTTTGAAGGTGTCAGCAGGCATCACAGACTGCTGTGTACATTCATGCAAGGCACTTTTATATTGGTATATATTTTGAGTTTTTTGGTCTGACAACTAACTAGGAGGAGTATTTTGGGAGTTCTTTGAATTATATTCCAATCATGCGTAGACCAGAATTACTCAAATTAGAAACAAAAGGAACCCTGGAGTTCTTCGCTGGAGAAAGCTAGATTTTTTTCTCTCCAGGCACCAACCTGAGAAATTAGCAATATCTTCCCCAAGGCTTATCCACATCTACCTTACATAAAAATGTCAGCATAATATAAGGAAAAATGAAAGACATATAGTTTGCTTCTGCACTTTCCTAAACAATTCTGACCAAGAAAGGACATTTTACAGCTTCTCCTTACATCACACTGTTGAGTTTACAGTTCTACAGCAAAATACTATTTTGGATACTAATGTACATAGAATAGACTAACAACAAGAAGTTCTCTATTAAATTGTGTTTTAGAGATAAAAAACTTCCATCATTAAAGCATGTGATAAATATGGACCATCAAGTTATTCCTTTTTTTGTTTAAGAAGCGTACTTGAGGAATAGCTTCACTTCTCAATATTGATATAATCCTTAATAATTGCTTCAGCCTTTTTCTTTGTCATTGAAGTCCATTATGTAAAGCATAAACTTGAAATGAACATGCAGCAGCTGATGCTTAGTAGGAACAACAATACAAGCTTCAAGTCTGCCTGCTTCAGCATTTCTAGGCAGCAGGTATGACTGCTGACAAAGAAAGGAACTGTACCAGAAGTGAAGATTTTAAATAAACACATGGGCAGGATAAGTTATGAAAACAGGTATCTAGTCTTGGCTGAACACACTGCAGCGACTGAGGATACTTTCTCCCTGGATGAACCAGGGCTGGGATCCATTCTTTTACACAAGAGAATGCTGACTAATACATAAAGATTGTTAGAGCTTAGCCATGGGCAATGGAAAAGAACCTTACAACTCAAATCACAGAAAAGCAGGAAGCATCAGTGCTGTTCACTGGGCAAAAACCACGTTGACAATTTAATCCTTGAATTGGGGAAATCCCAATATTAAAACGTAGGAAGGCCCATTTTTTTCATTCTCTGTTTAATGACAGGAAAAACTACTACAATAAAGTGAAAGACTGCACAGCAAGTTGAACTAGCCTATCAGATGAAAATTTCATATGGAGTATTTTTTCTTATCCATGACTACAGTAGGAAGACAGAGAGAAAACACAAGCAGAGGAATGTGAAAAACAAACAGGGAAAATCGATCATGAAGATTACAGAAACTATCCCAGAGAAAGAATGGACTAATCTCAAATTTTATTCTACTAAGAATATAGGGTTCACTTGGATATTCTATAATGAGTCTGGCAAAGATTATTTCTTCACCATCTACTTCCTCACTGCCATTCCTAGGAGAAAATCCTAAGAACTCTCTTTTCTCATTTCTCTATAAGTACAAAACATTAACTACAGGTGTTAGTAGATTAAATTTTTGTATAGATTACAAAACACAGAAGCTTAAGGACTGAAAGTGTATGACTTCGAAAAAAGACACAGTGCCCACTAACTGCAACGTGTTCCGCAGCCATGCAATGACAAACTCATAGAATTCTAGATTAAAATAAAGGGTAATATTAGTGTAAACTCCTACTTCCTTCACAGATGAGCAAAAGATTGCTGGAAAGAAGTCAATTACAAACAAAAGGATGAAGATGATCAAGACAGAGAAAATATTTTTTTTCTCATTTTTGCTAATCTTTTTAGGTTTTAGAGTGGAATATATATAAACACTGAAAATATATAAACACTGAACAAGGGACGTATTTCCTTTCAACTTTAGGGACAGAAAATTGTATCTTTACTGACATGGCCAGAAGATACACTGTTTCTCATAAATACTTCAGGCTAAACTGACGTGGAAAGAGAAACATATCACAAATGTGGATAGTTAAGGGCATATGTACTTGTTATTAAAGTTATGCAGTTACTCCACATGCTGTCTCATTAATGATTATCTCTACTGTGCATTCCAATAAATCAGGCCTGTTCTCACTGGTAATACAGGCCAAGAACCGCATCCAAATTACATCTTAATTCTGTAGACAGGGTATTGTTCCTACGTTAAGAACATACCCTCAGGAACCGAGCAGAAGAAAACATTAACTATTTTTTAGGCCATTAACGTCCAAGATGGGTATTTTTCCATGCTGGTTCTTATTAGTGTATTTCCAGTACTGTTAGTAAACCCTGTAAACGTAATACTTGTATTTGTAGCAGTAATTAGTAGCAAACTAGGCATGGAAATGGATTATAAAAATCCTCTTATTCATTCTGAAAGAGATGAAACGTACTCTGAGGTCATAAAAAATTACGAATCATTCCTTAATCCCTATTCTACACATGGAATTTTTTTTTTTGAAAATTGCACTGTTCAATTTCAACAACTCTCTCTTGCAGGGGAAAACATTTCATATGAAGAAAAGTAGTCTTGAAAAGTTTCAATTAAAGGTTAAAAATGCACAACGAACAATACTACTGGCAAAATACCTATTTCCTATAATAAACCTAGCCAAGTTTCTTAGCCGTTTCCAATGGTCCTAACAAAATGGACTGAGTCAAGTGTATAATGTGGAAGTCTAAAATAGGTGCCCTGCATGAAACACCTACACAAACCAGACTCTTGCCATCTTCTTCATAGAATGTATTTTTGATACATTGCACTTTTGGGTACATTAACCCTAACTTACATATCTGTCCCAATTTTACCTGTACAAAGTTTATGAGCAAATTGTGTTATGAGAAGATTAATGTTAACAGCTAGGAATTTTATAATCCTGCCTCCTTTTCACCTTCTTTTGACTTAATAACAGCATACCTATATTTCAATAGGGAGAGAGATGAGTTCCCTCAGTGTTAAGAACTTGGTGGTGTAGATGTTTTTAGACACTCTGGTCTGTGTATGACAACTGGGCATCACTACATTTATCAACATTTAAATTGGATTTGAAGAAGACATGGCTTCAAAATATCAGCTGTAATTACTTGCCTTCTTTCTTCTCCTTCGCTTCTTCTTCTCTTTTGCTGCTTGTGCCTGCTTATGCTCCCATACCAGGTTAGTCAAGTTAGCCACATACTCATCCGTCTGCTGCAACAGGTAGGCTAGGCGTCTGTCCTTCTTTTGATCAATCAGCTTACGGTAGCCTTCTTCATCTTCAGCCTAGTGATACAAAAGAGAGGCCAGTCATGACAGAAATGATGGAGAACACACACCATCCAACTCCTATGTCAATAATCAAGTGTTATCTTAGGTTGACATGATCTGCACAGAGGGACAGCTACATGGGTAAAGAACTCATTGGATGATCAGGCTCAGGAGTCATACATTTGTATCAATACATCACAGAATCATATGGGTTGGCAGGGACCTTAAAGATCATCTAGTTCAAATTCCCCTGCTGTGGGTAGGGATACCTTCCACTAGACCACACTGCTCAAAACCACATCCAACCTGGCCTTTACCACTTCTAAGCATGGGGCATCCACAACTTCCCTGGGCAATCTATCCTAGTGTCTCACCACTCTCACAGTGAAGTATTTCTTCCTAATACCTACTCTAACCATACTTTCACAGAACCACAGAATTGTTATTAGGGTTAGAAGACCTCAAAGATATCAAGTATAACCATCAACTCGACACCGCCAGGTCCCCCAATAAACCATGTCATCAAGCACCACGTCTACATGTTTTCTGAACTTCCCCAGCAGCCTGTTTCAGTTCTTGACAACCCTTTCAGTTAAGTACTTTCTTCGATGCAAAATCTGATCTAAACCTTCCCCAGCACAACTTGAGGCCATTTCTGCTTGTTCTGTCACTTGTTACCTGGGAAAAGAAACCAACCCCCACCTTGCTATCAACCCACTTTCAGACGGTTGTACAGAGCAATGAGGGTGCCCCCTGAGCCTCCTTTCCTCCAGGCTAAACAACCCCAGCTCCCTCAGCCTCTCCTCACAAGACTTGTGCTCCAGACCCTCCACCAGCTCTGATGCCCTTCTCTGGACATGCTCCAGCACGTCAACATCCTTCTTGGAGTGGGGTCGCGAAACTGAGCAGAGGATTTGAGGTGTGGCCTCACCAGTGCTGAGTATAGGGGGACAATCCCTGCCCTGGTCCTGCTGGCCACACTATTGCTGATACAGGCCAGGATGCCACTGGCCTTCTTGGCCACCTGGGCACACATTGGCTCATGTTCAGCCGCTGCCACCAACACCCCCAGGTCAGCTTCTGCTCTGCAGGTTTCCAGCCACTGTGCCCAGCCTGTAGTGGGGTTGTTGTGACCCAAGGGCAGGGCTTGGCATGTTGCCTTGTTATAATGGCACTTTGCCGTATCACCGGCCTCAGCTTTTGATGTAGTCCATGATACAGTTGGCTTTCTGGTCTGCAAGTGCATATTGCTGGGTCCTGTTCACCTTGTCATCCACCAATACACCCAATATCCCTCTCTGCAAGGTGTCAGAGGATCGTACTTTACCTGAAGACAGTACGAAGAGCCATACCACAGGGGTCTATCCTGAATCATGTTGTGTTTAACGTGTCTATCAGTGACACAGAGGAAGGGATAAAGGGCACTTCAGTCAAGTTTGCAGAGGACATGAAATCAGGGAATACCTGTCAATATGCTCAAGAGCTGGGCAGCACTCCAGAAGGACCTGAACAGGTAGAGAAGTTGTACCATTTCTGACATTAAAGGTTTTCAAGACAGGACTGAAAAAAGCCTTGAGCAACCTGTTTTGAAGTTGATGTTAACACTGCTTTGGGAAGGTGGTTGGACTAGAGAGGTCCCTGACAGGCTGAGCGACTCTGAGACAGAGATTCCATGATTGTGCATATTTCCTACTCTCATGGACTAACGATTGGAAAAATCTGCAATAGTTATGACTGGCAAAGGAGGAAAAAAACCAAACCAGTGCCACATTAGGCAGATTGCAATGTCCTGAAACACAGATGGTGAATCTCCTACAGGGATGACTTTTCCAAGATATAAAGTGCAGGTAGTTCACCAAGAGGAAGAACATGGGAGCTGGATGTAAAATTGCATTTAGTCCTTTTTCCTGTATGAATACAAAACCTGTTCTTCTAGCTGCCTTGTGAAAATTTTATTTTGTTAGATTTATCTATCACTGTTCTAATCTGGTGTTACTTCATCTCTGATAGAGGTCACAATCAGAAACAGGATTCACCAGACAAACCCTATCTCTGAGTCATCCTGGCAACTTCTGCATCCTTGTCATACTGTGTTAAGTGTGTTGGACATACAAGGAATATTATTTTCATGTGCTGTGACGATATAACACAGCATGTCAGAAAAATACAAGTAAAGTAGCAGACATGCCTGTCTTGATTTTGGCTGAAACAACAAACTAAGAAGTATACAGTGCCTTATAAAAACCAAACATGTGTAAGAAGTATTTTAAAGATGATTACTTTAAAATACAGCACTCTGGGAGATCTCCTCCTTTTCTAGAGACACCAGAATGGCATACTGTTAGAAAGAATAGCTATAATGTTCAAATTGAGCTTGCAAAACTGCTTGCAAAATTCCATTGTTATGTTCAACCCATCAAAATTACAATGCTCAAACCCCAAGCTTTCAGAAAAAATAAATTACGATTATTGTTGTTGTTCTTCTTGTTGCTTCTAATGTTACTGAATACGCACTCTGTGTAATCTAGCCAAGGTACTTTTATACATTCAAACTTGTCTTGACAGTATCTTTTTAAATCCTACCAGTGCCCATTTTTGCACATGATGTATATACTACTGAGGTGTGACACAATCACCATTTCTAATCATAGTAAATGAAGGGAAATTTGTGGAATGAATTCAGCATTCCTGAAAAGATATGCAAAAAGTTTTAGACACAGCACATTTTCATAGACCATGCCAAGCATCTGAGAGGAGATGATGTTTTAAAAAAAATCACTAGTACACAGCTGTGAATTCCAAATTTACCACAACTGGCCTAAAACTCGATAGGCAAAATAACCCCATTAACAAAACACAGACACTGTTTTTGCAGAAGGATGTAATGGAGCAGTAGGTACAAAACCCTAAACTGAAAATGCCTATGAAATTCTATACGTACAGTAAGAGGTTAACCTGTCTTAGTGAAGGTGTTTTAGGAGAAAGCACTGATAATCTGGGCATTCAAATCTACTTCATACTTTTCAGCAGTGGACATCTTCATTACTTATCACACTGCATGTTCAATTTGACATAAGCTGAACCTCACAAGATACAAAAATATTTCCCAAATGTCAATATTGCTTGTATTTAAAATCAGCTCCTTTTTTTCTAATAATTAATATTTTTACAAGCTAGGTTAGACAAACTGCTGATGATTATCTCCAACTATAAAAAAGCTCTATAATACTAATTACTACATAATTTTAAGAAATGCTCTAGGGCCTACACATTTGTTACTCTCTTATGCAAGTTCTTAATTTACACTTTACACAAGCTTTTATTTCCAAGTTTCTATCATTGTTACATTTAATTTTTTCTGCATTTCATGTTGTGATTTTAAAATCAAACTGTTCAGCCCATATTCATGGGGGGAATAGATTATGGACAGGAACTAGCATTTATCTCTACACCTCTATTAGATACTTCCTGCTTTTTGCCAGCAAGTTACAAAGTAAGCTTGTCAATTTCCTTTCATTCTGTGTTGGTGAAATGTTAATAAAATGTTAAGACAGAGCTAACCAATGCCTTGAAGAACTTTATCTACCTCAAGTCACTGACATACATGTACATATGCACTCATCTGCCTATGCTTCAAATTCCAGAATTATTTTAATTCCTGAAATGTTGGCAGCCCCCTGACTGGTTCCACAGCATTCTGAGGAGACATGATTATACATAAACCCATTTTACTCTGTTCTTAGAATGATACAGCTGATCCTGTGGGGGTATAGGGAAGGAAAAACCATGAAATAGTAAGGAGTATGGTCTGAAGCATTACATGGGTAGAACTGACTGCTATTCATTCTCAAGATACATGCACTACTGATATGTATTTCGTATGTGGAATCAACTGTATGTAAAAATTGTGGAATAATGCCATGAACAAGTTAATCATTCGGAATCTTCAAAACTATACACCTAGAAATAAATCAAAGCCCATTATTTGTAAAATGGACCAACAGCCCTGCAATTATATGACAGTGTTAGTATATGAAGTTAGTAAGATTAAGTTGCTGTTATTCAGAAGTGGCTGTGCTAAGTTTTCGTGCTAGTAAACAAATTATTCCTACACAAAAACCTTGAAAAAGAAGGAGCTATAGGTTCACTCTCATTACCATTAACAGAAACATACGTAACAAACTGTAGTAGTTTTGGATTTATACTTTTTTCACTACAGAGTACTTTGCAAAGGAAACACATGGGGGTGGCTGAGATAGTACAGAAAGATATTAAAAGAATACAGTATGTAACTTTAACTGAAATAACCATATTTCTTCCTCTACTCCTTACCATTAGCCTCCTCATTCTTTCTTTCTCAATTCTCTCAGTTTCTTTTTTCTGCTCACGTTCAGTGTTGGCATGCCAAGTTGCCACAGCTTTAGAAAGCTTCTGAATTTTCCCAGCAACTGACCGGTGGTACTCTTTAAAATCTTTAGCATGCTGTAATATGCTATTCAGGTATTCCTAGAAAGAGAATCAAGTTAGTGCAGGCACTCTGACATAGCGAGGATTTGGAATCAGGAATACAGGAGTTCTAATCTTAAAGCCTTGCAATTACTTATCACACCATCCAGAGCTCTTTAATCAGAAGAACACCAAAGGTAAATAAAATATGTGAAAGAGAAGACCTGACCAGCAAAGCAAGGTGCATATCTGTCATGGGGTAAACACCTAATAGGTTAAAATACCTGGTGCTTCTGCCTACGCTTCCTCTCCTGCTCTATCTTCTGCTGTTTCTCAAGCTTTTCTGTCATACGAGCCTCTCTCAAAGTCTGGCGCTTGCTTCGTTTGTAGGCTTTGGAGTTCAGTGCTGTCTCCAGTGTTGTGTCACGACGCATGCAGGCCACTACCTCTTGCCTTAGCTACCAGTGGAGAGGGGGGGAAAAAAGCAAACACTCAAAAAAAATATAATAGCTTTTAATAAAACAACTTTAAACACTGTTATGGCAGAGTAAAACAGTAAACCCTTCAAAATATCTCCCAGCCTCCTCTTCCCTTTTCATTACAGTTCTGAAAAGATACAGCATTTATACAACAGCAGCTACATCTCTTACCCTAAACAAACCTTAAACCTTCACAGAACGGTCAAAAGTGTTAATCACTTTCAATCCTAGCTTCTTCCCTCTTTACAGGATGCTGGTAACAACTGTCCTGCTGCAATATAAGGGGCCAGCCAAGATGTTTTGATGTTAGCCATCAAAATAAAATGCAAATGGACCACACATATAACACAATTTCTAGTGCTGGACCTGAATATAACTGACAAATTGTTTCATTGCCAGCTGTACAGAAGACAGGTGGGAGAGGTAAATGTTAAGGGCTTGGAACAGTATTGCCATAGTCCCAGCAGTAGAGCAGGGAGAGCCTGCTGCTTGTCATCTGACCTCTGACAAAACTTCATTACAAAGGAGTGCCAAGGGTGCCAAGGGTAGAAGGAAGGAAGACTTGGACACCATGGTACAATGACTGCCAAGGCTTTTGTCAGGAAGTATTTTGCTTGACCTGCCAAATCGCATCTTTGTTCTTCCAAACTAGCTGTAAAAGCCAATGGCAAGAGGCCTGTAACAGTCTGTCAGTGTGATTCTTTTTCTGAGATTCATTTGCTGATATAGGTACTCAACATTCAAATTAAATCTTATGTATGAACCTGTTATGTTTCATTTTCAAAGTCAGTGCCACAGTGGAAATCCCAAAAACAGATGAGAAAAATACCCCACAAAACACCAACATACAATTCTTATTAAAACAAGGGGACTTGTGGAAATACAAAGTATGTCCAGAAAGAGGTATCTGTTGAAAAGATCTGTGCTGAAAATCAGCTTGCAGCCTGTCCAGCCCTTGTTTTGCCTTTGTGCCAATGCCACGTTCATTATGAAAGACACAGTTCTATGGTAACATTATAGACTGGAAGATAAAGCAAGGAGCAAAAGTAACACCTGTACATTTTTATTACCAAAACAAAATAACTTCCGTGACTTGCTTGTTAGCTCTCATGCAGAATCTGCTTACACTTTGCACTGCTGCAAAATCTCTTTCCAGTTTACTCTTTGCTGCATGAAAATGTTTGCTTGTGACTGCTATGAAAATTTTCCTCAAGTGGCATTACCTGGCGTTGGAAATTCAGTAACCTAAGTGCCTTCAACTCCACTGTAGCTTTGGTTCGCAGATCAGGGGGCAGAGAACCAGGCAAGTTCTCCAGTTCCTGGATTCTGTGAGCAATTCGAGCCTGAAGCCTACAAAACCAGAAAACTGAGTAAGACACCACAAGAAATCTGAAAGCTATTACTAAAATTATGTAGTAAAAATAGTCAATTTAACTCAGGCATCTACATGTGTTTTTCTGTTTTTTTCTGAACCAACAGGCTTTTGCAGAGATTACACTGGGTATCTTTTTCCACTTCGAGAATTGTCAAGTGATCAAAATGTCCCTTGGCCTTTCTTTTCAACTAAAACCAGATACATAAAAATAAACTTGGGAATTCTATTTTACACATAATATTCACGATTCTGCTTTCAAGCTTCTTTGATGGGTGTTGTTTTTATGCAGTGTAGTCAGCTATGATATGGACTGTACTTGCCTTAATATCTGGAATTCTACCTCATTATTTTATTGACAAAGTAAGTTCCTTCATAAAGTATTCATGGGTATATAGCTGCTACTGTAAATCAAATTCTACTTCACTCTTCCTTTAGAAACTTATTTTGCATTCATTTGCAAATTCAAGAGAGAGAGAGAAAGAAAGAATAATAGACTAGAGACACAGAACTTGATTTTTTCCGATTTTAATAAAAACAGAAGAATTCTGAAGTTCCTGGAACAACAAATAGGATGTAATGCTGCATTACTGCAGAAGACTATACTGGTGTCTTCAAGAGAGCAAAAAATTGAAGCAGAATCAGATAAGTAATGTTTGTCGTACAGACTGAAAAGCAAATTAAGAAGAGTTATTTCCTAATTAGAGAAAGTTTCATTAGAAGTTGAAAATATTTGTCTCGGTCCAGAAAAGTTCATTATTCCTGCAGGAAAAGTCTTCATTGTGAAAATGACATTGCCTTATTTTCTTATTTCCAGTTTATATACTACACTAAAAAAAGTTCACATTTTGCACAACTAGGCATTCCAGTTAGTAAGAAGATACTCTAGTTCACCTAAGGATGTAAAATCTTGAGAATTAAGCAGTTTCATGGAGAGATGTACTAGTGTACATTCATACAAAAAAGCAGCCAAGATATTCTAAATCACATGCTCTACCTGTCACTTACCCACACACGGATGCAATACTGCATCACAACAATTATTTATTACTGTTTTTCCCTTCCCAAATAGCTGCAGTGCTTCTCCTGAAATGACCACCTACAAAACAGTTACAGCCAAATCCCAATTTCCCTGACTTTAATGAAACCTTAAGGGAGCAGTCACAACCTTTCCAAACCTTTCTTCTGAGTTGTGAACTTATTAAAGCAACCGAATACTCAACATATTTTCAATTTCTTTTTTCATTCTTGTTACGAATGAGTGTTCCTTCTTGTACTATACATGAGGATGAGCACAAAAAGTTAGTCCAGGTTCTCCCTGATGTACCTTATGGTTTTAGATAACTTACTGTAAGAGTCACTTCCCAACAAACACAAAATGAAATGCTGACTTCACTAGTTCTGTCAGAATTGGTTTGTTTCTTTAACTTCAGGTATAAAACATATAGAAGTGTTTGCTGACATAAAAGTTTACACAACAGAAGTTCAAGCAATTGCCAAAGGTGGGTTGATCTTTACATTTCTATCATCAAAATTTGTAAGAAAAATCCAAATATACATGTTTCCTGAGATATGTCTAAACATAATCAAAGCTCACAGAGTATGCTTATTATGTACCATCAACAAATCATGCAGTCCACTCTCATATAAAACACACTTCACTGCTAATAATTTTGTTTTTCTCAACTTCAGTTTGTAAAATAGGGTATCAGAAATAAATGCACTTGAAATTTTATCATTAAATTATAGGGCAGATTAGTATATCCAGGATAACTTTTCCTTCAACTCTTTTCCTTCATACGTTGAAATGCACTCAGCTACAAACAATGACAGTTCAATGCTTTGGTGGGTGATTATCCATGCTTTAATAACCCAGTCAGAGGGAAAGCATAGGAACAAAAAGATCAGTACTTCTAACTCAGCAGAGATACTACCCCAGAAAACTTTTATTGTAACTCAGATCAATTCTCTATTTAAAGAACATCCAGCATAAAAAAAGTTGAAATACTAACGAAAATCTACAGTACACATATAGAAAAACAAAGAAATGACAACCAGATGAGTTACATATGAACCAAAAAAAAAAGAACGTATTTTGAAGTTTAATTTCATATTTTCCTAGAAGTACTATTTACATGTATTGTCTGCAGTACTAGTAGAGCAATGGTAATAATGTTTCCTTCAGTAGTCAATAGGATTTTTGAAAGAATTCCCATGCAAGTGAATGCAAGAACTGCTTGAGCTATCTCTCACCACAGCCACCTTCTACTCTTTAAAGAAAATGACCGCAGTTTGTTGTACTGCTGCTATCTTCATGGAAAAATGCTAACAGCTGTTAGGTAAAGAGAATCCAAAGAAAAAGGTTTTCCAGATCTTTTTACAATCACTTGGAGGATATCATATCACCATTTAAAGGATGTAATAAATTAATCTTTTCACTTCAGCAATTTATCTTCATGCAGAAAGTGGCTACTGAACGTACACAGAGATTTCTTTGCAAAACCAGTAATGCACCCATTCCTCATTAACTCGGGTCAATAGCAGGGGCTGTGGCTGTACATTCAAACCTGTCTGGCATGGATGCCATGCCATAAACCAAGAAGATACCTAAGAAGATACTCTGCAGGTAACAGAAAGAAACCACATACAATCTGTAGGACATTACCAACTGTATTATTTTTTACTTAGCAATGAGAATGAGAAGGTGGAAAAAGCCTTTCAACTTAATAGAACAACTTTAAATCATAGACATTATTATCTTTAAGACAGTTCTTCAGTGAGATTAAAAAGCAGCACTTTAGTTTGAAGAAAGCATTAAGTAGAGTTTTATAAAAACATTGTATTGTATTTGCATGGCTAGGTGTTGCTAGCAGGGGGGCTACAGCGCTGGCTTCTGTGAGAAGCTGCCAGAGGTTTTCCCTTTGTCCAGCAGAGCCAATGCCAGCCAGCTCCAGGGCAGACCCTCTGCTGTCCAAGGCTGAGCCAATCAAAAATGGTGGTAATGCCTCTGTGATAACAAATTTAAGAAGGGAAAAAAAGTTACTGGGCCGATCTAATTGCGGCCACAGAACAACAGGGTGAGAATAGGTGAGACGAACAAACAGACACGAAGATCAGCGGAGAAGGAGGGGCAGGAGGTGCTACAGGCAGCAGAGCTGAGATTCCCCTGCAGCCTATGGTGAACACCATGGTGAAGCAGCTGTGCCCTTGTAGCCCATGGAGGACTACAGGGATGCAGAGATCCACCTGTAATTCAGTTTTCAAAGTATAATGCCCCTTTATTAAAAGGGTTTAGTGTGAGATCTCAAGGGCCAACTGTTTCATAAAGCTTTCACTAACCTCAGTGTTTTCAGGATAAGGATGTTTATTTTGGCTTTTTTTCTACTCAATTTTTATTAAGAAATTGTGAATACATGTTTCTGAATTAAACTTGCCTATATTAAAGCTAAATCCAGCACCATTCAAACCACAGAAGCTGTCAAACTGCTTTTTTTAAAACTTTTGTCCGAGATTATTTATAAAGTTTTAACTAATGAAAAGATTTCCAGGAGTTCTACATATTCTGGAATTCAAAGCAAAATCAAATACCAGTAATGTTCAACATTAAAAAAGCTTGGATCTTACATCTATGTTCTAGGATAAAAAAGAAAAAAAAAAAAAAATAAAACCCTTCTGGCTGCAGAATCCATATCAAACTTTCCTCTTGCTCTGCCAAGAACATCAGTGTATTTAGAACCTAAGAGATATGATGTATCTGTAACTGGTTCTCCAAATAAGTAAAAGCATCAGTGTTATTTTTTGTCACTTCTCACTTTCCTCTGTTTATGAACACTAAGACACAATAGCTTGGCACAAATAGTGCAACACAGCAGGGTGAAAACACATGAGGAATAACAATTTGAGGTTAATTGACGCAGAAAAGGTTACATCCTACCGGCCATATGATTCCTGGTTGAAGTTAGTGCTACAATTCTTCTGTCAGAACAACTGTGAAACCATAAAATGGTGTGTTCTACAAGCTTTCTGAAAAAAGATGCTGGAAAGTAGTGATTGCTCATGCTGAAACCATTATAGCCATTCAGTCCTAAGGTACATGGATAAGACTGGCAGAATGACGACAAGAACACACTGATAGAATACTTAAGCAATACCTGACACAAAATAGAAGAGATTTTCTGTAATCAAGGCCTGAATTCCAGGCATGGCATCACACCCTAAAATGCTTCATGGTCTTTTACCTTCATAAAGCTAAAGTCATTAAACCAGTTTTCCATGAGATCACCATCCCTCTTGGCTACCTTTCTCTAAAAACTCAAAGTAACAATGCAAGATGCATCATTAGTCCAAACCAGGTAATATTCTGAGTGCAATTACTTTCTTCTGATAATCATCAGGAACATAGACGCAGGTCAAAATACTTCTGCCTGGCAGATTCTCCAGGTCACTTGTTAAATAGGCTTGATGATGAAGAGGGAAGAAGTCTCTAACTCCAAAAGAAATGTTCTGCCCTATACTTTGTAAGAAATATACTTCATCATCTAAACAGAACACTCAGGAGGCAATTTTTGAAAATCATGCCTCCTAGTACACTTTTTTTTAATCTTGCCTGTGACTTTCTTATTCTCTCCACTCTTCAGTTGTCCAGCCAAATCCATCATACTAATAAAATGTGGGTTTGCTGTGGCTACTAACTCCAGCCTTTTGATCCTCTCTGTTCTCTTCTAACTTCCCTTTGTTTATAATACTGAAAACCTTGTGCACTAAATTAGTTTCTCTGTATACTACAAGGATTTTGATTTCCCCAACTTTCAGTGTTTGCAAGATCCAAGTAATACACTAAACTCAGCAGAGCCCTTGAGCCTGTTTTAAACTTAAATGGTTTGCAATGATACCACCAGCATGCTTTACTAGTTCGTAATTTGCGGTAGAATTAAATAATTGTTTGGTTCGATGTTTGTGTACTTCTAGTAACACAACCATTCTCTGGAAACTTTGTTTACACTATTACCACTACAGTAGCAAGGAGTTCTAGTTAAGGATGTGAAAATCATTTTCATCTTATTATTCACTTTTACCTATATTCACGTTCTTGGAGTATTTCAACAGGATCCAATCCTTGTGGCTTCTGGATAGGGCTGATGCGGTTCTGCTTTTGCTGCAGCTGGACAATGGGTGAAGGTTGCCCAGGTGGGGGCTGTGGTACAGAGGGCCCAGGCATGGTGGCAGCAGGCTGGGTGGCAGGGGGAGCAGGAGAAGGCCTCCCACTAGGAGCTGGCGCTGGAAGCTTTTGTTGTGCGTTGGAGACGCTCATATCTGGGGCTTGTCCTGAAACATAAACAGTACTGATTCATAACACGAAACATGGAAAGAAGGAAGAAAATCGAGATGGCTTTCTAAACACAGGACATGAAGGTAAGGTAAACATTCAAAATCTCCATGAAAGGCACATTGAGACTACACTGTTTTTTGAACCAGACATACTAAAATGCAAGTATACCACACATTGCAAGAAACGGCTGAAAGAAAAACAAAACACATGAAACTTTGATGAATGCCATTTCTTTTGCTATTCCTGTAGACTTTTAATTCTAATGTTGCAAGAAATAAAACAGCTGTAGAACTGACTTCCAGCAAATGCAAGACCTCATTCTACCTCTTGTTCAGTATCCCTGCACTAGGCAGAAGCAAGCATCTACAACCACAACCTGACAAGCACAAGTAGGTCTGATTTTAGACCTCTATCAGAACTTGATAACCATATGAAAATTTTTACAACTGTATTGATAAATACTTGCCAGATATAAATAGCTTTTGTTTAATTATGATCTCCCATTAATTGTATTTATTTCAAATATCAGGAACTCAATAATTCTAATCATCTTGAAAAGCAACACCTCAGTTAACAAGAAAATAGTACCTGTCATTTACAGTCACTAAGGGTCATAGATTTCAGTATTTCATTATGACAAGTTACTCATGCATTCAGATGTTCATGAACTCACTAATAACAGACATTGCTAAAATAAAGATGCCACTTAATTGTCTGAAGAGTCATAGTCACTTAAGCCAGGGAAAACAGCTACAAAGTACTCTTGTAATCAACCTTAATTCAAAACCAACATCCTGAAATCTATAGAGATCACCATTTGTCATTCACACATCTGCATCAAACTCCAGAAAAGGAACTTGAGCACAAGCTGTAGATTCTGTATTTAGCAAGACTGCATTTCAGCTTATCAAAAGAAAAGAAAGCAAGCCAATCAAAAGCCTCTGTGCAACATCAGTTCTCAGGGAATCTGAGAAGTTGAATGACTGCACGATGAACGACAAATAAATTTGAAGACATGGGGAGAAAAGTTACACTGTTCATTTTATCTCAAGTCTTATCAAGTCTGATCATCCAAAGCTATTCGATTCCAAAATAACAAAACAAACAAAAGGAAACAGCGTAATTCTACCATGATTTGAAAACTTTTGTTTACAGTAGCAAAGGTGAAAGACAAGCTTGCTATAATTAAGCATGCTCAGAATGTAACTTATTAAGTTTTATGTGTGTCCATCAGAAAACTTACATATTTTGTTCTGATTGCAAAAAGGGGCTTCACGTTCAGTCTGTCTAAAAATTGAAGTAATTTTATGTGGGTCTTTTCCAAATTAATAAAAGGTTAGACTCTCCTTGATTAAAATCTTTGATGTGATTTTTCTGCACAGCTTTTTACTTTCCTTTTTCACTTTTCCCCACATCTTTTTTCCACTATACCTTCAGTCCAAGTTTTAGGGGTAATGGCAGTTGTATGTCCAGGCATCCCTGGAGCAGGCCCTGGTCCAGTTGCAGCACCACTCATTGCATGTAACCCAATACCTGCAATTTGACAGAAGAAAAAAATTTGCTAAGACACAAAGCATTTCCAAGATTCAAATATCATTGTTTACTAGCATGCTAGTCTATTCAGGCAAGTAGTGCATTTCTTCATTAAATAAGGATTTAAGTGGGTTTTATTGTTAATACATACACCTAATGAAGTGTACCAAAATCGTGTTTCATGAAAAAAATGAACTTAGGAGTAAAAGCCATATTCACCAAAATAAAGAGAACAGTGACATTATTAAAACCTAAGAAAATAGTATCATCTTAACTCTCAATTCTAACGCAAACTCAGTAATGGAAGTGCTCAGAAACCACAGGTGCAGGGTGTTATATAATATAACACAGTTTTCTTAGGACCAAAATGTGCTTGTTTACCTCACTGCAGTATCTATTATCATTGTGAGAAAAAAGTAAGTACACTTCCTTTTCCTTATGTTTTTCAGTTAACAGCACACTATACATGGTTTATTTTCAACAACCTATATAATCAGTCAACTCGATCCAGATTATTTATCTACTTTCCTGCATAGCAACAGGAGACTGGAAATTCACTCAGAAAAACAAGGGAAATTGCTATCAGTAAAGTACAATTAACATTCAAAAACTGCCAGGCATATCAGGATAGACACAGTACTGCACAGTGAAATAACTTTTATTTCAGTTTTGACAATATCCTATTAATAACAGATGTGTTTTATGCACTTGCTCAAGCTTATTACCAAAGGCCATGCTATTCACTTTGATGCCAGAATACAGTCCCAAACTACAGCCCTGCACAGCACCCATTTCTTGATCTATCACAGGCAGAACTTTGAGAATTACCTGAGCAATGATTCTTACCAAAGATTCACTTACCAGACTGTCTGTTGAAGGCACTGGGAGGCTGCTGCTGTTGAATGCCAGGCAGGGTTCTCTTGCCCTGGACAGCAAGCTGGAGGTTTTCGGGTAAGGGCTGACCCCTCGCCAGCATTTTGTATGCTAGAATCTGAGCCCGCAGCTGATGCAGCTGTGCAGGGCTGAAAGGGGAAGGCCCTCTGTTAGGCTGATTCATAACTTGTGGGTCTCCTGCTATAATGGGTCCTGGCTGACTGGGAGTCATCTGAGGTGGTGTTGGACCTCCTCCAGACATTGGACTGGACACGTGCTCTGGTGCTCCTAGTGGAGATGGGTGTGGAGACATATAACCTAGAACAGGTAGAAGAATCATGAACTTGCCACTCTGCTAGTTAAACCTAAATTCCATCCAATTTTTTAACAGTACATAAAGTATAAAAGTGTCTCTCTCATGTCAGGATAGCTGTAGCACTTTCTGCACAGACAAAAGTGCAATCCAAAGTTCCCTGGGATATCAAGATAGCCTCAGGAGCTTTTCTTCGAGAAGAACTACAATTATTTAGTCCAATAATTGCTAAAAATAACAATTACCTGCATATTTGGAGTAAGACAAACTAAAACATGAAATACAGAAGCCTGGGGATATAGTGTTGTTTACTAGAACTCTAGAAAAATGTTTCTTTGTGGAACACGTGCAGTGAAGTCTGCCTAGTTTATAGCTTAATATTCTAAATCTATTTTGATGCACTCACATCAAGGAATATCCATTAACTTCTACAGGCCCTCTTTGCTAATGCTCACCAACATAGAGAAATAGAAATAAATAGTATTCACTTTCTGTACAATTACTCTTTAATTTATACAGATTAAAGGTTTGAGCCAGACAAAGTATGTTCAACACCTTTTGCCATCTGGGTGCTCAACAACTTGGAACATCAATTGCAAGCATAAAAATCACCCTCTGAAGAAGCTGCTGAAGACTACACCAAGAGCAATCACAGTTCTGAAATGAACAGTGCTTGTACCTTATTAAAGCACTTGAAAATGAAGTGGTTTTAATTCTGAATATTAATTCCACTTACTAAATATTTTCCTGAGCTTCACAAAGCCCAATAGACAGCTAGTTTTTGGGGACTTTGTCCACCAAGAGTGAAAAAGAGGTAGCAATATTTACTCACTTTGCTCTGGTACTGTGGAACACAACTAATCTTCTCACAAATTGGAAAAGTCTAAAAAAAATTTGTAAAAATCTGGAAATCTTCTGGCTCATTTCCATATTCCATGTTCATAAGCCACAGACCATAACTCCAAAGATCATGGTACAGTTAATGATTCTGTGACACCCAATCTACTCTTCTCCCAATCTTCCTGTCATTTTGAAGTTAAACTACATCAATTCCATCTATATGTAGTACAGATCACAGAAGAAATTTCGCTCTTCCTTTAGCTTCCCTGTTCTTACTGACCCTTCAGTAAAGGCAACAAAGGCAAAACCTCAAATTAATCTCAACTTCTCTGGGATGACAGCAGCTGTAAGTCATTAGAACTTAAACAGTGAAGAGATAAGATCGTCAAAGAACTGAAGTTTGTGCTCAACTTAAATAAAGGTTGTAAATGTATGAGACAGAAGAAAAAGAAGAAAGGATTTCAGTTCTCCTAAAAAAAGGAAAATGAGATAGAAGTACAGTGGGTAAAGGGGGGTTTGTGATGGGAAGAGACCAGACAAGACAGAAACAGACCAAGTTCAATTTAAAGATAATGATGACAGGAAAGGAAGATGATTTTGGTGAGAGTAAGAAAAGTTACACAGTTCAAGAGAAAAATGAGGGGAGAAGTTCAAGGAAAAGGAAGAAAGAGACGTTAAAAATGTAGAACTATTGGAGCTATATACTAGTTCAATATAAAAACGATCTATACATCCCTTGTTGGTGATAAAAAGTATGATAAATAACTGCAAGTTTACTCCATGTATTCATCTTCTTCCACCAACTTACTTTTATCTTTTTATTGTTTTAACAAAAGAGGGGAATCTACAAATCCCTCTTGCTGAGCACACTGCTTAAAAAAAGCACCCATCACACCACAACAAAACAAAACATACGCAATTGCATTACTGGTTTATACTATAAAACGGGGTTTATTGCAATATTTATCCATTACTACATTTCTAAATCTCAGGATTTACCTTAAACGGTACCTAATTGCAATTACGTTGTTTTCTGAACTGCTTTTGAAAGAATGGTTTCTGTCCTTCCTCAAGTTATATTGTCCAATTTAGAAATTCCGTAATGACGGACAGTTTTCAGACCCAAGATCTTGAAGTGCATCTGGACTACAAAAATTTAGAACAGTGGTCTAAGACATTGAGTATTTGTTTTCAGTCCTGACAGTTCAAGCTGCAAAGTCTGTGACTAAGTTTTGCAAAGAGGAGTTTTCAGAAGCAGACATTTTTTGATCTTTCCAGATATATATTTATTACTTACACTTTCTCTCTTCCTCAAAGTCCTCTGTATTAGGGTCCTTAAAAATAGAAAACTGTGCTTGACAAGAGGAAGAATGAAAACAAAATTCCCATAAAATACATCAGGGAAGAACAAAATCCTTCCAAACTTCTTGTAAAGGTGCTAAAATGTGGCATTTACACAATGTAAATTTTATGATGCTATATGAAAATTTTCCTTTTAAGTCTGAAAACTTTCATACAATGACAGTGACAAAAGATACAGCCACAAGCCTGTCCTAATAAAGTATTTACACTACTTGCTTTTTTCCTATCTTATTACACATACTCTAACACAGATAAGCATACGCACAAGAAGATCCCCTAAAATTGAGTTTAACCACCATAAAAAGACAATACATAACCTACAGTTCTGAACAACACAGAGAATAGAAGTCACCCACTACCGGGTAAGGGAGGCCAAACAACCCTGCCTATCATTTAAAACTCTGGTAACTTCTAAGCTTTATCAGGCTTCTCCAGATCTCGTCTGTTCTGAAAACCTCGAATGATGGTGATTCTTAATCACTCTCATGCTGAATTTCCTTTCCCGAAAGTCCCATCAGAATTCCACTTACACAATTTGTAACCATTTCTTCTCTGCTATTACTGTGCACCTTTGAGGAGTGTCTTGTCTGTCTTTTCCGTAATCCTTCAACAGATTATAGAAGAGGCTGCATCAGAAACCCTTCTCAAGTTTTCCTAACCGTATGCATAATCAGAAACATACTTAATCCCCCTTTGGTATCACCTTTTTCAGCAGAAATACATCACAGCATGTCACAAACAATGTATATTCTTTACAGTATTAACATTGGAAGAAATCCTAGTTCTAACACTTCATCAAGTACTATTGGAGAGCAGACTGTACACAAAGTTTCTGCTTTAATTGCTTTTTGTTTCACTTCAGTTAACAGAAACAATAACATCTTTCTTTTCTGTTTTAAAGCTGAAAAATCAGAGCGCTAAAAATAGAAACACTTTTTTCTCCAGTTTTAATGCTAAAATGAAACAGAAAGAACACCTACAAATGAATTCTAAACCCTAGTAATGATACAGAAAGAATCAAAGTTTTAGCAGTCCAGACACTGGAATGTTCAACAGAGGTTTCGAACCTCCACTAAAATTTAGTAAGTCTTAAACAACAAAAGTGTCTGACGATCACAGAGGTCACATCTTTATGCTAAAACTAACAGCAAGGGTATATTTGTACTCAAGAATGTGACAGTATAACTCACTGAACTATCACTTCAATCATCAACTGAAGCTAGTTTAAAAAACAAAGAAAATAAATCAAGTACATCTCCGCAACACACAGTACAAAAGCATAATGTCTTGGAACACAGTGAAAAATATGTCCATATTGGACTGAGGCTACAAACTTTCTTAAGGCAAGCAAAACGTAAAATTTCCCTCTCACTAGTGTGGCCAGGGTTAACAACTTGTGAAACTGAACAAAGGAAAATAGAGGTCACATGTGTGCAAGCAATTTAAAAATAGGACTGCAGAAATAAAATTGTTGAGAGGTCTTACACTGGCAGGCAGATGAATAAGGTGCCAGGTCTGTTCTCATCTTTAAAAGTCTGAGAGAACTCAGAAAAGGAAGTGCAACTAATTTAAGAACAGTAGGGACAGTGAATGTTGCCTGTGAAGTAGCAGTATATTAGTGAATTCTGTCAGTTAAAAAATGGTGTGTCTTTTTAAGTTCAACAAATACTACATGATTATTAAAAATTAATACAGAACAAGTCCCAGAATCCTAAATTCCTTCAGCCCTTATGTTCCCATTTACAAACAGCAAGAAATGACAGCCAAACAATTCAAATTGGTCTGTATTTCATGGCTGGATCACAGTAAGTTAATTTAATTTTTACAAATCCCCAAAAAATATGTAAACTGTTTATTCCAGTCCATTTATATATTTTTATGAAGTCTTTATAATACAAGTATTTTACTTTATATAAATATTTGGCTCATCTTTGCAATTTCTCCCCAATCCCCTTCAAAAGTCAATTATAACCATGATTTTAATCAGTTGGGTAACTGTTTAACAGCCTAACAATTTACATTAAATTTCATGGTCCTCAAATACTGCGAAATTCACCACAGTTCACTCTCAGAGTCAGAAGATAGTTTCCAACTTAATTCAAAATCAGTAATGCGTAGTAAGCTTACTATTTCAACAGCTAAATAAGAAGTTGGAGCAATGGATTTTCCATTCATTTAACCTATGAGCATCAAAACAAAGGCATTAAGACTAAACTGGGTCATCATTGTGCCTAAGTTCAAGAAGAGAGAATCTGTCATTAAAACTAGTCAGGAATGTTACCCTTTCTCCAGTTTGGCAGCAAGACTGGAAGGAGTAACTGTGAGGAGAAAGATACCAACTCACAGTATTTGCCCCCATAAATTAATGTCATACTTCCGAAAATCATCCTATTGCAGTATGCAATAAAAGTATGATGATCTGTCTGAGCTAGTAAAACATTCTTTCTGCATGACTCACATCTCACTGAGCACCAAGAAAAAAATAAATCCAGAAACTAAATAATAAAGTTGCATACCTTAACGTAGTAATTACTGTTAGTTAAAAAAATGCAAAAATCTCAGAACAGTAACTGCCCTTCAGTGAACAGGCACTTAAGTAAAATGACAAAGTTCATGCAGATTTAGCTTTCAAATGTTTCTGATTTGCTCATCATTCATTTCACCTCAAAAAACGGTAGTTAATTATTTAACATAGACTGTAAGGATCATTACTTCCAAAATTCTGTATCAACTTTCTCTTTTTCAATCACAACTGTATGTTTCATTTACATAAACTATATCTACAACTGCATGTGCAGTTGCCAATTTACTTCTAATTTATCACCCGCATTTGTAAGCATATATTTTATAAAAAATCTTGCTTTTGTACTTAGAGACAATCTTTTGCAAGACTTTCTTCTTTACCAAAATTACTAAAAAGAACTAAAAAGACTGCTATTAGAACATCTGACATTTAAATGGAATCTCATTTTGTGATCACTTCCCATTGCAAACTACATACAGAAGGACTACAGCCTATGGATTAATCACAACTGTTCCACTCAGATCTCTTAAGAACCGAAGCATTTTATGAAGACCATCCACCCTGCCATTGTCAAAAAATGTAAGAACATATTTTCCCACTCTAGCTTACCAGTTCTTCTCAGAATCTCAGAGCCTGTGAACAGGCATATTTCTGTCAGTAAGGGACCATTACAGTTACAATAGTCTATCTAACTTGTCCAAAACAGACCAAAGAGTCTTGACCTCTAAACAAACTTCTCCCTTTGGTGTATGAAACAGATGAGAAAGACATCTAGTGTTGACTTAGCTTTTGTATGACACAAAAACTAACACAAATACTTAGGTCATCTTTGTTCCAAAGGTTAATTATCTTCATTAAGTAAGATACAGCTATTTAACACATTCTGAATTGAAATAATTTGAATTTGCAGGTAATGAAATACACTGCCTCCTTTTTTTTTTTTCTTCCCTTTAAAGGCTCCACCTATTAAAAGCCCTTTTACTACTTGGGAATGTGCAGATAAATCAAATATTCTTTTAATTCTCTCATCAGATAGACTAAAAAATGGAGTTCAATATTTTCCAGGATAAACCAAACACTCTTCTCAGCAGTATAAACTGCTTTTTATGAAACAGTTACACCACTACACAGCAAACTATTTTGCTCCTAGACATACATTATTGTTGGCTGTGCTAAAATCAATGCTAGAAAAATAAGCACATTCTTCTCAGATTCTGATCAGCCTTTGTAAACAACTTACTGCTCAACCTCTGTGCTATATATATAATTTTTATCTGTACTGACTTTAAACTTTTCTCCAGATCACAAATACCTTGAACAGCACTGAACCAAAACAGACTTCTAAAAGACTAGAAAAATCCACAATTGGATGATCATCTTCTAGTTACAGGTAAGTTTTAATTTGTCATTTAATTATCTTAATATATCAAATCCAGATTATATTGATTTTACTTAGTGATATCTTTCTCTTAAATCACAGTATCATACAGTAACAAGCCAAGGAATTTATTTTAAACTCTACCAGGCAGACAAGGTTTGTCTATCGTCACTGCTACTGGCTTTAACAACGCACAGAGAAGCCCCAAACATGGGCTAGGATCATTTTTCCTGACAACTGTAAAAATACTGTATCACACCCCTCGACATTTTAATGAAGGAATTTAGCTTATGATGTCCACAAAAAATAACAGACTTGTTTGACTAGTATAGAAATATAATATAATAGTATCATATTTACCTAAAATATAGTAAATTTGTCAGTCTAAAGGCTGACTTTATGCAATTCAGAAGGACTTGGACAAGCCCAAGAAGTGTGACTATGTGAACTTCATGAGGTTTAACAAGTCCAAGTGCAAGGTTCTGCACAAGGGTTGAGGCAAGCCCCAGAATCATACATGCTGGGGAGTGAAGGGGTTGAGAGCAGCTCAAGAAGGGCTTGGGGATACAGGTGGACAAGAAGCTTGATGTGACCTGTCATTGTGTGGACAAAGCGCAAAAAGGCAAAGGTGCGCTGCATCCAAAGCAGCGTGGGCAGCAGGGCCAGGGAGCGGATTCTGCCCCTCTGCTCCACTCCAGTGAGATCCCACCTGCAGTGCTGCATCCAGCTCTGGGGTCCCCACAGGAAGGACATGGAACTGTTGGAGGGGATCCAGAGGAGGGCCACAAATATGGTGTATTGTGTGTATGATGTACCATCTCTCCTGTGAGGACAGGCTGAGAGAGTAGGGGTTGCTCCCCCTGGAAAAGGGAAGGTTCCAGGGAGACCTTATTGTGGCCTTTCAATACTTGAATGGGGCTTACAAGAAAGCTGGAAAGAGACCTTTTAAAAGGACTGTAGTAACAGGACAAGGGGGAGTGGTTTTAGACAATAAATTCAGACTTGATGTAAGACTTTTTTTTTTAATGAGGGTGGTGAAACTCCAGCCAGGTTGCTCAGAGCAGTGGTAAATGCCCCATCCCCAGAAACATTCCGGGTCAGTTTCAATGGGGTGCTGAACAACTCTGAACAATAACGGGGCTCTGATCTAGTTGAAGATGTCCCTGTTTACTGCAAAAGGGTTGGACAGAAGGACCTCTAAAGGTCCTCTTCCAACCCAAACCTATGTTTCTTTGATTCTGTGATTTTTCAAAAAAATTATTCTTGATGGTCTTGATAGACAACATCACAGAAAATTAAAAGATAGAAAATTTTTATTTTACCTACAACAATATTTACTGATACTTGGCCATTCTCCCTAAGATTTCAAATTAATGGGCAAATTTAGGATGATTCATTTCCTGGGGTTGTGGACTTATTCAGCCACTTTACCTCAAATGCCCCCCAAAAATATTAATTAGTGCATATTTATCTATGACTGCATACTTATCTATTTAAATATGAGGACTACAAACAATAAGCCATGAAAAAAACAGACCTAGCACTAATGAGTTGTATTTTCTATTTGACACTTATATGGTTAAAAATTGTACATAACTGTGTACTGCAAGCTCAACTATCAGACATCTAAAAGGAAGTGAACCCTGTAGCAAGTCTTGGTTTCTACCATACCCAACCAAAGATTTTATCAGGACTTCAAGAGTTACCAGGCATCTTTCCATGGATTCTCAGAGAAGTCATACTGTCCTTTTGCCATGAGCATGGGCATGGGTAAACTCTCTTTCACCACACTGCTTATCTCCACAAAATTTGTAAAAAACCAAGTGTCCTACTTTCTCTAATGTCATGGGAACTCACACAGAAAATATCCAATAGGCTGACAGGCTATTAAGGAACCTGATTTTCTACCCTGGACCTGTACACTAATGGCAAAAATGTACAACTCTAGTAGATGGGACTTTGCCCAGAACAGCACTTTTATCAGAACAGCATCAAGTGCCATCACCACTTTTTTTGTGGAAAAGACAACTGTGTAAGAACAAAAGCAATTAAGACGTAGAGGCAATGAAAGCTAAACCAGTCCTTTATAATGTCAAAAAAAGTATCTGAAATATTAGAACGTCTGGGGGTTTTTTTTGACCATTTATTTTAAAAGCCTGCTCCACATCAGAACTCTAGTAATACCTGTTTACATTGTAACAGTTTGCTGGCATACACAAAAAAGAGAATAAGAATCTAGTCTGACAGAGAGCAGTCTCTAGCCTGACAAAGTTACTACAATCAACTTTTTGCAATGAAAAACAACCTGGAAATCTGACCTCAGCCAGCACAGAAAAAACAACTCAGAAGCTACTTGTTTTTGAAGCATTTTCAACCTATGCTCCTGTATTTTTCAGTATATAATGTATGAATTGTCCTGATGCCATGATGATTTTTTGTCTTTCCTTTTAAACCCCTTTTATACCTTTTACAACTTCTGTATTCCTTAGTGCTTTTTGCCTACATTCTTGGACTTGTTTGTTAAGCTACAAGACTAAACATTTTAGAGGTTTTGTAGTTAGGGATCAACATTCCCCAGACCCCAAGGTCCTCTCCAGAACACATTTTATAAACTAAGATAGAACCATCCAGGGGAAGGTTCCTCAGGGAGGAGGGCTCACTCGAGCCCCTCATTGGGGAATTTATGATAGATGTGCTAATTAGTAAAACCTATGTTATACCAGATCTTTTGAGGGAAGAGCTCGGGGCAGTGTATGGAGGTGCATTCCACCTGGACGTAGTGCACCTAAGGATCCTTTAAATAAATAACAAGGTAAAATCCCTTTTTCCCTTCTAACCGTGTTTGACTCTTGATTTTAAGACCAAGAAAAGGCATCAGTCCCATCTTCATCTTTAGACTAAATGCTTTGCTCATTTCATCCCAAGCAAAATTCAAAGACAAGTGAAATTTGTCTCTCAGATGATCATGCTTATATTTTGTTGTAATTAATGAGAAAGTTTTACCTGATGAAGAACTTGTCTCTGCAAAGTCAGTTCTATTTTACTTAATTGATATTGAAAGGTTTAACGCAAAAACATTACTTTCTAATTATCTGGGTCCCAGACTGGGATTCAGCCGGCAAGTTACACACAGGAGTTTCAGTTGCATACCACTGAAAAGCCACAAAGAAGTTCAGGCTCAGTCTTTTTGGTGATTTGTACCTGTTTACCCCTTCCAGCATTTCTCTTATCCTATGTACATACATTAAACAAGAACCCTCTCCTAAGAGATATGTACAGAGTGTGTCACACCAAGAGCCTAATTTCATCTGGGATTCTTCAGGTGTTGCTGTAAAATAATTAACGATGCAACACAGAGAGCTTTATCTGCTGTCAAACTTATTAATACTAGCAGGTATTTCCACTTAAATCTCCAAAATACCAAGCTGCTCACAGAATGCACATCCATTTATGTTCCAACCTACAGGACACAAGGAAGGCACATAGCAATGTGTTAAAAAGCATTTCTATCTTTCTATTTTAAATATTGGAAAGAACTTTGATCAGGACTTTACCAGAAACTACAGACATTAAAGAATGTTTCTCCAGGTTTGCTTGGGTTCTTCTAACTACTTCACCAAAGGATTAAAATAAATCATATTATAATGCATTTACATTTACAGTAGCCACATAAGATAAGTTGGTGGGGCTTTTTTTTTAGAGATGCGAACTGAAATCTGTCACAGACTTGCCCCAGGCACAGACTTGAACCTTAGCTTTTTTCCAATACATGCCTGATGGACGGGAGTCCAGGAGGGATTCAGTTATTTGCCTTGCCCTGTTCAGCTTTTCCAAAGCAAGCTGAAAGGAAATAACTGGCAATCTGTTACATGGAACTACAGACTCTTTGTGGAACAAGGGGCCCCAAAATCATAGAGCATGCACAGTATGGGTAAACCTTGGCTATGCTGGTCCATTGGACTCTGAGGTGGACCCATTCCAGGATGAGGAGGTCTCATACTCTTCATGGAGCCACAATGAACATCTTCAACCATTCCTTTTTCATGCAAGCCATCAATAGACTGTGAAAACAAAATAAGTATTTAGAGAGAGATACTACATAAATCCACTCTAAAAATACCAACAACTTAAAATCTGAACAAATACATGAAGACTAAAAACTTCTTTCAGCAGTCATTCAAAATAAAAAAAACCCAGAAACATTTGCCCTGGAATTAGACATCTGGGGAAGCACAGAACACTATTAGACTGCTTGTCCCGTCTGTTTCCTTTTTGTCTTTTTTTTTCCTTATGAACTGGCTGGCAATGGCAGGGAGGCAAATTGTCCAAATACAAACACACAACCTGTACTGGCTTCGTATTACAAAGCAGTGTAACACACACTAACTTACGAAAGTAGAGCCTGTGGCTTAACTTGAGTTATTTTTAGTCCAAACTTTGCCCTTTCAGTCACTGCTCTACTGGAATGTCCTAAACATTGTTTCTCTTCAAAAACAAGGGTGACATTGCAGGAGGTAACATCTTCTTGGCGGACAAAAACAAGGATAGCCAGTCAAGCAAGGGAAAACAACACTTGTGCTCCCTACAGCTCCTGTCACCTCGTACACTCCTCAAAAACTATAGTGCCCATGGTACTTCAAATGCAAAACAGCTCCAAGTGCTTTCTTTAGAGAGTGAAGAGAAGACAGCCTGGAGTCTGAAAAACACGCTGAAGGCATTCTGGGCACCGAAAAAGGCTCCATAATAGGAACTAAAGGGCTCTGAAAGAGAACATAAGGGAAAAGTAACATCAGAAGGGAGGTGTCCTAACAGTGAAGTTTTTTGTGAAACCAAAACTTGTATCATATCTCTAACTATGGAAGGGATTAAGCTAATTAATTTCTAACTTAGAGCTCTGTAAGGCTTTGTATTAGGAAGGAAGAGACTGGCATCACTTACTTAGCCTCTCTCTATAGAAATATGTGGTTCTGCCCCTCTCTAACACAGGCACGCCAACTAAATGGTGCTCTTGAAAATCTTAATGTGGATGGAGAACTCATGGTCTGTTTATCTAAATGTACATCTATTTACTCAGAATTCTTTTTTAAAGAGACTTAAGATAACCTACTCCAGTGGAAAATGTAGGGAGTTAATTAAACGAGTGTAGGGAGTTAATTAAACAAGAAGCTATATCAGCTCACAGAAAAAAGTGTCACATTTCTTATTTTTGAGTAATTTGTTGCACATGATTCAATTTTGACAGAACTAAACTAAGGTCACCCTTTCTACAAAAGAAAAAATAATTCTAAATTTCAATCCATAAACCCTCCATATAAATTTTCTACTTTCCGTTGCAATCATCAGATTTGATTGAAAGCACCTTTAAACATACAGAATTTGTTGTTGTTCAGCATTTTCAAAGGCTCTCACTATCATTTTTCTTTATCAGAAGTTTGGGTTAAAAGGAGGAAAGTTATAGAAAAGGAAAAATAAAATGGATTTTTCATGTTTCACTGAGTAATTTAATTGCCATGACATTATAAAAATATTTGTGAGAAGAAATTAAATCAGAAAAATACGCACTACTCAAGAAGCTATTTTTGATTACAAGAACTTGGGATATGGAATAGAAATGTAGACACAGATGACTGACACATTAAAAATAGTTACACTTTGCTCACCAAGTAAATCCCAGTGCCCTTTTCTGAGACATGAAGATCCCTCCCTCTCTTTCTCTCCCTTCTTACAAAGATCGTCAACACAGAAGAGAACACTCGCTTCACATTCTGCCTGCACGAGCTGAGTACTACAGAAACCAAAACACCTGTAAAGCTGGATGCATTCTTATTTTGCCACGGTATGTGTTGGCTGCCATGGTATCTTTATGGCTGCCAAGAGGAGGAGACTTGCTGGTAACTTGATCTGATTTCCAGAACAGAAGACTCTGGCTGTACACATTTCTGGTGTAACTGCAGGGATGGGTTTCTCTGCACTAATAGGTGGCAACCATGAAACCTCTGGGAATGCAAACAGCTCATACGGGAGTAAGATGGGACACAGCATGCATACATCAGAATTACCAGCATAAAGAACATGGGGAAAGGAGTTGTCTGTTTAAAAAGGGCAGCAGAGAAGAGAAAAGCAAGTATGTGGCCTTTGATAAAGGGAATTAAAAAAAAAAATCAAACAGGAACAGAGAGGTAGAGACATGACCATACAAGAAAACTTCAATTCAAGGCATGCTTCCCTGGAAAGAACTGATCAAAAGAACAGCTTTTTGTAAAAAAAGTATTATTAAAAAAAACCACAGACACAAAAACAACTGTAGCAAACTGAAACGCTTCAAGTCTAATAGAAGAGAGACTAAATATATAGAAGAACAGGGTTTGCATCTGTGTGTTTGCAGAACCCACGCAGTAAAAAAACTGAAAACTAAATTCATTAGAACTCATAAATCAGCTTTTTACTAGCAAAAATACAAAAGATGAAGATGGCATAAACTTCTGTGAAGCCAAAATTAATTTTAATGATTACACAATTGCTAATGTATGCAGAGACTGGTACTTCCAAGAATGTATTTCATCTAAAAGCACCTCTACTGGCTATGGAAAAAAACATATAAAATAGGGGAGGCAATTCAGCAGAGGACAGAGGTAGACTGCAAGAACTGAGGAATAGTTATTTCTGATAACTTTTTTGAATCACTGTACAGTTACAGAGGGTAACTCTAAATCTATGCAACAGGTTAAAAAAGTACCAAGGGGATTTTACACACAATGTGATTTCCGTAAATACTTCAGTCCTCCATAAATTATTCAAGCTATCTTCCACAATGACATTGTTGGGATAAGAAAGTAACCTGTATTACAAATAAAGCACTACTATCACACTGGGATACTTTTTTAATTTTAGTCTTCTGACAGAAGGAAAACAGGAAGCTGAGACATATTCAACTTTGATTGGTCCCCATAAGTAAGAACACAAGTACTGAACAGGCCAAATAAACAATGATTCTAGAAGCAGAATGAGGGATGAACTTCAACTGTAGCACATACCTACAGACTTGGCAGACTTACAGACTTACATAATGTCTAACGCATAAGGAACATTTTGCCTACAGCGCTTTTACTCTGAATTTAGCAACTAAGGTCTTCTCACAGATATATCACAGTTTGACCTATTTTCAGGTAAACTGTCACATTACAATGTCTGCGGGTTTTTTTTGTTTTTGTTTTAATCCACTTCTTAAAAAAACAACCAAGAAAAAAAACCCCCAGCCTTAAAATCAAAGACTGAGCACCAGACTAGTTTTGTTGTAGACCATGCATCCTCTAAAACAACAGAATCACACAAACCAAACAACAGTGTGCTGTCATGTAACTGCCACTTAACTACACAGCATAACTGAATGCATCCCTGATGGACAACCAGTCTGACCATGGTTTCTGCAGCAGGAAATTGGCCACCAATTCCATTAACCTCTAACAAATCACTAATCACCATTTTACATAAGTTCTCTGATAATTTTTCAAGGTTGGCAATACTTCCTTTCTTTTTTTTACTAACACAGACACAAACAACAAAAATAATGCAGGGAACATGCCTGCTGATGTTGCATGCTGTTATTCCTAGGACCATGACAGAACTACTTTGATTCTCAGAATGTCTACCGTGCATAGATCTGTTACCCAATAATATTTTAAACAGGAAATCATTTGCCTTCTGTTTTAATGGAACATCTGAGTGAACAACTAATATATTTCACAAAAACTACTGTATATCTGAAGAATTTTTTCTCTCCCTCACTTTTTATCTCACTCACCAAAACCAGTAATATTGCCCATTATATCACTGTAGTTATTCCACAGTCAGCAATCATTTACAGTATACCAGATTACAAATTCACAAAAGAAGTGATTATGCATCAGGTTACAATTAATTGGAAGAGAAAATAAACTGAGAGCTCACAGTACTCTATCCATCCCTCAAGTGAGCACTGTGCAAATTAACAATCTACAATGTTGTCATAACCAAAAGTTAAGCAGTTAAAACCACGTGGTCCAGCTAGTGAGTAAGTAGATACAGAAGGCTGTATCATAGAATCATAGAATGGCTTGGCCTGGAAGGAACCTCAAAGATCATAAAGTTCCAAATGCCTTGCAGTGGCAGTCTCTAGACAAAGCTGCTTCAAGTCCCATCCAAATTTGCCTTGAACACTTCCAGGGATGGGGCATCCCTGAGCAACCTGTTCTAATGCCTCACCGGAAAATAATTTCTTCCTAGTATCTTATCTAAACCTCCTGTCTTTCAGTTGGAAACCATTCCTCCTTAGCCTGTCACTACCTGTCCTTGTAAAACGTCTCTCTACATCTTTCTTGCAGGCTCCCTTCAGGTACCAGAAGGCTGCAATGAGGTCACTTCAAAGCCTTCTCTTCTCCAGGCTGAAGAAACCCAATTCTCCCAGCCCTTCCTAACAGGAGAGGTGTTCCACCCCTCTACCATCTTGGTGGCCTCCTCTGGACTCGCTCCAGTGGGTCCATATCATTCCCATGCTGGGACCCCAGAGCTGGATGCAGCTCTGCAGGTGGGATCTCAGCAGAGGAGAGCAGAGGAGCAGAATCCCCTCCCTGGCCCTGCTGCCCACGCTGCTTTGGATGCAGCCCAGGACACGTTTGGCTCTCTGGGCTGGGAGTGCCCATGGCTGGGTCATGTCCAGCCTCTGACCCACCAGCACCCACAAGTCCTTCTCAGCAGGGCTGCTCTGATCTGTTCATCCCCCAGCCTGTGCTGATACTGGGGACTGCCCCAACCCAGACATGGTCTTGTTAAATCTCATGAGATTCCCATGGACCCACTTCTCAAGCTTGTCCAGGTCCCTCTGGATGGCATCCCATCCTTCAGGTGTGTCAACTGCACCACTTAGCTTTGGTGTCATCTGCAAACTTGCTCGGTCCCTTTGCCTATGTTATTAATGAAGACATTAAATAACACTGATCCCAATACAGACCACTGAGGGACACCACTTGTCACAAGTGTCCATCAGAATGCTGAGCCATTGACCACTACCCCCCAGACGTGACTGTCCTACCACTTTGTTATCCATCTAACAGTCCACTCATCAAAACCATCTCTCTCCAATCTAGAGAGGAGAGTGTTGTGGGGGACTGTGTCAAAGGCTTTATCAGTTCAGACTAAAACCATGTAACCTTGTTCTGTCTCCAGAAAAGCTTTTATGTAGATGCAGAGGAAAAGTAAGATTAGGGCAAGGAAGGTAGCAATGCTTTCTTATAATATCTTCCCCCTTCCAGGTATTTCTTCTCACAAGACTCTCTGAGGCTGTTACGGTTTGTCTATTTAGCAGTATCCCTGACAGACTTCTTAAGTATTCCTCCTTAAACATAGCTGTCATGCATCCAAGATACACTTCAGTAAAACTTGGAATTGTATTTTCCTGGAAATTTGGTTGATAGTCCTTAAGAAACTAGCAAGAAATGCAGTTAATTTACTGTTTCTGTCAAAACTGTCTTACGTAAACTAATAGTAAATATTCCTGTGGAAGGGTTTTTCTGGTTACTAAGTGAATATATAATCTTTAGTTTTCATAAGAACAGTTCTTAAGTAAACATACTTTAGGAATTACGATTTATTATTATGAATTTGTTTCAATCGTGTTTTAGCTATTGATTGATCTTTTGGATTTTTAAAACTTTTTGCATTATATTATTGTTTGTAAGCTAGCCAAACATCTAACACAGAATGAAGTTGTTTCAGTTAAGCATGTGAATTTTAAGAGGAAGAACCACATCCCATTGCATACACGGGTACCCCACAAGCAACTGTATAACTGGGATACTTTTGGTGCAATACCCCATGTTTACTGCATTTCATTTAAAAAAACAGTGTTGTGATATATCATGACTTGAAAGTCAATGCATTTGATATAGCACTAAGCAAAAAGAAAATGTTTATCTGGTCCAGCTGCAGGTGGCTGACCAGTTTTTTAATTACACTGAGCAACACTCAAGTAGTATTTGCAAAATAATCTAGAGACACCCTTCTATAGCATTTCTTAGACCGTTCCAAGAGTTATCACAATACACTATTTCTGGAGTTGCACAGAAAAACAGACCCAAAACCTCCTCTAGACTGAAAATTAACTAAGATTTTATTTCACTTTTTTCTTTTTTCCACTTGTATCAGCTCAACAGACCCATTTTCTAGCTTAGTCATACACATACGAAGACATGCTGGAACCTCTGAAGTGGAAACCTAGAGGACGGCAAGGCTGTTGCTACCAAAACAAAGACCTGTGAAATTATAGTCTTTATTCCATTATCAGAATCAAGGTATAGAAAAGGGAGAGTAATTTACTGTAACTATACTGAATGATCATCTTTGAATTGGCTATCCAGACCCTTCGTGGTGCATTTTTCAAAACATTTCAATGCCACTTCAATGGCAGAATTTCTACCCTAGCTCACAGAACCTTGTGAGATGCTCTCTGAAGTCTCTGAAAGAATGTCGTGGGATGACATTTGTTGGTTTGTTTCTAATTATAACACAGGATTAAATGGCTGATATTACAGGATATATCAGTTAAAAACATAATGTGTGAAGCATTCAGCAATTCTATAGAAAATTCCTGGTGCCATCTTCTTCTTCTACAAGTAGAAGAAAAATAAAAATGAAGAACATTAAGAACCCTGGCTGTGAAGTTTGGGGACAGAGTTCTGAAAAGCTGGGCTGTAACTGACTCCACAAACAAAAAAATGCCAACTGCACATGTCTAATCTGGCTAACAGCTAAATCAGATACCTCAAGATTCAAATGTAAAGGTTATAGTTACTGCACATTCTGACCTCTCAGAGATTACAAGAGGTCAGTAAAAATGGGAAGCTGGTTCATAGCCTCCTTCACTTCAGCTAGTCTTTGTGCTATTAAAAATTTTTTAGTTCTTCATGTAAAAGATGGTAATGTCATATCCCTACTGATTGGACATTGTTTTAATGAATGAAACTGATCCATATGTGAGAGTGTCAAAATGAAGATGATGTCATTTCAAGACAAAAATTAAAATATGTTCCTATTACTTTACAACAGTTTTTTATTGCCATTTTTTCTGTACATGCATATAACAATTCCAAGTGGAATCAACAATAGCTGCCAAAGTGTTATCAGTATCTTGGCTCTGTAAGCTGCTACTACATATTTCTGAGTAGAACATCAGTGCAATCGAAATTATTCTGGGTTCTAAATCTCTGGTATACAACCAAACAAAAATGACAATACATAAAGAGACTGTTCTCACAAAGGAATTTCCACAGAGGCAAGTATTTCCTCAAAGCAAGAAAACATTAATGATAGTCTAAGCACACATACAATTTTAACTGTAGAACAATAACCACTGAAGTGCAATTATTGACATGTTCTACATGACAGTTTCATACTCCTTTGTAAGACGGAGTCCTTATAAAATAACTTGAAAGCCACATTTTTCAACCACATTTTCAATATGGAAGAGTAAACAAATTTGTAATAAAAATCCTCTAAGGTAGATTAAGTTTGTTTTGGTGTTTGGTTTTTTTTTTACAAAAAAGAACAACAATTTCATGCAAAATTAAAAACCACCCCAGAAAAAAACATGGTATGTCCAAACAGACAAGAAGAAGAAAAAGAGGAAAAAGGTGGTTAGAATGGTGTGCCTTTAATTTTTAACACTATCATTCATTTTTTCTCCCTTGTAACTGTCTTACTGAAAAGCACAGTTTACAAATGAAGATTTGCAAACTACTAACTCTATAGTTCAAAGTAGTC
The DNA here is from genome assembly GCA_013399195.1 of Dicrurus megarhynchus. Lineage (NCBI taxonomy): Eukaryota > Metazoa > Chordata > Aves > Passeriformes > Dicruridae > Dicrurus > Dicrurus megarhynchus. The sequence continues at coordinate 440,115 of VXAD01005376.1, forward strand.
TACTAAGAACAAGGAAACTGTGTTTAATCTGACACATGAATAATCTTTAGTAATAAAGAAAGAAGTCAGAGTGTAGCTCAAGTTTTGAAGGTGATGTGTAACAGCAGTTAAGCAGGTCTAAACATAGTTAAAGTAGTTTTTTCATCAGTGGAGAGAACTCTACAGAAAAAAGGTTCACCCGTAATAAGCTATTACCTTATGCATTTGATGCATGCCTTCCTGTGGATAATCTGTAGGTCCCATTGTTGGCATTGGATGTGGGACACTGGGCGGACCAGGACTGGGCCCCATCATGCTGTGAACGGAGCCAGGAGATGGCCCTGGTCCTGGGCTAGGTCCCAGAATCGGTCCAGGTGAAGGTCCTGGTCCAGGGGAAGGACCAGGATGAGGCATGGCGCCAGAGTCTGTAGGCGTGGACATCTATTTTCTGTCTCCTTTTCAATTAGCAGAACAGCTCTAATAACAAAAACAAAACAAAACAAAAACAAAACCACAATTTCTATGTGACATTAGGGGCATTGAAAAAAAATTTAGTAAAATCTACTGGCAATTGTTACACACAGACACACACACACACACACATAAATACATACACATGCAAGCTATTATCAGTAGAAAATGTTTACATGATCCGTAATGTTGCCCATTAGCTTGATCATCCTTCTAAAAGCCCACTAGAAAGATAAGGATGCTGATAACTCCATCCATTTCTGGATGTTTGTATGGTACTCACAGAACAAAGCAGCTGGTGTGCTATGAGAAACATCTACCAGAAACAACAGCTGAACTGACTTGCTATCACCAGATGTGTCATGTGGGCCAAGCACAGCACAGCAGTACTAAAAGCACGAAAGATAGCTGGGCATCTCTGTAACCTATGAGTCAAAAATCTTTCCCTGAACAGCTGTGACTAGCCTTAAATTTGTACTTGTAAGAGTCACAGTAATACACTGAAACAAGCATTAAAAGGACTATTAAGACTGTTATCAGAACTTTTTTTTTATTTGCCCAAGAGCACTGAGACATACATGGAGTCAGCAGCCTGCCCTGGAGTGGCTGACTGGGCACAGGCAGAGCCAGTAGTGACAGCGACAGGTTGGAACACACCCTGACTGCCCCAACCACCCCTTGCTGAGGCCAACAGCTCCATTGTGGAGCCATGGAGCACAGCAAGCAGGGCTGGAGCCAGGGGAACCACAGCAGAGCACCGACACCCACACAGAACCGGCAGCTTGCCCTAGAGCAGCTGACTGAGTGTGAGCACAGACAGCAAAGACGGCAGCTGCTCCCACTCTCTCAAAAGAGGTCCTAGTGAACGTGACCAGGGCACACTGGCAGAGCTCCCCTAGGACCATTTGGGAGCAGCCAACAGAGGCAGCAAACAGACCCAGTAGCTGGAGAAGATGGGCATAATCTTATTAGTGTATGCTCCCTCAAGTATGGTTTCGACACGCCACAGAGCTCATTCCCCCTGAAGTCACTGTACCAGCCATGTCAGAAGCCTCCAGCCAGCCAGACCATCCAATAGCAAATGGACCTTTTCAGGACTCAAGCTGCCAGGAGTGCCCCAGCCTCTCTGTAAGGCTGGGGCTGACCATCACTCCTGTCACAGAAGATGTGTTACTGTAAATGAGCTGTCGCCAGGTGAAGGAGCCATGGGACTAACTGAATAGCCTGTGCAGTACTCCTGAGAATGAGTGAGAGATTGACAGGCTATTCCAAAAGTGTCTCCGAAGTTTCAAACCTCCACTGAAGTGAAGATGCAGGTGGACTCAGAACCCTAACAAGCAGTAAGGTAGAGGTCTCTTGAACACAAACACTAGACAGTGGTCACTGGCCACTCTAGGCAGAACACTCCTGAAAACCCGAAGACAACAAATAGCACTGGTACCTTTTACAAGAGGTATGATGCCCTGAAACTGGAAGAACAGTCAACTGATGAGGTAGACAAAGGCCTTTCTGGGATGGAGGAATCACCTGGGGCAAGACAGCCTGCCACCCTCATCACGACTGCCCCTGTTAATTAGAAGGGAAGGGTAGTTGATACAGGTGACTCCCTTCTAGAGGGAACTGAAGGCCTGCTATGCAGACCAGACCCAAGCCACAGGGAAGTCTGCTGCTTCCCAGGGGCACGTGGTTCCAAAACTGTGTGTCATCAGCAGAATCTGCTTTTATTTTTGTTTTGTTTTAGCGTGGCATGGTCTATTTAACAGTTGGTGTACTCATACCTGAAGGGATGCACCTTTTGCAGAGTGGAAAAAGGTTTCTGCCAAGAGAGCTAGCAGGGCTCATTGACAGAGCTTTAAGCTAGATTGGAAGGCAGGAAGGGATAAAACCAGGCTTGCCAGTGATAAGCAATGAGATGGCACACCAAAACTTGAGGAACTGAGATCACTCAATCCATTCCATGAGGTGTAGGCTACAATGAAAAGCACAGAGAAATGAGCAAGGGGAAGCTTTGGCCCAGTGCCAGAAATATGTGGCATAAATGAAACTCAGTGGGATGAGTCCCGTGACTGGTGTGCCACGATGGATGGTTACAGGTTCTTCAGGAGGGATAGGCAGGGCAGGCAAAGCAGGGGGGTAGCATTGTTAATAATGGAGGGACAAGAATGTATGGAGCTTACAACTGGCAACAGCACGGTTGAGACCCTCTGGGTTAAGATTAAGGTACAAACAAATAATGAAGATGTCATCGTGGGAGCCTGTTATAGACCATCTAGGCACAAAAATGACATCAATTCTTCAAATAACCAAGGGACACCTTCAAATTTCTCCTTATGGGGTGATTCAACCTGTCAGATGTTAACTGGGGACACCACAGAGCTGGCACAATCAAGTCCAGGAGATTCTTGAAACGCCTGGATGCTACTTCCCAGTTCAAGTACTAAGAGAGCTGACTAGTAAAGATGCTCTCCTTGACTTCATGCTTGTTAACAGAGAGGGTCTTCTGAGTGACATGGTGATTGGTGGTCTTCTTGGCCTCAGTGCCCACAAAGTAATCAAGCTTAAAATCTCTGACAGAAGGGAAAGTGCCAGCAAAACCCCAACTCTGGACATGAGAAGAGCAGACTTCAGGCTGCTCAGGGAATTACTGAGTAAGGTACCCTGGGAAAATGCTTTTGCAGGTGCTGGGGTCCATCAGTGCTAGTCACGTTTTAAACACCATCTTCTAAAGGCATAGGAGGAGGCAATTCCCAAATGTCAGCATTTGAGCAGGTGAGGCAGAAGATGGCTTGGCTGAGCAAGAATCTTCTTTGGGAGGTAGAGGCGAAAAAGGAAGGTGTAGGCTCAGCAGAAGCAAGGTCAGGTGCTGTGGGAGGAATACAGAGATGCTGCTCACCACTGGAGGGAGAAATTTGTCAGGCTGAAGATCAGCTGGAGTTGAAGCCGGCCACAATTGAGGGGGACAACAAAAAGAGCAGATTTGAAATGCATTAATAGCAAAAGACAGTGGAGAACTAATACTGTCCTGTTACAGGATGAGGATGGTCACCTCACAAACAGGGACATGGACACGGCAGAGACATTCAATGCTTTCTTTGCCTCTGTCCTCAAAGCCAGTGATGGATTAAGGGGGTCCCAGTGCCCTGAGCTGGAGGACCATGGCTGTGAGAAGGATCAAATCCCAGCTCACCCTGAACTTGCATGGGATCTGCTGCTCCCGCTGGATCCCTGTAAATCTACAGGGCCCAATGGAATTCATCTGAGAATACTCAGAGCGCCAGCTGATGTCATTGTGAGGTGTCTCTCAAGGATTTTCGAATGGACTGGGGAATCTGGAAAGGTCCCAATTGACTGGAAGCTGGCTAATACTCCCATTTTCCAGGAGAGCAAGAAGGATGAGCCTGGGAACTACAGGCTTGGCAGTCTCACTTCAGTGACTGGCAAAATCATGGAGAAGATTATTCTGGGAGGTATTGAAAAACACCTGAAGGACAGCGCAGTCATCAGTCACAGCCAACACAGGTTCTTGACAGAAAAGTCCTGCCTGTCAAAATTAACTTACTTTCTTGACAGGCTAACCCACCTACTTGGATCAGGGGAAGCCAGCTGATGTAATCCCTTTGGATTTCAGTAAAGGTTTCAATACTGTCTCTCACAGGATCCTTCTGGACAAAATGTCCAGCACACAGCTGGATAAGCACATCACGCGATGGGTGAGCAACTGGCTCACAGGTCAGGCACAAAGGGTGACAGTGAATGGGGTGACATCAGACTGGTGACCTGTCACCAATGGGGTTCCACAGGGCTCCTCCTTAGGGCCAGTGCTCTTCAACACAGTACCACAGAATGGTTTGGGTTGGAAGGCACCTTTTAAGTTCATCTAGTTCCAACTCCCCTGCCATGGGCAGGTACACCTTCCACTAGATCAGGTTGTTCAGAGCCCAGTTCAACCCAGCCTTCAACACTTGCAGGAACAGAGATCTACAACCTCTCTGATCAATCTTTGCCAGTGGTTCACCACCCCCACCATAAAGAATTTCTTCCTAACAGCTAATCTAAATATACCTTCTTTAAGTTTAAAACCACTGCTTCTTGTCCCACAACAATGTGCCCATATAAAAAATCCCTCTCCCTCATTTTATAAGGCCACTTCAGGTACTCAAAGGCCAGAATGGGGTCTCCCAGAAATATCCTCTTCTCCATGCTGAAAACCCCTGCTCTCTCAGTCTTTCTTCCACAGGAGAGGTGCTGTACCTAACCCTCTTCAACTTCATGGCCATCTTCTGGACCCACTCCAACAGGTCCAGCTCTTTCTTGTGCCAGGGACCCCAGACCCGGACACAGCACTCGAGGTAGGGTCTCATGAGGGAATAGTAGAGAGGGAGAACCACCTCCCTTGCTCTGCTGGCCACATTTCTTTTGATGCAACACAGGATGCAGCATCACCAGCCAGGCAAGGGAGGGGATTGTCCCACTCTGCTCTGCGCTGGGGCGGCCTCACCTCCAGTGCTGGGGGCAGTTTTGGGTGCCACAGTATAAGAGGGATATAAAGCTACTGGAGAGTGCCCAAAGGAGGGCTATAAACATGGCAAAAGGCCCAAAACGGGAAGCACCAAGGAGTAGCTGAGGTAGTTTGGCTTGTTCAGCCTGGAGCAGATGAGACTGAGGGGAGACCTCATCGCAGTCTACAACTTCCTCATGAGGGAAAGAGGAGGGACAGACACTGTCACTGCATCTCTTCTCTCTGGTGACAGTGACAGAACCCAAGGGAACGGCCTGAAGTTGTGTCAGGGGAGGTTTATGTTGGTTATCAGGAAAAGGTTTTTTACCCAGAGGCTGGCTGGGCACTGGAACAGGCTCCCCAGAGAAGTGGTCACAGGACAAAGCCTGAGAGAGTTCAAAAAGCGTTTGGACAACATTCTCTGGCACATGGTGTGATTCTTGGGGTGTCCTGCGGAGGACCAAGAATTGGACTCAATGATCCTTTGGGTGACTTCCAGCTCAGGATATTGTGTGATTCTGTGACTTAGTACCTTGAGATCCTGTTTCCTTGCAAGTTAAAAGACAGAGATGCCTATGAAACTTCTCAGTTCAAAACCTACAGTCCACTACAACCCCACAACACGACCACAAAAGGAATCAAGGTATCAAAAGTTCACAACTGCAAACACCATAGCTTCCTCTAAGAGGCCTATGTTTGGCTGTATGAAGAACAACACGTATTTCCACACAACAAATAGTTCTTACATGAGTCAATCATGATATTGCAAAATCTAAGACTCTCACAGCTGAGTTGCTCTGTGCATTATAAGCAAAATTCAATCCATTTAACAAAGCAGATACTTAGCACCACCACCACCATCATCCAGAAAAATGTATACAGAACACTCAATTACAAAAGTACTATCAGTAGACAGTATCCCAAAATATCTTACTTCACAAAAGACATCTACCTACACCTGTGCATTAAAATGGGTATCAAAATCTTCCCCTCTATTCACCTATCCATCCTGTTTCAAATTCAACTTGTACTTCTCATAAAAACTGGCTCCAGTCTCAGGTCCATTAGTTACACTGCCATTTACAAATACATTAAACATACAGGCTATGTATGCAAATTTTTCAAATTTGCATACATAGCCTGTATGCAAATTTGAAAAATTTAAAATTCTTTTTGCTAGGATAGCAAGTGTCCAAACTATGAAAAACAGTAACTCCCAGAGGTGAATGTTTGCGCCACTTGCACCAGATCAAGACCCTTCATCATCTTTCTTTGAGAGAAGATAAACTCACCCAATCTCACATAATTGGGAATTGTCTTAAACAGATTTGTATTCAGAGATTTTGTATGTCAAAGAACATGTGAAAAAAAAGAGTAATTTATAAAATATATATCAAGGGAACATAAAGTACAGGAAAATACTACTTAAATGCAAGTAATAAATCTTGTCTGAAGACAGTCATGGAAATAAAAAGACAAAGCAATCTTCTCTGGCAACAGTAGTCCACAAAATTAAAAAACAGGCACTGATCTAAACAAGAACACAATACAGCCCTCCCAACTAAGTATCTGTGCACAGAACCAACCTGTTAAAAAGTTTATGGTTTAACATGTTTCAAAAATAGCTTAGTTTATATTTATTAAGTCTGAGATTATATTTAAAAAACCCATACAAATTAGGCATCCTGCTCTCATTAAAATTCAGTAAAAGCTAGATACCAAATTCATTTAGGCCTTTATCAAAGTCTCATTAAAGTTAAAGCAAAAATTTACAAAAAACCAACAGGTCCAACAGTGCCCAAGCTCCATACGGATAGCACTGGTATTAGTTTGGCTAAATTCTGCTGCCTGCAATGAAAAAAGCAGTATGAAGTCAACTCCCTGCCAAAGCCAGTGTTGACCTATTTCTTTGGACTGCTTTTTAATGAGTAGTGCCTGTTAGAATTAAAAAGCAAGGGGGAAGGAGGGGCAAAAAAAGTAAATGTTTCCAACAAATTACAAGACTATAGTACAATGAAAAAAACATTAAAATTCCATCTTATTGTTCCAAATGACAAGGCTGTTGGCCCTGATTCTCAAACACATTACATATTGTTTAACTGGTTTTCAAGAGTCCAATCTTACAACTTTGTCAAAACACCCACTGGAGTAATATTACTCACATGACTTCAAATAGGATGTTTTTTTTCCTGAACTGTAAGCCCTTACCACCTCTTAGATTTATTTAGATCAACATGACCAATTCTCTTTTGTGAACAGCCCCAAATAACTACTGGCAATTGAATTAGTTGTGGTGAATCACATGGTTCTTCCTGTGGTCTCAAAGAATTTCTCCACCTCTGCTGGACACAACCAGAGCTAAGACAGGGAAATAAAAAAGGCACCTATCCTTTGTCAGAGTAACTTCAGCCAGATCCAAATACAAAGGAGAGCCACAAAACCAAGAGCTGAAGATTAAGAGAGACTTAGGATCTCTGCTCAACTATTTCTAGCTCAAATGGTTTAGGACAGTGAATATCTACACTTTAAACAATTTGAAATAACAGTCCGTAAGCATAAATATTTCTGCACTATCATTTTATACACACCTAGAAAGTTTTGTAGATGTAACTAATTCATGGTACAATAGGATCCCCATCAGTTCAATGTTTCTATTACACATATTTTGGTATAAACCTGCTACAAACCCAAAGGTAACAAAGGCAGGGATTTTTTTTCGCATGAGAAAATATTAGCAGATCCCAAACGAAAACACAGCAGGTCAAAAACCATTTGCATTACTTTGGAATTCAAGACCAGCTGTACACCCAAAAAGATCCAGGGATTACAGACTGCTTTGACAGGGCACACACCAAGTCTAAGAACAGATGGAGCACTAGGTATTTATAATTTTTCTAGCTAGTTCCCTTCACCATCCAATGTAACTTCTGCCTTTCCTCTCAACCTAAATTGAACCTCAGCCAGGATGTTTTGGCGACATCTCCTGCCTTGGATATGTAGCGGAAAGTAAGGAAACTATACCGCTTAGAGCTGATCAAATGTGGACCCAAGCAACAGCCACAAAGATACTGCAACACTGACTGTAACTTCGTCATCACAGAAAAATCATTACAGTCTGCTTCTCCCCACACATTTCCAACTGAAGTAATGATTCACAGGTGGCTTTGAAAAGATAAACTGTAAATTTCTGATACACTATAGGCTAAAGGAGCTATCTTTATTATACTACCATAGAAAACACGAAATTATACTGTCAGTGATTTGTATTACTTGCATAATCTGCTAACTGTAATCAAACTAACATGCTCAAAGTAGAAGAGCTGATTAGTAATGACAGCAGCTCATCATCATTAAATAATTTATCATACTTAAAAGCAAATCAGTGTTTTCTATTGTACAACTTCACAGGACACTCTACATTACCTTTTATCATGATTTAACTATTGTCATTTGATTAAATGACGATTCAATCAATAAACATGTTTACATGAAACAACAAAAAAATCAGTGAAAATACTCAAATCTTGAACTAATATATACCATAGTTATTAGTTCCCATAAGAGAAGCCGAACACACTAACAGCTGAGATCCTGCCTTTGCATACTCATCTATGCAGTCTCAGTGTAACCTGAAAACCTACTGCAAGGGAATTTGTAGTTTAAAACACAAACCACAGAACCAGAAATGCTGAACTTTAATTGCTTATCCAGACACTTAGGCCAGAAGAAAAAAACCTCTGCACACTACTGTAGCTGCACGTCTAGCTCTCTATCAGAAACTGTGCAGGCATCCCAGCAGAGCTCACAAAATGGGTGGAATGCTTACACCAGGAACTTCATTGTGGAGTCACGTAGTGTAAGATCCATTTTCACATGCAGAGACAGTTTACTTTAGGATGATAGTCAATACTCCTCACCTTGAAATATTCTTGTAGAAATTCTTACTCCTACTGCATAGCTGTTTCAGCTTTACACAAAGTTCAACTTTTCTCAACTGCTCTAGCTTACAGCTTACCCTCTTAGGAAAAACTCACATCAGCAGCAAAAATTGACAACTACAAAGCTAACAGCTGGGAGTTGAATGTACTCCAGACTGTCAAAAGGCATAATCACAAATCAGAGTGCACACAAGTTAGGCTAAGCTATGCTGCCAGACTTTACTGTGAGGACGCCACAGCACAGACATATGATCCTTTCTGATAGCTTTGCTGCAGAAGACAGTAGCCTTCAGGAAAAGAGGACAGCAGATAGCTGCGGTTACAAGTTTAATTGCCATTAGACAATGCCCAGGATCAAGCCCACGTTTGTTACTTATGTAGATTCCACTGTAAATTTCAGGCACAGAAAACTGATTCAGGACTCTACTGAATGGTCATGGATTAAGTTTTCATACAGTGAGCTTTACTATGGGTATTAATCACAGTTATTAAACATTGCCTTCTTATTTGATTCTTAAACAAAAATGCCATAATGAGATACAGGCAGAAGGAAAGGAATGCACCATAGTATAACAGGCCTTGGCTTTACTTAAACAGGGAAGAAGAGGAGGAAGAAGGGAGAAGATTGTTTTAAATACAAGTTACTTGTGGTAAAATATTGATGAAAATATACATAAAAAGTGTATAATTTCTGTAAAAACAAACTTATTTTTAGCATTTTCTGAAAGGTCCCACCTCTAAATGATCCACCTGGACACTCAAACTTCAAAGTGATAAATAGGAAATATTCTCTGCCAACTGGAGACAAACGGGAAAATGTTTACGCCTAATAAGTAATGACTTTACACATGTCAGAAATAAAGAAAACAATTTTCCGTGTTAGTCTTCTTATTCTACTGTATTTACAAACTATCAAAGATGTATTAAGAAAGCTTTACTTTCTTCCCTTATTCATCCTGCTTTTATTTTATCTTGGAAATAAGACATGAGCTTTTCTCTAATGCCAATTTTATGACAAGTGATCTTTATGACATAATGTTGTGTTTACTATTCCACTAGAGAATCGGGGGAAAAAAAAAACCTAATCTGATAAAGTCCAAAAGTGATGGAGGTCCAGGAAACACCCTTTACACATAGAGAACTTTGACTGCAGCAGGAAACACATGGAAATGTAACAGACATTTTGATGAGTAATTTGCAAAAATGTTCTAAATCATACAAAGAAGTAGAAGTTTCCTTCTGAAAAGGATCACTTGTAGTTCACATCAATATTACTCATCAGTACCACAAAAAACATTTTTTAAGTTGCTACTATGCACATTCTGACCTTAACTTCAAAAGTCCAACAAAAACTGAGAAAAATATATCTGGAGACAGTAATTTCAAACACACCTTTGTCAAGAATACATGTAATATAAGTATGCCAGCTGAAGGACTTTTTGTCTTGTCAATTTTCAAGCCTCAGTTGTTGGTGAAAGCATTTTTCAAACTTGACAAGAAACGCTCACAGACCACTTCAGAAATGAACAAAAGAAAAGATCTAAGACTGCTTTGAACACACTCTTTTGGCACATGTTCTATGCAACACCATAGAAATACCAGTCTTAAAACTGAGACATAACTCATGAGAGAAATAATGTTTTTAACGAAGCTTTACTCTCAGCTCTGGCAAGTCCACATATTCTGTATGATGCACTCTAAATTTTAAAAGCTCGCTATCCATAGTCTTTTTGCTTTCTATTACTGAGATAAATAGATATATATATATATAGACACAAAAACCTGCCTTGACGCAAGCCTATCCTTCTGGTACACTACTTTTTTTTTCCCCTTAGAATAACAAAAGGACAAAAGAAACGAAGTCAGAGACAGTAATAGGGCAATTAGGTTCCCAAAGAGAAAGTGTGCCTGTATTTGCACAACAATAGTAACTTGCACAGAAGAGACTGCCCCACCCCGAACAAGTAACTGGTATACTACCAAAGGAATTAAATTCTGGTACAGCTTTTATCGTTTGGGTCGTAGGGCAAGGGCTGTGGTTAACACCACTTAACACTTTAGAAAGCTAAAGCAAAACTGGAGAGAATGCAAACGGAACAACGCCGTGTCATAGACCCGAGATCAATTCTTCACTGAAAGCACGCAGAATACTTAAAAGCGGAAAAAAACCCGACCAAACAAAAAACCGAAAACCCACCAACTTTTTATCTTAAATTCTTCAGCCGGTTATTTACTTGTATATTCATACTCACATAAATATTCATAAAAATACATCCTAAAAAGAACAGTGTTAACGTAAAGTTCGCTAAGTCTGAATATCGAACATAAGAAGCAGATACCAAGAAAAAACAAATTCGGTGCGATGTATGTAATCATGCAGACACTTTTACACTCCCTTGACTTGACCATAACGCACGCTCAGGGAAAAAACCAAAACAAAAACAACCCAAGCCAATCGTTAAACTGTGACTTCAGATCGAGTTTAGAGGAGCTGTAACTTTTCCAGCCGTGCGCAGTTTGTAGTTCCACCATTATAAATTTAAGAGGGGAGGAGACAACATAAGAAACTCCATTTCTCCACGCACCGCGGACACAAGGAAGAGCCGCGGCAGGGGATCCGCGACCCGGGAACCCCGCGGGGCGGCGGGGCGAGGGCGGCCGCTCCTCCCTCCCTCCGCGGCAGCACCGCTGCTCTGCCCTCGGGTGCTCGGGCCCTGCAGGACGGGCGGCGCGCAGGCCCCGGCGCCGGGCCGCCCGCCGCCTCCCCCGCAAAGGCGCCGGGNATGCGGCCCCGCTGCCACCTTCTCCCGCCCCTCCACGAAGCAGCGGGTGCGTTGCTGACGGCGGTGTCCGCGCACGGCCCCGTACCTCGGCCGCAGGCGGGCGGGCAGGCGGGCCGGCGGGAGGGCGAGCAGCCGGGTCATGCCTCAGGGCTGGGCTGGGCCCGTCTCCCCGCCTCTCCTTCCCTCCGCCACCATGTCACGCCGACCAAACGTGTCTGTGCGCCTGTGTGTGGCGGCCGTGACTTCCTGATCCGCCGCCGCTCGCACAGGCGGAGGAACGAGAAAGGCCACCCACCCTCCTATCCTCCCCGAGCCGCCGCCGCCTCCCGCCTCTGCCCCGCAGCGGCCCGGGGACGGGCTCCGCAGCTCGCCGGCCCCGCCCGCCAGCTGGCTGCAGCAGCTCTCTGCCGCCCACCCCGCCTACGGCAGGGCACAGAACTTTTCCAGGTGCCAAACACCACCGTCCCCTCTCCCGACATAGGGGCAAGCGAGCCGCAGCTACCTGAGCATCCGCGCGCGCGTGCATCCTCGCTCCCGCCCGGCCGGGTTAAAAAAAAATAAATTTCCGCGCACACCGGAAATAAAACGCTTTTTTGCTTGGCAGGCGATTCCAAAATTGTAAGCGCATGTTTTGTGCTACTCTGCTTGGGGGTGGGGAGGAGGAGGAGGGCGAATTTCTGCAGGGAAAACGGGAGGGGTACGACGACATGCAAGCTATTTTGGGAAGTAAACCGCGACACCTTTACAGCAGGAGTGACTGCACAGTTAAAAACAAGAGACCGAAAAGCAACAGGAGCCGCAGCCCGTCGGCCGAAGTCCCAGCCCCCGAGTCTTTCCCCCTCCCCGGTGTGTGCAATGTTTGTGACAGGCAGACAGCGAGATGATCCGGATCATGGCCTCCCTGGCTCTGCCGGGGAATGCCGCTACTCTCCTCTCAGGCGAGACGCACCATGTTCCTCCCTCCCCATGCCTCCCCACTTCCCCTGGCTCGGCTGGGTCTGCGCCAGCGTGTGCCACGGAGGAGAAACAGCCCCACCGCATCGCGCTCTGCTGCCTCCGGACACCCTGAACTTCACCCTGCGACCCCCGGCAGCTGCGGCGGAACCGCCCACGGCCCGTCCGTGTGGGCTGTCGCTCCCCAAGGATCTGTTTCTCCCGTGGCCGCGTCGCCCGCAGCCCGTGACACGCTCGCTGGGCGGCAAGACCGAGAGTGCCGCTGACTCACGAGTCAGCCACCAGCGACTCCGTGGGGGTTCTGTCGCTCCCACTCCGGAGATCCGCATCGTGATTATTCCAGAATAATACCGGATCAAAAGTTTCTTCTCTCCACCCACTGGGGGATATAAATATTCGGAAGGGCCGGGCGCCGGGGAAGGTGGGGAGAGGAAGCAGGTGGCACGGCGGCGCCTGGGACCGGCGGGGCCGTGCGCGGGGAAGGGGAGCGATGGAGAGAGGGAAGGTGGGCACGGTGCGAGCCGTCACGGCCGCTGACAATAAAGGACCGTGCCGGGCACGGGGAGCTGGCGGGGTTGGACCAAGTTGCGAGTTGTATTTACCTTCCGCCCGGGCGGAGCGCCGTGCTGATTGTCGCTCCTCTTCCCCCCTCAGTGAGTCACCCGAGTCCAGAACCGGAGCGAGGGACTAGATTACGAACACGACTTCATTGGTGACAGCCATTCCCTCCTCTTCCTAAACTCCTGCCCCTCCTCCGCGCCCCCTTCGCGGACGCCACTGCTCAGGCAGAGGTGTTCCCATTGGTCCCCCGGGTAGGGAGTGCCCGCCCCCTTGCGCGAAAGGGGCTGTTCTATTGGTCCTAGGAGCTGTCGCTCAGCTGAGATGCGGGGGTGGGGGCGGAGGTGTGCAGACGCGCGTGGGGCGGGGTGCGTTGCGCTCCGCGGCGCTGTGCGCAGGGCGAGCGCTCCGTTCCCGCGCTGGCTGTGCAGCCGCGGGCAGCCTGCGCTTCGAGCGGGTGCTGCCGCCGCGCTCCTGTGCCCCTCCCAGCTCGTCTCTGCGGCGGGGAGAGAGGGGCAGGACCTCTTTCTGTACGAAGTCGGCGGCAGGGCGCGGGCAGCACTCGCGGCAGTAGTTTGGGGAAGAGGTGAAGAAGGTGCTGGAACTGCGCCGTGCCTCTGCCCCGCTGGAGGGGCGGGGAGGAGCCAGCCTGACGGGCCTTCGGTCAGCTGTGTCTGGCTGTTGGGAGTGAGTGAGTGTGTGTGCGTGTTTGTGTGTGTGTGCGTACCCAGGGCGGGTGTCTCCTTCCCCTTAAAAAAAAAAAAAAAAAGAAGGGGGAAAAACTTAGACCCTGTCCCCTCTCTCCAGTACCAGAGGGTGCTGTCATGGACGAGAGGAGGCTGCTGAGAACATTCCAGCAGAACCGGCCTGTCAGGCAGGCTCCGGCTCCAGCGGCAGCGCCGGGCTGCCCGCAGCTCCTCGCGGTGCAGGGCCGGGGCGGATGCTGAGGCGTCGGCAGATAGAATGAACCTGGGTGAAGAGCCGCGGTGGACCTCTTGTTTCTGAGAGATTGGGGGGGGGAAATAGTGCAGTTAACGTTTCTTCCGTCTTGCTTGCTTCCCTTCGAAGTAGGTTTTTTACAGCTGGTTCGGAAGTACGCTTTCCAGTTCCATGTGCTGCTGCCGTTTTTTCGGTTGGTTTTTTGTTTGTGGGTTGTTTTTTTGGGTTTTTTTGGATGCTTTAGGTGGTTTACCTGGTTTGCAGGGGCTGCAGAGCTCTCATGTTTTTTGTACAAGCTATACCTGTTCGTGTAACAGGCGACTAAGTACTTCATTAAAATCATGGGCCCGCCAGTCTGAGGTTTTTTTTTTTCCTTGAACGCGAGTTGTAGAGACAAAAAAGAAAAAGTTACAGCCAGGCTACCGTACGTGGTGGTACGTGTACTTACATTTTCTAAAATCATGTCACATGGGCGGTATTTGCCATTCTGAAAGTAGTATATCTCTTACTGTAAATTTCACTTTGTACTGTGGAGTAATAATGTTCATAGGAACCTAAGTAAAATCAGTAGCTACTACAGATGCTCAGGTGACTGAGTTTAACGTAACGTTCCTCTGCTGTGGTCAGGTGGAGTAGTTTAAGACCTGAAGCAGTGCTGGGAGCACCTTGTGGTCTTTAAGTGACAGGTATTGTTTACATGGTGTTTAGCTTGGAGCGCTTTTTATTTTTCAATCACCAATTTACAGTGCTGACAATACGATGCTAATTACTACTGTTCCTGTAGTTTTCCAATGTAGTTGTTAGCGTCATCTTATTTTTTATGTAAATGACCAAAGTGCCGAAAAATAAGTGTGTAAGAATCAGTGCTAACTGGACAACACTAAGTATCAATAAAGTAAAAAGTTTAAAAGGCTGTATTTTCAGTTCACCATTGTTAGTGAAAAATATTTACTTGGGAACAAATTCAAAGAAATTGAAACATTCAAATCTTTATATACAAAATAACTTAGGTCATTATGTAAATCTTTTGATCCACTTGTAATTTATAGCTTTGGTTTTAGCTTTGTCTTAAGCTGCAAACTGGTGTCTAAGAGATAAAAGAATGTAGTTAACATTCTTGGAAAATTGTGCTAATGGAAATGAAAGGGGTAAAGAGATCCTTTTTTATTATCTCTTTTTTTTTTTTTTCTTTATACTGAAACTCTCATTAAGCAGTCATTTGCGTTTGTGGTTTGTTTTTCCTCCTCCATTCCCCAGCGTAAATCTGAGGACTGTTTGCCTTTTCTCTCTGCAGAAGAGAAAACAAACATTAAATAATGGAGGGGAAGCTTTCTTTCAAGACAGCTCAACTGTTTGTTGGATTCAGCAGCACTCAAACCATTCTAAACCAGGTCAAGCCATTCTTTTTGTTAGAAAGCATACAGAGGAGAAAAAGAAATATAAAGCTGATCTTCCAGGCAAAAGAAAAAAAGTTTCTCATGAGTCTGGGATAGATGCAGCTATATTTAGTTAATGGTTATGTTTATTTTGGGAAGGTTGCAGCAGCTGACTTCATTTTGCGAGAGCGTGAACATGCCTGTTGCTGGTGTCAGTCTGAAGGCTTTTTCTTCTTGTGTTTTGATGAAGTACCATTGAATCTCATTGTGACCTGTACTGAGGGGATGGGAAACATGGGGTTTTTTTTTATCAAGGGAGGCATGTTCAACTGATATGAAATTCTTAATTGGAAGGGTCAGTAAGGCTTCCCTATATGAGATTTAAGTAGCTGAAGCTTTGTGCATAACGGATATGTAAACATGATGAATAATGACATGCTATAGGATAAACTTCCCCCTATTAATTTATCTAACATAGCAAAAGGAAGAAAAGATGAGGACCCATAACTTGAATTAATGGTGTGGATATGGCCAGTAACAGTAAAATGGCACATAAAACTTTCTAACTAGATAAGGTACCACTATGAGAAGAGGTATGTCTTTTGACTAAAGCTGATTTATATGAAGAATGATACCAACATAATAAGTCTCTTTAGAAACTGATGTATCAGTGGAACTCTTGCAGGAACACCTTACCAAAAGGAGATCGTTACCATCAGGGAGTTGCAGATATTTACAGCAACCTCATCATTACCACGTTGAAACCCCTGCTGTAATGGTTAGTGATGCTATTTCTGTGTTTGCTACTAATTGTCTGCTAGACAATTAGACAATTGCACTCACTGCAACAAAAATAGCAGAAAATACTATTTTTTAGTATTTCAGCCAGTTCTTAGCAGAATCCAGCTGCTTTAGTCTGGGTGGCCAGTGAAAAAAGGCTAAAGTTAGAACATTCCAAAAAGATGGCTTTATGATCAGGCTTCCGCATAAAAACCAAAACAGAAGAAAAATGTTTTTTCATGTGTCCAGGGAAATCATAAAGAAGTGAACTTGCTGTGGGCTCTGATGGGATATATCCATGGGTGCTGAAGGAAGTAGCAGACATTATTGGTAGGCCCCTCTCAGATCTTTGAAAGGTCATGGCAGTCAGGAGAGGTGCCAGAATACTGAAGAAAAGCAAGTACCACCCTGGTCTTCAAGCAAGAAGGGAGGACCCAGGGAGCTACAGGCTAGTCAGTGTCATCTTAACCCCTGAAAAGGTGATGAAATGTTTCATCCTGGAGGCCATGTCCACACACGTGATAGACAAGAAGATGATGAAGAGTAGTCAGCATGTTTAACCAACCTGATTGCTCTCTACGCTGAGACAACTACCTGGGTGGGTGAGGGAAGAGCAGTGGATGTTTAGCTGGACGTAGAGCAAGAGTTTTGACACTGTCTCTGGTGATATCCTTGTAGGCAAACTCGGGAAGCGTGAGCTGGAGTGGAGAACTGGCACCTCGCTGTCTGCTCATCCAGCCCACGCTTCCTGAGCTTGAACCACAGATCCCAGAGGGTTGTAATCAGTGGCACAGGGAGGGCTGTCTCTAGTGGTGTCCCCAGGGGTTCAATACTGGTCCAGTATTGTTTAACTTGTTCATCAGTGACTTGGATGAAGGGGCAGATGCCTCCTCAGCAAGTTCACTGATGACAGAGTGCTGGAAGGAGTGATACCCCAAAGAACTGTGCAACCCTTCAGAAGGACTTCAGCAAACTGGAGAGGTGGGCAGAGAGGAACTGTCTGAAATTCAACAATGTGTTCAATTCTGGGCTCCTCAGGACAAGAGAGATTTGGAGCTTCTGGAACATGTCCAGTGGAGGGCAGCAAAGATGGGGGCTGGAGCATCCCAGTTATGAGAAAAGACTGAGGGACAGGGTGTATTCAGCCTGGAGAAGACTGAGGGAGGATCACATCAATATGTGTAAGTATCTGAATACCTGACAGGTGGACATCATGAGGATGGAGCCAAGCTCTTCTCTAGTAATGCTGAGTAATGGGCAGAAACTGGAACACAGGAAGATCCACGTGAACATGAAGTTCTATACTAATTGAGCACTGGAGCAGGTTGCCCAGAGCGGTTGTGGAGTCTCCTTTCCTGGAGTACTCAAAAGCAGTCTAGACAAAGTTCTGAGTATCACGCCCCAGGGAATCCTGCTTGAGCAGGGAGGCTGGTGACATCCAGTGGTCTTCTCATGACCTATCTGTTAAATGGGAACAATACATTCCTTGAAGTAGGTAAATCCAGGAGGGAAGGTTACTCTTTAACCATCTGTTGTTCTGCGGTATGTAATGAAATGAGTGTACCATACTCTAGTGTATGTGGAGTGTGTCTCAGCCTGGTATGATTGACAACAAAGTCAATTTGAGCTGGTTTGAGCTTTTCCTTCTCTTGTGGAAGAGTTAATTACTACTTAATTTAAAAGTAAAACTTATGTTCAAATACAACTTTTATGAATGTATTTGGTAGTCATGCCCCTTTCCCCTTAGCCTTTTTTAATGGAGACATGCTCATCTATCTGCATTCACAGGTTTAAAAGATAGAGCCTGCTTCAAAGTAGCTTCATTTGCTCTAAACTCTCAAGGTGTTTTGTAGTGTGATGTTGAAAAGACAATACTCAAGTGAGATCTTTTCAAGGCTAAATAGAGGGTAATAACAATCTCCTTGGTCAAAAGAGCCTTTCTAAATACATTCCAGAATAAAGCCGGTATGTGAGAAAGGTGAGCTGGCTTGCAGAGATAATGTGTTACTGTTCTATTTATTTTGTAGTCTCTAAAGTTCTGGAGTTTGCTTTGCTGTCATATTTTATGGAAGAGGAGAAGCACACGGTGGTGTTATCTCTTTCTCCCTGTGTTCATTTCAGGCTGCCATTGTACTTCCCAAGCAAATAATCCCAGTTTTGTGTGTATGTTTTTACAAGAGTAACTTGTAAAATCTAAATCTACACCTGATTTTGTTGGATTTTATCTTAATACTTTCTGAACCTCTGCAACTTCTCAACATTCATTTCAGTTCCAATCCTCTCTTCTGAAGTGCTCGCCAAATCCCACTAGCTTTGTGTCAGCTGCAGATTTTGTAAACATACTCATTACTGAAGAAACTTAAAAGACTATTAAAGAGAACCATGCCCAGAATAGATTTCTCTGGTACTCTGATGTGTCCTCAGTTATTAAGCATTCATTCCTGGGTGTTGACCTGTTGTTGTTCTGGCATCCTGTTATCTTCTTGTGTGCCTGTAGTAAGATGATTTGTTTTCTAGTTCTGGCTCTTCCTGGCCTGTGTACACAGCCTTCTGGAAGCGGTCAAACATCTTTTGTTCAGTGGAGCAAACCCAGAATTCTGAACCAAAGCCTGATTTCTGAAAGAATCCATTTTGATGTTCTTCCTGTGGTTAATCGCGCTCATATGGCAAATGTGAATTTACCCATCTTTAAACGTTCTCTGAGTTTGCCTCTTAAGTACAAGATGCAGGTAAAATCTATCACTATTAACTTATTCTGGTGTTCATATTTAGAATCATGCTAATTACAGGACAGTGTCAGAACACAAAAAGAAAACTACTACTGTAGAAATTTGAATACACTAGATTGGGAAAAATAATTTCTTTGCTGTATGATTACAAAG
The DNA here is from genome assembly GCA_013399195.1 of Dicrurus megarhynchus. Lineage (NCBI taxonomy): Eukaryota > Metazoa > Chordata > Aves > Passeriformes > Dicruridae > Dicrurus > Dicrurus megarhynchus. The sequence continues at coordinate 459,273 of VXAD01005376.1, forward strand.
ACTATGGTGATTCAGTTTAGTCCAAGTGAAAAGCAAATATGGAGAACAATGGGTTTTTTCTTCAACTAAGACTCAAGTCAAGCCACTATTCAAAAAATGGCATATATTACATACATGTAATATATGTTCTAGGTTGGAATACGCTGTTAGGTTAGAAAGGAAGTCTGTTTAGGCAATGAATATTGTCAGCCTTTGAAAAGCATGACTTGCACTGAAAATTCTGTATAAATCACAGCTGCATACCAGGGAAGTCATATGACTGTTCGATTAGTAGAATTTCCCATAACTTTTTTTCTCCTCCATGCACTTTTCATTCCTCCAATCAAGTTTGAGTTGTGTTCCTCTCTTTTCTCTCACAAGTGTTTATCTTTGCACTTTTCTCCTTCCTTTTTTACAGTTACCTAATTTTTTTCATTTGCTTTATGTTTTCTTCCAGAATGGTTTTTTCCTTCATCAGTGCTGTTTAAGCCAGCATTACTCACAGTGGAATTACACTGCATAAAAAATACTTCTTTGTATAAGGTACTGCTGACTGTTTAAACAGTGTTTGAGAGTCAGTTATGACTACTTTCTCGTCTCCTTGAACTATGGACTTGGTTTTGCCCAGGTACAAGCATGTTTAAGACAGTAGAATCTAAGTAAAGCTGAATTTGGCATGACTTTAACAGGACTTTCATCCTCCCTAAATATGCGTTTTTTTCCTCATACTTAACTTCATCATATGAAAGGGAGTATTCTTGTCCTGGCAAGCAGGAAAAAAAATTAAATGGCACAGACAAAAAAAGAAACTCTACTTCTCATTCTCCGAAGAGAAAATGTAGAGAATTTTTTTGTTGTTTTCATTGTATTTTTCTGGGGTCCTGTTGCCTGTTTCATGTGTGCTTAGTTTTCAGATTACAAGGTTGTGAATCCACAAGCAAGGCACGTGTTATATCAGTATTTTTTTTTTTTAATTCTCAAGCAGTAGAATAAGCTTGCAACTTCTCAGTCATGGTATCTGTTTTCACATAATACAATAACAACTGAATACAATTAGAACATACTGGTAAATTTTATAAATCAGTGCACTGTATTGAAGTATGAATATGAAGTAGCAGAGTATGTTAAGATTCTCTCCTACCTAAATGTGTAACATTTGAGACAAGTCCTGGAATGTCTTATTAGCCTTCTAATCTAAAAAAAGGAATTTTATCAAAAATCAACCTGGTGAATATGATGATAAGGGAAAATAACAGTAAAATGGGGAGGGAAATGGTCTGTTAAGAGAGGATTGTTTCAATATTTTGTTAAATATGTTCTCAGTGTGCAAGGGCAATTTTATTTTGTACCCTAACACAGTTTTCCCAGGTGAGTGACTACTGTCTGCTCAGTTACACAATTTGATCAGAAGTACCAAAGACAAATAGCAGATCTGGGATGAGTAAGTTTTTCTAGAGGCTATCAAATACCTGGTTAAATTGGAGCCATCTCTGCTGCTACTCAACTTGCAGAGTAATGACAAGATAAAGCCTTAAGGGTGTTCTGTCTGTGCTCCCCTATGAGCTCATTGCTAACTGTTATAGGAGATACTTTTATTTTCTATTTATACTTTTTCCTTACTAAATCAGATGCATGAACATGAAATACAGCAACTCAAGAAGGAAGGTATGCAATTTAAAATGTGGAGTTTTGAATTCAGCTGGCCTTGTCAATATGCAGACTTTTTATAATTTAGTGTTCACACTCTGGTTAGGACATAAGAATAGTTTGCTTCTGTTTAAAGCTAAACAGATCTTAAAGCCAAAATAAATCCATCATTGTGGAAATTTCATGTGTTTTAACAAGGCCAAGTGCAAGGTGCTGCACCTGGGTCGGGGCAGTCCCAGTATCAGCACAGGCTGGGAGTGAACAGATCAGAGCAGCCCTGCTGAGAAGGACTTGGGGGTGCTGGTGGGTGAGAGGCTGGACATGACCCAGCCATGGGCACTCCCAGCCCAGAGAGCCAAACGTGTCCTGGGCTGCATCCAAAGCAGCGTGGGCAGCAGGGCCAGGGAGGGGATTCTGCCCCTCTGCTCTCCTCTGCTGAGATCCCACCTGCAGAGCTGCATCCAGCTCTGGGGTCCCAGCATGGGAAGGACATGGACCCACTGGAGCGAGTCCAGAGGAGGCCGCTGAGATGATAATGGTGAGTTTGGATGGAACTGTAAGCAACCTGGTCTAGTGAAAGGTGGTGCTGCCCATGGTAGGAGTAGGAACTAGATCATCTTTAAGGCTCATTGCAATCCAGACCATTCTATGATTCTGGGATATGAGCCAACCCATTGCATTTTGGCAAAGTAATGCTGCTGCAGGCTGTGTTTTTGACATGTTACAGAGAACTTCATTCTTCACAAGAAATGTGATAGGTGAAGGCAACTTTTAATTCAACAAAACAGGTGGTTCCAGAAAGAGTCACCCAGTCATAAACAGGATATCATAGAAGGGATAAATAATTTTGTGAAAAAATTACAAATTCATGTAGTCTGTCTTAGCCAGGAACACTTCTGTGTTAAGAAGATGTCTGTGTTCCTTTTAGAAACCAAAATGAGTTGTTCGGCCTTTTTACATGTTTGGTACTGTATTACATGTAAATTCTGCTGCTTACCTTGCAAGGGTTTCGTGTTTATTGTTGCAGTGACTTTGCCTGCTGTCTGAGAGCTAGAGGTTGTTTGGCCTTTGCCATCTTGTTCAGTAACCAGTACATGTTAAGCTTAGTGGCAGTTATGGAGCACTGTTTTAACACATGATGTTTTAATCTACCTGAGTCATGTACTTGAGTTAACTCACAATCGTATGCTTGACGGCTTCTGGGTAGGATAAGTGATAGTGATACTTACTGTCCAGTTTGTCTTGTGCAATAAATGGTAAGTTAGCTGAGACAGCTAAGAGATAGTTAGCCTCTGGCAAAGGAAGTTCTCAGAACAGCTGTAACTACATGCTGTCTTCATAGCTTGGAAAATATTCATACTTTCAGAAACTTAGGTATAAATGCAGGGAAAAAAGTCTGTCAGTAGATGAAATTTTGAGGCTCAGCACAGATTATTCTCACCAGCTTTGCTAGAGACCTCCTATGAAAAATTACTAAACTCTTCAAGGTTCTACTAGGCTCAAATAGTGCTCCTCTCATCACAGCTCTGACACAAATTTTAGTAGTTTGAAATAAAATATTTTAATTGGACACTACCCCATGGGTAGGCTTCCTCTCCTATAAATCATAAAACATGTTCCTGGAATTGGCCCATTAGATTCTGAAGTGTTTGCGGAGATTAAACTACCAGGTCTAAGTTTGATGGTGCTGCTCCAGTTTAACGTGTGATAGCTGGGGTGTGGACATGGCACTGCTTCTTAAGCCAAAACCATGCAGTGTTTTTTGCTGTGGGGCTTTGTGGATGTCTAGGGATACAGAGATTCTGTTACTGCCAACTTCACAAAGTCACCCTGTGCTTTCCATGAAGAGAAAATATAGCCTGCTGAAGAGACTCCACATCATGGGACACTCCATTGTCCTGGCTGGCAGAAGGCAGAATGGTCTGTGTGTTAGTAATGTCTTTAACTGCTGCAACAGTTTGCTGCAATGCTTATGAGTCAGAGCCCTATATCTCTTGCCACGCACTCTTTAAAGCACAGGTGGAATATAATATATGTGTGAGACTGTTATCACAATCAAAACATTGTGTTCTGGTACACCTGATTGATTTTTTTTTTTTTTTTTTTTAGGACTTTTAAAAGCCTTTATCAGTCTGAAAGCCTCTAACTGTCTTAAATGTAGATGTATGTAGCCTCATGGTCTTCAATTCTTTTCCTAAAATAGAGAATAATCAGAATTATATTTTAATGGAAAGCTGTTAGTAGGGTTATAAACTTTTTTAATGCTTTTTGTAGCTAAAGGAGCAGAATTGGGTACTACTTTTGAACAATGTTAAAGTAACCCATTTCTGATGAGAAGATACTCAGAGGAGTCAGAAGCCTGTCACACAGAACTTAACAATGGTTTTCAAATTATTTGCATTATCAACTGTCACAAAACAGAAATTGTTTTCCTCCTTTCACCGCCTCTAGAGTGTATAAAACACATGCAGTTAACCAACCATTCTAAATTTAGGAAAATTTACAACTTACTAAAAATACCTGGGACTTTTCTGCAAAATTAATGAGGACTTTTTCCAGTATAAAGTTTGTATAGAATGACTTGCTTAGAGCAATAACAAAATAGAGCAAAACAACTGTCAGGTTAATCCCTGCAGCAGAGAGTGGGAATCTGGGAAAAAGTTGTCATCACTTGTTATCTACCTAGTTGTAGAGGTGTCATCAAGTGTCTTAAGTGACCTGAGAGTACCTGAAGAGTATTACTACTAGACAATGAGGAGAAAGATGCAACTAAATCTTAACATACTGTATCTGGAAGAGAGTAGATAAGTTTAATAGCTCAGAGTTTATTTTTTTCAGGATAAAAGATGAACGTATCAAGGAAAATAAGCCATTGTTTAACTGTGGATTTGTACTGGAGAGGTGTTTGTCTAATAGAGATTTAACTTTAGTGCACTTGCTCATTTCAGTAAATATAAAGGGATGCATTTAAATGGGTCATCTCTGATTAGAAGCTTTGGAAGGCAGAGCGATTCCACTCCATAGAAGCCAATGAGCTAGGTAAACTCCTTAGTTACAAAGGGCCTGATATTAATATTCTGAGTGATGAAACTAGGTTGATATGTTGTTGTTATTATTATATTGTCCATAATGCTTATAATTTTGTCAGTTGTTTCCTGTATTATTTATTGGCCCATTGAATTTGCTTCCTATTTATCAGGGCAAATGGACTTTTCTAACCATGTCAGGGGTACAATCCTCTGCCTCTCTATGGCCTCCATGCACTCTAATGTGTGCTAACAATAACACTAAGGACTATGGCTGTGCACCTTTCGCCCCTGACTGTTCCTGCCTTTTCACCAGGCCCAGTACTTTGAACAAATTACCAAGCAAAGCAAGCTGTCAGTGTGGTATGCCTGGGTATAAGTGTAGGTTGACATTTAGGTTCATGAGTGTTAGTGTGTGTGGTGTACACATTGGTAAGCAGCACAGGTGCATAATTGTATTAAACTTGCTCAGGAGGCTTTCAAAAAATGCAGAGAACCTGCATTCTGCTGGTGAACCTCTAAGACTGCATGCATTAAGAATAATTAAGAAGGAAGAAAACAAATTGTTGGTGGATAGATGCAAACAGACTGAGGTAGAAGAGTAATAAGACAACCATCCCCCCAGTGACCAAATAAAGTGACATTTAAAAGTTAACTGGAAACATGTACTGGTGTGCTGTGTAAGAAAACCCCTGGGACAAGGAAACCAATATAATCAGTTACAAAAAATACGCTAATATAGTCCTACATGTAAGGAATATAATGACAAAACAATCCCCAAGCTGGCAACAGTTTAATTGGAGATGCAGTTGCGTAAGGCCTGAAACAGGTATGAAACACATGGAAATCTCTAGCAAAGCATTCGTTATCCTGCACCACTGTAAACAAACCAAGCTATTTTTTTTGTCATTAGAAAATTATTAGGGGCATTATTGTTAAATGATAAATTGGAATTTATTATCATAAATTGTCTTCTTTCTGGGAGAGGTGATAATGGTTCTTGCAACAGGAAAATTGTTTTGAAGTAATGAGTAGAGTTCTGTCTCTCTTTTCCCTCTTTCAGCTCCTCTTCCCAGATCACTCCCATGATAGTCAGCCATTGCCCTGCCTGTTCGGGAGGACTTGCAAGAGACTATAGGCATGCCATGGCATAGGAGAAGAAAAGAACTTGGTACTTTTATTGATCCTATTTGCTCCTGCTTCTGCCTTGCATCCCTCCAACTCTTTCCTCAGAAGCCAAGGTTATGCAAGTGGGAAGTAAAACCGACTCTTCAGGTTGTATAGGTTGCTGAAACAACTGATTATTGCTGTCTTATCCCAAATAAAGCAGATGGTCTGCTCTGCTAAGTTGCTTCCTACTTTGCCAGGGCAAAAAGCTATTTTTTTCACTTGCTAGACTCTGAACAGGCTGCATTTTAGAACCTAGGACCAAGCTCTGTTCAGAGCAATCTAAACAGAGATTGCACAGGCATGTCTGTTTCTGAAGCCACTGCACAGAGGGAGGACTTTCTGGAAGAACACCTGAGAGCAAAGGTGTGGCACAAATCCTTGCACAGGGCGGATCCAAGGTTAACCCTAAATGCACCAGCAGCACGTTAGATTCAGAAACCATCCCAAAAGTTAAATAGAAATTGTCCGCTTAGGAGCTGATTGGCTAGTGGGACAGACTCTAGCTAGTCTTGTTGCCTGGGAAGTTGACCTACAAAATCTGTGTTTGTCTCAGCACAGAATTTTTAAATAAAGGAGTTGGACCATGTGCATGGGTAAGGGCAACAGTAGCAAGTTGTCGTTCCAGCCCAGTTAGCAAAAACTTGTGGACTGTTGAATAACCCCCCAAATACACTGGAGACTGTGGGTTTCACTGCTACACAGTCAGCATTCACAGAGAATAACACTGATAGGATGTGAAAATGTATTACTCTGGGAAATCTAGAGATGAGGCTCCATTATCAGCATCATTGATGTATCCATTGCTCTTCCTTGCTTCCAGTACATCACCCATTAAACATGCAAAATTTTGGCCATTTTGAAGAGTGAAGGTTCCCCCCAAAAGTATTGCTGCTTCTAAATACCCATTCTCTTTCTTATACCTAGTTCCTGTGGGTTTGAGTGGGGTTTTTTTTTGTTGTTTTGTGGGGCTTTGTCCCTGTTTTTGTTTGTTTGTTTATTTGTTTTTTGTAAATCTGCCTTTAAATACACGTGAAACCTGATGACTTACGTCTGTGTTCCTAGCTGGTATGCATGGTCTGCCTAGAAGAAAAATGGCTTTTTTCTTACATGAGGAGGGAGCTGAGGAAGCACAAGAGAAGATAACAATAAGAGAAAAGTCATAATGGGAATAAGAAACAAACCAAGTTAAAACTAATTTATGGGAAAAAATTCAGGCCAAGGAATGTGAAATGGAGGTTCCTGGCAGTTAGTGGGAAGCACATTTGACTGATCCAGTTCTTTTGCCTCCTCGTGGCTGCTGCAGGTTTTTCTGGAAGCTGGCATATAACTTCAAAACTAACGTCTATGGTTTGTTTCATCTGATAGGTATACTTGGAACCTCCTGAAAAAGCAACCTCACACAGAAGCAATTACGATTGTAGATGGTTAGAGGATGATCTTAGGGATAAAGAAGACTCAGTAGAGATTGTAAATAAGTACCATTTTTATCATGCTACCATGGCTCATGTACATTATTATTTTTTGTTATGGTTAAAGGAGTGTTATACCAACTTAAGAAATAAGTGCCTTAATGCTGCTGCACTTGTGGAGAGGCTGAATTGAGGGTTAAGGCAATCCACCTTCAGAGATCTCAAATTTCAGTCATTACGAAAGTGCTTTTTTCCAGGCATGGCTTATTCAACCAAGGATTACATTGTTGTGTAATTTTACTCAAGAAACAGCCTGGCTATTAGTAGACACTGGTGAGTAGAAAATTTGTTGTTAAAAGGATTGTGATTGTGATAGTTACAACAAGCCCTGCAACAGACCATACAATCAGTTTGGGAATGGAGGTCTGCAATTATATTGAGGTTTGTATTTAATGGCCAGGCTTTGCCAGAGGCCCTCTAGAAAATCAAAGCACTGGTTTCAAGAATTGGTAAAGATGTTAGTGCAGATGGTACTTGAAATGTCATAGATGGAACCTTTCCTACTTTGTTTCTGAAAGTACACGTGTGCGATATGCGTTTGTCCCTCTCTGGAAATTCTTTTATTTTTAACTCAGATAACAGCAAGGGAATTGCTGCCAAAACACTATGGAACTATGCTGCATATAGCTGCCATATTTTCTTGTCCTGAGAAATTCTGCGTTCACTGGTTTTTTTTTTGTATTTTGGCTTAAAGAAAGCAGCATTAAGTTGCATTGGAAGCTAAACTGAGTAAACTGTACCGATACTCCTGTTCAGATCCCTACCACTGGCCTTCTTATTATGTACTCCTGGCATACGGAGCCATGTTAACACGTGATGGTAGAATTTCTAGCTAAGCATGCCGTGGTGGTGCATTTTCTCCTCCAGCGTTTCCTTACGTCTGCAATGACACTGTGGAGAACAGTATTCTTGTGCTGCAAATGTAATTTGGCCAAACACCTAAATTCTTGGAAGTTAGATACTCCCCACTTTGCAAGCATGAAGAAAGCATGCAATTTCCCTGAAAGAAAGAATAAATTAGTGGCAGATATATGGACAGCACATAGAGGTCAACTCTTTATCCAATGACCTAGCTGGCAGGAATGTTGAATCTGTGTTGATATAGTGTATTTCCTCTTGCAGCTCAATAACTTGCATTAATCACTTGATGGGAGGAAGAGGGATATTTTGAATTCTGTATTCTGTAAAACAACCACTGTCAACAAGAATTTTGACAGCTGGGTTTAAATACTTGTAGTTTTAAATTCAGGTTCTATTTAGTAAAAATTTTTTAGAAAACAAGCCATCCAAGAATAGATAGTGAAAATAAATAGTGACTTATCTTACCCTTGTAACGATTTGCTGAGTAACTTCACAAGGTGGAAGTGTTTGTAGGAGGATGTACTTTGATTTCAAATACAAGCAGGGCTTTGTAAACATATTCAAATCACTGTGCACATGGCAGCTTTGTTTGCTCCTAGAACCTACTCTAGACGGGTTATATATTACAAATCTCACGCAACAGTTACATTATTGTGCAATTACTATCTTTAAAGGTTTGTTAAAATACTTTGCAGTTTTCTTTCTAATACCGTAGAAGTTCTGCTATCCATCCAGTCATAGATTTTTGTGTTACTAGGTTATTTTGATGCCATCTCCAAAAAGCACGCTACAAGTGTGCTGCAGTATTGGGCCTTGCTGGTTTGCCTTGTAGCTGGATGCTGGCTGTGTATCTGTGACTGTTCAGTTCCAAAAGAGCCATTTTGTGGTTGTGGGGTTTGGGGTTTTTTTACTATATGATTCACAATCCACTGTCTTCAAGATCCACCACCCACAACTACTTTTTATCCAAATTTAAGACTGGAAAGAGGGACCCAGTAGTGACTGAGTCACTTCTGTTGTGTGCCAACAAGTTGCTCGTTTGCTGATTAGCCACCTGCTTTTGATCTGGATTATATCCAGACTTGCTCCAGCTGGCCACAGAATGAGAATGTCAGCTGTAGTCAAGGATACCTGCAAAACACTGAGAGCTGCAGCAAAGCATCTTTGAAGAGAAGCACAGGGAAAGGCAAATTAAAGGGAAAGCAAGGGAAAAATAGAGGCAAGGAGCCAATTTCTGATCTCAGCATCACTGATGTCACCAATATGAATTTGGTCCACAGAGTGCTGAGGAAATGAGAATAGAAACAGGTCAGAGGGAAAGGTGACAGACTAGCACAGGTGACAGGGAGGGAAAAATTAATCATGTCTCAACTGTAATCTTAGTGGCTACTCTGCTTTAACACTTGTAATGTCTCTTACTCATTCAAGAGCATAAAATTAATAAAATCATTCCAACAGACTTCTTGTCTTTCATAGCAGCTCCAGCCAGGGATTTTTACTTGTGTTGCAGTTATCTGTAGATCCATTTGAAAAGCAACATGCACATATCTAATGAAGAGGAAAAGGTTTAAATCTCCTCATGTTTCAAGTGAAATCCTATAGTAACAAACATCCTTATACTTAAGATCTTCTTTCTTGTAATGTTCTACACATTTCCAAGGTTGCTTAATTTGCTGGTGAATACCAACAAGCTTCAACTACACTTTAGAACATGTTCTTGTAAAAAAAATTGCAACAAACACACAAAAAACTACCTTCCTGAAATATTTTCTTTTGAAAATGCTCATGAAACTCCATTGGTGAGTCAAAAAAGATGAAAATAAATGTTAAGTTTGCTGCAAGGATTTATTTAGTTGTTTCACTAGACTATTCCTTTTGAAAGTAGTTTTTCTTCTTCTAAAATAAGGAACAGAAAGTATGCATGAAAAACCCTTCATCTGCTTTCAAGTATTCTTCAATCTAAAAAAGCTGTGTTTAATTAATTATTTGTTTATAGTGAGTCCATTCTAAATTCTTTCATTTTTTTGAACATTTGCGCCTGGAAAGTTGTTGGGGGTTTTTTTTTTGCTTGGTTTGGTTTTTTGGATTTTTTTGGTACATTGACCGGCAGTCATAAAACTGAGGCAAATAGCCAATTTCATGTGTCTAGGTACCTGCAAGGGTTAATTTGATTCAGTATGGTAATACACATTGCAGTTACTGCCTTTCACTAAAGAGAAATAAGGCTTTGGAATTCTTTGTCCACTTGAATAGCAGTATGATTTTTGGAAGTGCTGTGTTTGAGAAGTCCTGCTGAACTGAGGGAAGGGAAGCATTGTCTCATATTCCTATTTGCAGATACTTGGAGGCCTGGTCTAGCAATAAGTTGTGCTATGTTGGTTTTCTAACAGTTGCACTGGAGAGTACAGGGGTTTTTTGCTGGATTTTTTTTGTATGTGTGAATTTATAGGAGATTGACTTGAAGCTGACAAACTTTGTCAAGCTTGAAAAATAACCCCTCACAAAAAAGAAGAAAAGCAAACTTCAGTTAGTTACAGTCTTAGACATAACTAAGACAGATACTGCATATTAAAACACAGGCATACCCCTGCCACTAGAAACAGAACTGACATCTGAGGTCAACAGTTTACTTAATAAGATATTTGAAATTCTCATTTCCAGATATTTCTGTTGCAGTTGGATTCCTTTTGTTGTATATTACCCCAGCCACCCAAACTTGCAAGTGGAAGAAGTCTTACAGCCTCAGACAAGCTCCTGTCGAACTGCTGCTCACACTGGACTGTCCCTGTATTTCAGCAGCATTGCCTGCAGTATTTAGCACTTGTCATGTTTACAGATTTCCAGCTCAAAGCCTAAACAGAGCAGGTGTGCGATTAGCTAATTAACTTGGCCAGCTGAGCTTTTTAAAAGTTAATTTAAGTATAAAATATATTACATACAGATGCCAGTTTTTAATACTGCTGGATGATGTCATTCTCTCCTCCTAATTTGAGAGAAGCTTCAGTAGGGATAGATATCTATTAGGGAGTCAACAGGATTGTATGATTCTCTGCAATTAAAGTCAAATTATGATATTCAGCAAATATTTATGTTTAAGAATAGGAGATATCTGTAGGTGTTTACAACTCAGTTCCAAAGCTGAAGAAATTTCAGAATTTGAGATATCTTGCTGTAGTAAGTTTACAAAATACTTAATTGCTATTATTTTGGAAAAACAAATATAATTGTTCTTTGCTTTTCACTATTGTACTTATATTTCTCATAGAAATAAATTTTGTTTCTCTTAGCAGCAACTGGAGCTGAGTTATGCTCCATATCTTCCTGGTAAAATTTGTCTAAGTACAACCGTTAGGGACAGAAATTTGCAGTAAGCTGCTAGTATAAATTCCAGTATGCTATAAATGCAGCCAGTCCACTTCTTACCATGGCAGCTTCTCTATTGGTCCACTGATAAAGGATCTCCCCACAGTGATCCTCCTTGGAAGAGTGATCTGCTCTTTGTTGTATGCTTACTAGGAAACATGAGTGAAACCCAGGATGTGAGTATAAAGGTTTCTTCCTTTCAAGCTTGATTGGCTTTTCTTTATCCTGTCTAAACCAAAAGTCTGCTCACTGCAAAGACAGCCTTCTCCATTTGACTAGGAGAAGGAGTCACAAGATGGTCATGTGCATCACACCTCCCTGCTTCCCTCCCAGCAGTTCCTCCTCTCCTATCTGGCAGCTGCTAGCTTGGAGGTGAACCCCATCCTGCACTGGGTTGGTCCAAACCAGATTCCACTTCAGCTGTTTCCAAATAAAAATAATCATGTTTCAAAGTTGAGACTGCTGTAAATTGCCAACATTTGTTAACACAAAGCATACTTGTGAAGATATGTGTTGATAACATAGGACCATAATTCTCAAATGGTCTGATTTCAGGCAAGGGCTTTGAGAAAGACTCTTCAGCCTCTTATTAACACCCCTTTTATATGCTGCTCATTTAGAAGGTCCCTCTGGTGCATGAATTGCAGCCAGGAATAATGAGGACATATTACAAAATCTTAGGAAATGAGATGACACTTTGACATGACCATGACTAGGGTCTATGACTGACATCATAGTGGTGGGGTTGCTCTAATCTCTGGCAGAATGATTTATCACACATTACAGAACACAGGCAGATAAGTTCCTTGCATCATATGTAGCAAAAAGATCCTGAAATCCCTAATAAAAATGTTTCTCTGAATACTGTAGTGCAGAATGATATCAGATGAATGTGAAGTATATGTACTGGAAATGCATAAAAAAAATCTGGTTTTCTCTAAGGATAAAGGTGTATATGACCTCTTAGAAAAAGTGGAATTTAGCACCATCTGAACAAATATTTTTCTGCTGGCAATGCCTGCTGTTTCCTAAAAGGATATTCTAGTTCTTCGTAGGATTCTCCTTTCATTTGCTGCTTGTACAGTCTCACAATTTCTCTAAGAATAAGAGTAAACAAACTGATACTTCAGACTCATCTTTCTAGCTCATAGAAGTGACAGAGAAGACAAAATCCTCTTTCTAAGCAAGAACATTCTTTTTTCTAACTTACAGACCACAGACAATGCATGGGAAATTGCTTGAGAAAGTTCTCATGATTTTTTGGGAAAGTTATGAAAGAGCTGCCTTTTTCTCATTCTTTCTCAAATCAGGCTAATGTAAAAAGCAGTCTCTACCTTGAATCAAGGCACAGTATTATTTGAGTTGTCTAGATGCTATACAAGCTCATGTAACATGATGTAGGAATTTATATCAGTCTTGATATCATGTCAATAACAGCATTAGCATGAAATAATAAATTTGAAATGTTTTTTATTCTAACCCGCATATTAAAATTATTTGCTTCTTTGATAGTTTTTCAATCCAGTCACTTAGTCATTCCTGTAACTTCCTGTAGTTCAGAGATTCCAAGATATGCTGCAAATATTGAGACTAGTTGGAGGTTAAAAGAAGTGCCAAAATCTGTCTGTTTTAATCTTCACCATGGTTTGAAGTAAGAAAAACATCAAGGCATGCTTTAAATGCTATCTGAAAGTCAAAGATGCATCTGATATGTAGGAAGTGCTTGTATAGCTTTGTGAACACTCCAGGAACTGGATTTTTATATTAAATATTTATAGCTTTGCTATGAGTCCTTTTGAATTCTGGTCTCTTCACCTTACAACAGGTTTGGTTGCAGGCGGGAGGTGTTCCTTCAGAGTTTTGGTGGTCTGGTCTACTCTGAGTGTCATTGAAGTGGTGGAAAGTGGTGTATTGCTGCTTTCCCACAATGACTTGCTCTTTAATGTAAATCCCTTCATTACTTCACAGCTGGTGCAAGTGTTTTGCTCGTGACAGGTTCATATTTTGTCCAGAAACTGTAATTCCATTTTTTTTTCCCCAAAAGATGGATTTTCACTCCTGTAAAAAAAATAGCCTGTAAAAGGTTGGCCATGTGTTGTGCTATGTGTTTCTCACAGCTTTTTAGAAAGCTTTTAGAACAAAGATGTTTTAGGAGAAAAATATTTTTCAACTTCCAGGTATAACTACATCTCCAGATATAATCAGAATGTGGTTTTCCCTAATTTCATAGCATTTTTGCATTTTCCTAGGCATTGTGACAGAAGGGAAGAAACTAACATTCTTAAATAATAGTTTTTGATCTTCTGTGTCATTTAGCTTTTTCTGATGCATCTGCCATTGCAAAGGAAAAGGAAGTTTTCATAGCTGGGGCACATCTTTTTTTTCCTGCTTTCTGACTGGAAGTATAACCTAGTATGATTACAGCAAAGAATTTGATTTGCATAAGACTTTGGGTATTAATGACATTGAGCACCATCTGAATACAAGTTGCTCAGAAGAAATCTATGAAAAAAACCCAAAAAAGTAATTTTATAAGACTGAGACTACCACTCTCACAGTTTCAACTACCAGAAGTATTCCTCTGTGGGTTTCTTTTCTGACAAATTCATGGACTTTACTTTAACAAACATAGATTTAAAAATGAAAACTAAGCAAAAATCTGCTAACAATTCTTAACATCTGACGAGATATTATAAAATGAGCACTTGCATCCAAGTAGTACAGTTGTTAGCATCATTACCCTCACAGTAAAGAATTTCTTCCTAATAGCTAATCTAAACATGATCTCTTTCAGTTTAAAATGATTGCCCCTTGTCCTGTCACTATCTGCCCAGAAAAAGTCCTTCTCCCTTGTTATTATAAGCCACCTTAAGGTACTGGGAGACTACAGTGATGTCTCCCCAGAGCCGTTTTTCCAGGATGAACAAGCCCAGGTCTTTCAGCTTGTCTTCACAGGAGAGGTGCTCCAGCTCTCTGATAATTTCCATGGCTGTTCTCTGAATCTGCTCCAACAGGCACATGTCTTTTCTGAGTTCATTCAGCACTCTAGGTGGGATCTCACAAGGGCAGAATTGAGGGGGAGAATCCCCTTCCTTGCACTGCTGGCCACCCCCTTTATGATGCAACCCAGGACATGACTGGCTTTCTGGGCCATGAGCACACACTGCTGGGTCATGTCCAGCTTTTCATCCCCAAGAACCCCCAAGTCCTTCTGCACAGGGCTGCTCTGCTCCCAATGAGTTCTTCTTCCAGTCTGTACTCATATCTGGGACTGCCCTGACCCTGGGGCAGCACTTTGTGCTTGGACTTGCTGAACTTCATGAGATTCCCATGGGCCCACTGCTTAAGCTTGTCCAGGTCTCTCTGGATAGGATCCTGTCTTTTCAGTGTCTCAGCTTCGTGTCATCTATAAACCTGCTGAGGGTGCACTCGATGTCACTGTTGATGTCATTGATGAAGATACTGAAGAGCACCAGTCCCCAGACAGAGCCCTGAGAAACACCACTCCTCACTGGCCTCTACCTGGACACAGAGCCATTGACCACAAGTCTCTGGCTTTGTCCATCCAGCAAATTCCTTATTCACTGAATAGTATATCCATCAAATCCATGTCTTCCCAATTTGGAGGTAATGATGTCATTTGGGACCATAAAGGCCTTACAGAAGGAGATAGGAGACAGATAGCAGACATCTGTCAATCTTCCCTTGTCCCTTCCATTGCTGTCACTGCATCATAGAAGACCACCAGATTGGTCAGGCATTTGCTCTCAGTAAACTTTGCTGGCTGCCTCAAATCACCTCCTTGTCTTTTCTGTCCCTCAGCATATCTACGAGGAAGATTTACTCTGTGGTCTTCCCAAACATGTAAGTGAGGCTCACTGGTCTATAGTTCCACAGATCTACCTTTCTCCCATTTTTAAAAGTGGGAATGCGGTTTCCCTTTTTCCAGTCTCTTCACCTGTCTGCCAGGACTTTTCAAATATGATGGAGAGTGGCTTGGCAACAAAAGCCACTTTCCTCAGGACCTTGAAGTGCATTTCATCAGATCCCATGGACTTGTGGCTGTTCAGCTTCACCAAGTTATCCCAGACCTGTTCCTTGCTTATAGAGTGAAGGACTTTGCTCCCTCGACACCCACATATAGCATGAGGAACTTGAGAGAAGTGGGAAGCCTGGCTGCCAGTGAAGACTAAGGCAAAGAACTTGGTGAGTACCTCAGCCTTCCAGTTACCACCAGTTCACCCTTCTCACTTACCAGGGTGGATACTCTCTACTTGGCCTTTCTTTTCTGACCTATGTCTTACAGAATCCCTTCTTGTTGTTCACATCTCTTGCCAAGTCCTGTTCCAGCTTTGCCTTGACTTTCCTGATGCCATCCCTAAACATCCAAATTATATCCCAGTACTCTGCCCAGATTACCTGTCCCTGCTTCTTTCTTACTCCTCGGCTGGATGAGGACACACTTGCTCAGCCATGCTGCTTTCCAGCCTGCCTTCCATGATTTCCTACACACTGGGATAAAGATCTCTTGTGCACTAAGAGAGCTCTGATCAGCCCTCTATTCTTAAGGAAAGTTACCTAGGGGACCTCATTCACCATTTTTTTCCAACAGCTGGAATTCCACTCTTGCAAAGTTCAGTGTCTTGATTTTGCTCCTTTCCAGGCCCAAACTCCTTGAGATCACAAAGTCAACCAGCCTTGTTACAGCCAAGGCTGCCTCCGATCTTAACTCCTTTGATGTGGTCATCCACCACATTGGTGATTACCACATCCAGTAATGTCTCACCTCTGGTTAGTTTGTCTAATACCTGTACCAGGAAGTTGTCCCCTACACTCTCCAGGAGCCTCCTGGATTGCTTACTGTATTGATTTCCCAGCAGATGACCAGGTGGTTGAAGTCCTCCATCAGGATGAGAGCTTGTGAGTGTGATGCTTCCTGTATCTGAAGCAAAATGCCTTGTTGACAGGCTCCCCCAATCAGGCAACCTATAGCAGACCCCTGCCACCAGGTGTCCTTTGTTGGTCTGCTTCTTGATTTTCACCCGCAGGGTCTCAGTCTGTCCGTGGCTGTTTCCCTGAGGCAGCTCTTCGCACTCTGACCCTTCCTTAACACTGAGCACAACATCCCCACCCCTCCTTCCCAGCCTGTCTCTCCTGAAAAGCTTGTGGCCCTCCACTGCAGTGCTCCAGTCACGTACCTCATCCCACCGTGTTTCTGTGATAGCAATTAGGTCACAGTTTTCTAATTGCACCGAGGTTTCCAACTCCTTTTGCTTGTTACCTGTGCTGCATGAATTGGTGTAGAGGCACTTCAGCCGGGCTATCCACCTCTTCATTTTCTGGGAAGAGCCCTCTCTAATTCTTTTGGGATAATTTACAGGTATTTCCCTGCTGTTCCCTTAAGTGCTGTTGTTCCTGGTTCCTTGCTGATAAGCCAGTAGAGCATCCTCTTTCTCTGCTAAATGTAGTTTAAAACTCTACTAGTATGTCTTGCCTGCTTGTTCCCCAGAATAAGTGTCTGAACGCTTCAGTACCAAGGCTTGCTTAAGCACAGCACAGAAATGTAGCAGTGTTTATAAAATGTATTCTTAATTCTGCAGAACCCTGAAGGCCAGAGGATGAAAAACTATCTGGAAATAAAAAGAAAGGAAGGAATATTGTGCTGAGTCTAGTAAGACCCATTCTTTTTTTTGTGAGACAGCTGTTGAATGCGTGACCATGTGCTCAACAACAAATAATGCCTAAATAAGCAAGTAAGGCCAACTTCTTAATAATGATAATTAAGGTAAACATTTTTAAAAGTGCAAACTACTAATTACAGAAATACGGGGCCTAATCTTACAATCTTTCCCACAGGGAGAGTTTTCTTGGCTACACTAACAGTGTTCACCAGCGTAAATATTGGAGTCAACGAATGGTTTATGTTAGAACGGACCTTAAAGATCCTTCAGTTCCAGACTCGTTGCTATGTGGCAGGGACACTTTCCACTAGACCAGGTTGCTCAGAGCTCCATCCAACCTAGCCTTGAACACTTCCAGGGATGGGGCATCTACAGCTTCTCTGAGTAACCTGTTCCTGTGCCTCACCACCCTCCCAGGAAAGAATTTCTTCCAAATATCTTATCTAAATCTGCTCTCTTTCAGTTTGAAGCCATTACCCCTTGTCCTGTCACTAGAAGCCATTTTAAGAAGTCCCTCTCCAGCTTTCTTGTAGACCTCCCGTAAGCACTGGAAGGCTGCTTTAAAGTCTCTCTAGACCCTTCTGTTCTCCAGGCTAAGTTCAACTCTCTCAGCATGTCCTCATAGGAGCAGGGTTCCATCCCTCTGATCATCTTTGTGGCCTTCCTCTGGACCTGCTTCAACAGTTCCATGCCTTTCTTATGTTGGAGCTCCAGTTACATTATTTATAATGTTTCCATAAGTGATCCATTCATAGATGCAGACAAAAAATATCTCATTTCACCTTCTTCAGTCATGAGGGAGATACTTGGGTTTAAAAGCACAGTTTCTTTAGAAGCTCTTGGAGGAGATTCAAAGCTGACCAAAACTGAGGTCTGAATTTCGTTGATTGTTTAAGGTTTCCCTCCTGCAGAGTGATTTAAATTGAGCTGGCAAAGTGAGTAGATAAAAACAGGCAGACTTTCATCTTATTTCCATTGTTTATGACAGATTGGGTGGTGCCTGGAGGAAGGTGCCTGCATGTATAAACAAGCTCTAAGGTAAAATATTGTCAAGTCTGCATGTGCTGAAAATTGAGCAGGCATCATGCTGAAATGATGCTTCCTCAACAGAGGAAAAAAAAGCTTCCTCAAGAGAGAAAAACAATCTTTGTAGATGTTTGTCTCAGAGATGTTTCACAAGATGTCTAAGGTTTTTGGAAGAAGTGATACAGATGCCAGACTTGTTAAACTTTCTCTAAAGATTAACCTGTACCCACTGAAAATGAAATTAAATATACTTACTCCTAATTTTCTACTCTCAATAGGGAAAATATGTTCATTAGTTTTGGTTAATTGAAATGTGTTAGATAAATTTAGATGAAACTCAGCCAATTTTCCTTCCCTACAAGTTCTTCACCACTTCTATGATGATGTTTTCCACAGTCCTCAGATTCGAAAGAGGTTATTTTTATTGTAATGCTGAAAAGTGAGAATTTGTTCAGGTACTGTTCAACTTTTTCTGTTACGAACCTTCCTTTCAGAAAGTATGTCCAACTTCCTGTGTCTCTCTGATCGTGGGCCATAGTATAACTCTGTGCTATGCCTGGTTTTGTGTGCTGAATAGGTATTTTCTTAACTTTTAAGAACACTCAAATAAATTTAATTTCATTCCAAATTCAATCAATTTAATTCCAAATTAAATTTCATTCAATCAAATTGTTGTAAAATTTCACTCACAGATTTGAGTAAATATGATATTGACTAGCATTTTCCCTTTCTCTCTAATTTTTGCAAAATGAGCAAGTATCACCCTTGTTTTGCAGGCTGGCAGTCAGGACAGAATATTTAAGTCACTTAACATGGAAGAGTTTAGGCCCCTAGAAACGAAGTGGAAGCATGGAATTCATGAGGGCAACAGAACCTTAGCCACTGAGGCTGGTGGGCATTTGTAGCCCAGTCAGGTACAGCAGGTTGCTCAGTGCTGTGTCTGTTTGGTTTGAATATCTCCAGGGACAGAGACTACCATCCTCTCTGGAAAACTTTTTTCTTGTGTTGGTCACCCTCACAGTAATTTTCTTTTGCTTGTGGTTAAATGGAATGTCTTGGTTTGATTTGTGCTTGCTGCCTCTTCTTCCTTCACTGGATATTACTGGGAAGAGTCTGACTCCATTTTCTTTATTCTCTTCCGTTGAGTATTTATACACATTTATAAGACCCTCCTGAGACTTCTCTTGTTCAGGTGGAATAGTTCCAGCTCTCTCAGCCTCTCTTTCTGTAAAAGGTGCTCCAGTCCCTTCATTGTGTTTGTGGTCGGTCATCAGACTCACTCCAGGATGTTCAGTGTGGCCCAGACCTGGACCCAGCATCTGCATGTGCATCACCAGTGCTGAGCAGAGAGAGAGGATCTCATCACTTGACTTACTGGCAGTGCTCTTCCTAAAGCAACCCAGGATACCACTGGCCTTTTTGGCCTCCGGTGCACACTTCTGGCTCATGGTCAACTTGTTGTTGACTCAGACCTCCAGCACATTTTCTGACGAGCTGCTCTTCAGCTGTTCAGCCCCTGTGTGTAGCCCCCCTGTGTGGTGGACTCATGTGTGTCCAGTTTGTACATAAACCTATTCAAAGGTAGGCACCTGAGTTTTCATCCTAAGGTACACTAGGTACATATCCATGCCTAGGCTGCAGCTGGCTTGACAGGTCTGAGGACTGCTTTCCAGGTCATGCCTGAGCCTGTTCAGAGGTTCTTTGATAAGTTGTGCCGTGCCTACAGCTCCAAAGGGATCCAATGCTGTGACTGTGTTTTTAGCATGCACCTGAGTGTGTACTGCTGTCAATGAATCATCCCAAAAGAGAGCAGCTGTGGCCATTTTCATTCCTAAATACGGCTGGCAGTCCAGCTAGCTTTTTTTTTTTTTTTTTAATGCAGCAGAACTTGCTCAGCAAACAAGGAACCAGGCTTCTTGGTTTTCTCTAATTTCAGTGTTTCTAATGTTTACTGGAACTAGTAAAGCCTTGGTAGCTCTGGGCAATGGGATGGCTCAGGGGCTTGGGTTGCTATCTGTCTGCTTCTAAAGTGACAGTTGCCATGGTATCTGAGCACCTCTGGAAAGACAGCTTGTTCCTGCAGGCCTACAAACAGCATCCAGCCTAACTGAGCTCTTAAAAGTACTATCATGCTAGGGCTAATCAACAGCATGTATGCACTGGCCCAAAAAGAAAATGAGTTAATTTGAACTTGGGTTCTCTGGAAGCTGTGATTTTGAACTTTGTGAGTATCTTGGGGTGACTTTATGATGCTGTATCCCCTACCTGTTCAGGGTGGGTGGGGCGTGGAGGTCCATGAAGGACTTTAGTGGCCTAAGAAAGGATTACACTCAACAGTCTGATGAATCCATATTAAGTTGCTTAATCTGTATTTGGGATGCTGCAGGCAGTAATACAGTTCTGGACAGCACTGAAGTGAGGCATTTGGAATCCCTGTCACATGATCCGGCTATCGACCAGGGGACGGTAAGGGGGCCCAAACCTCTCAGTCTCTGGACACAGCTCTTGAGAAGTGTGGGGGAAAGATACCTGTGCCCAGATGATATCTCTATGCAACAAGCCCTGTGGAAGACCACAGAACAAGGGATTCAACGCTTTAGAGAACTGGAGGTGGTAGTTTGTCTTCACAGATGACTCAACAATTAGGAATCCAGACTTGGTAAGATGTACACCAGTGATGTGGCTAAAACTCACAACTTGGGCCACAAGAATACGCTTCTGCTCTAGCAATGATGAAGCAGGATGAGGGGGGTGAGATTATGCTTGCTATGGTGAAGAAGCTCTGAGCATATGCAGATGCTGTGCATGGCCCAACACATGCAAGAATCGCAGCAGAAAATGGAAGATAGTATGGAGGAGAATCACCAGAAACTCAGGGAGTAGATTAAAGAGGGCCTTCTCCAAATCTCATCGGTACAGCCCAGAGGTTCTGTTACCAAACACAGGCGTCCCCCAGCTAGAGAGAGAAGGTACACCCCATGAACTGAGCTGTGGTTCTTCCTGTGTGACTGTGGGCAAAACATGAGGAGGTGGGATGGAAAACCCACTTCTGCCCTGGCAGCACGAGTGCATGAATTGAAGGAGGGCAAGACTCAGAGAGGAAGTTCCACCAGAAAGGAAGTAGCTCCAGTTACCCGTAGTCGAACTGCCAGGTATGATGGAAGAGAAGATGACATGTCCGATCCCCTTGAAGGAACCTCTAAAATGTATGCCCAGGGAAACAAGAATAACCAGGACTAGTGGGATAGAGGCCAGGGAAAACCACGTTTTTTGGACTGTTTGGATTCATTGGCCTGGCACATCAGAAACACGAAAATATGATGCCTTGGTTGACACTGGTGTACAGTGCACCTTGATCCCATTGCAACATGTTGGGGCAGAACCTGTTTCTATTGCTGGCATGATGGGGGAGATCACAGGATTTGACCCTACTGGAAGCTGAGGTGAGCCTGACTGGAAATGAGTGGAAGAAAAATCTCATTGTGACTGGCCCAGAGGCCCCGTGTATTCTGGGCACAGACTTCCTCTGGAACGGCTATTAAAAACACCCAAAGGGACTCAGGTGGGCATTTGGGATAGCTGCTGTGGAAACAGAGGGCATTAGGCAATTGAACACCCTGCCTGGGCTGTCAGAGAATCCTTCTGCAGTTGGGCTTCTGAAGGTGGAAGACCAACAAGTGCCAATTGCCACCTCGACAGTGCACCACCAGCAGTATCGGATGAATCGAGATGCTGTGATTCCCATCCACAAGATGATCCATGAGCTGGAGAGCCAAGGGGTGGTCAGCAAAACCCACTCACCCTTTAACAGCCCCATCTGGCCAGTGTGCAAATCTGAAGGGGAATGGAAATTGACTGTGGACTGTCGTGGCTTGAATGAAGTGACTCCACTGCCGAGCACTGCCGTGCCAGATATGCTGGAGCTCCAGTATGAGCAGGACTCCAAGGCAGCGAAGTGGTACGCCACTACTGACATTGCCAATGTCTTCTTCTCCATTCCTCTGGCACCAGAGTGCAGGCCTCAGTTTGCCTTCACCTGGAGGGGCGTACAACACACCTGGAACCGACTGCCCCAGGGGTGGAAGCACAGTCCCACCATCTGCCATGGACTGATCCAGGCTGCACTAGTGAAGGGTGAGGCTCCAGAACATCTGCAGTACATTGACGACATCATTGTGTGGGGGAACACAGCAACAGAAGTGTTTGAGAAAGGAGAGAAAATCATCCAGATTCTCCTGGAACCCGGCTTTGCCATCAAGAAGAACAAAGTCAGGGGACCCGCTCAAGAGATCCAGTTCCTGGATTAGAGGTTGCACTAAGCCTGATGTGACCAACTGCAGCTCCAGTGACTTCAAAGGCTTTTGTCCCACTGTCACCCTCGCTGAAATTACTATTTCAGTGACAGTGAAATAATTCCCATCAAGTACAAATTATTTAGAAGCTCCTGGATAGAACTTAACCATACAAGTTAAACCTATTTTTCTTAGCTATCATCAGTGAACTGAAGACAGGAAACCAATCTAATTTTACTGTTTTATTAAGTTGTAAAAGTTGGACATGGCTACACTACAGGTAAGTTCCTATAGAGAGCTTCGATTATAAACACAAAATCCTGTCCAGGGAAGCAGGACCAGGCTATATTAGAAAAATTAATTTCAAGCAATTTACATCTGTTCATTGCAAAAGCAATTTGTCTTGCAGCCACTACATCAAGAGAGAGAGGCATTTGTCTTTATTTTGAAAATGTAACGTAAGATAACAGTGAAAAGCACGGAGACTGCCAAAGGCCAGATTGAAAGGACTTGTGCGTTTGCCAGATAGGTCAGAGTTAGGATTGTCTGCCAGTTACTGATCTGAAGCATCTGTACTAGGTCTGACTGCGATGAAGGTCATTTTCACCATAACAGCTTCTGTGGTGCTGGTAACAGACCAACGTTTCAGATACTGCTGAACAGTGTTTGTGCAGTGTGAAAGCCTCCTCTGCTCACTCTTACCCCAGTGAATAGATAGGAGTGTGTGAGAGGTAGGATGGGGGCACAGCTAGGCAGATGACCCAAACTGACCAAAGAGATTTTCCATGCCCTACAGTGTCATGTTCAGCAATAAAAGAAAGGGAAGAGTGGAGTTAGGTAGGTTAGCTATCTATTGCTTGGGAGCTGGTGGGGCATCAGTCTAGCACAGGAGGTGCTTAGTGATTGTCCTGGTGTCATGAGCTCTGGTTTTTTTCCCTATTTCTTCTTCCACTCTTCCATTACCTGTTAAACTGTTCTTACCTTAACCCATGATTTTTCTGGGGTTTGCTCTTTCTTTGTGTCTTTCCCCATAAAACTGTCTTTGGGGATGGGGAAGTGAGCAAGTGTCTGTGTGGTGCTTAGGTGCCCATAATAGTTTAGTGTAACTAATATAAATATCAGTTTTCAGGTAGGTGTGTGTTTAAAACCCATGAACTAATGGAATTGAAGCTTTTTGTAGAACAGTTGTGTGCTCTAAAGTCCATGGAAGCAGGGAGCATTGAACAGGCAGAGAAATTCCTCACATTTTCTGGAGGGCACCATGTGGAATGAGGCAGGGCCGCTGAATCACTCCAGTCCTTGCCTTGTCTTCTTTGTCTTTCATAGTCAATGGTGGTGACTGATGAGACAGCCTTTAAACTGCAGCCACCATGAGAAGGCTTCTATCAAGACAGATGAGGACTGCTAATAGCACTTTGCTTGCTTGTTTCAAACCATTGTGTTCTTTCCAGCCTGAAATCCTTTGTGGATTTCATGTTTCATGGAAGGCTGGCATTCCTTTCTCCTAAGAAAAAGCTGGAAATGTGAGGAAAACTGCAAAACCATGATTTTGAATATCAAATAGTCAAAATATTTGCCTCGTTTAGCTGAGGAAAAAGTAATTCTCAGAGGAAAGTTCCATGCCCTTAAAAATTTGGTTAAGGATGTAGAAAATGTATTTATATGTTCACAGCCCAAGGAACTGATCCTCCGATGAGAAGCTGCTCTAGTGTGCTATCCTGGAAGCCAGTGCATCTCTGCTCTGCATGATCTGAATACAGGGTCAAGTCCTATACTTGCTAAGGATTGAATATAGAGAGCACAGACACAAAGATAAACATTATACAGGGCCTGGCTGGGATGGAGTTAATTTTCTTCCAGATGGTGCTCTGTTTTGGATTTGTGACTAAAGCAGTGGTGATGGCACCATGTTGTGGCAGGGTTTGTATGGCACTGGGGCTTTCTCTTTTCCCAATTCTGCCTCAGCAGAAGGTTAGGCGAACATGAGATGTTGGGAGAGGATGTAACCAGGACATTTGACTCAAACTGACCAAAGGGATATCCCATGCCATAGAATATCATGGGTGGAGAGGGTTTGGGGTTTTTTTGAATGTAGGCTTTGCTTGAAGACTAACCAGATGTCAGTATCAATGTGCTTGTGAGTGGCTTCTTTACATCACTTGCTTTTGTTTTATTCTTGTTTATTGTTGTTTTCTTTCTTTTTCCTTCTTCCTTGTTCCTTCCCATTTAAAATTATTTTTATCTCAACCCCTGAATTTTCTTGCTTTTGTTCTTCTTATTCTCTGCTTGTCTGACGGTGGGGGAGTGATAAAGTAGCTGTGTGGGGCTGACATGCCTACCAGCCTTAATCCACAACACAGCCTGCCTAAAATAATTATTATCTGTGGCACCTGCCAGGCAGAACTCACACAGGACCTGGTTTTCACTCACATGCATGAAGTTACTAATGGCTTAAATGTTTGTTGAATAAGGCCCCAAAACAGAAAAGAGGCATTGAGGCTTCTGGGAGGGAGAATGGCACAGATGAGTTTTATAATATTTAGACAAAATAATTTTTTGACAACTGGCAAATCTTACTTTGTGTATCTGTAGAACTGCTTTTAAACAGGTGCTTCCTGATCCAGTTTGCACGTAGCCATCAATCTGTTCAACCCAGAAGAGAGTCTCATTTGAAAGCTTGTCTATTGAATTGTGACTGGTATCTCCATAATGACAATATTTTTTGACAAGTTGTGGCAGGATGGCCCCCCTAGGAGGGCCTGTTACCTATCAGCTGATGCGATAGCTCAGGGCATCTTCCCTCTCACATGCATTTGCTAATTGCTGAAATAACTCAATCAGGACAGCTTGTCTTGTAGCAAGTTATTTTGGTGCCATGGAGGTGACATTCCCAGCTGACAATAAATATCTTGCCTTGAAAGCAAGATTGCAGGAAGATAAGCTTGAATTTCTGAGTGACAGACACTTCACTTTACAAACTATAAAAGCTACACCATACTTTCACAAAGCAGAAATCTTCTGCACATTCCCTGGAAATGTGTGGGGATCTCTCCTCAAGATTTGGGATGCCTATGTTGAGTTACTCTCTCGAGGGTTGAGTGAAAGGTCTGTGTGTATGCCGCTGTCAATTCGGTGGTAAGTTACATTGACTCCTAACCCATACTATTTCTTTGCTAGCTATAATAGAGGTACCTTACTGTCATGCATTGTTTTATGTAATCTACTAGTAGTTCTTTTGTTTTATCCTGTGTAGTAACTAACTCTGTTTAAGGCCTTTTGTCTGTTAATCTCCTGTCTATTTAATATATAACCCATTTTATAATAGATAGACCTGATCTGCCATTCTTGAGAACTTGTGAGCCAGAGCGATTCAGGTGCAGGTCACCTAAGAAGAGCTGCTGTGAAAAGTCTGAGCCTAAGGCAGGCTTATCCAAAGCTCTCACTCGATCCATAACACAAGCGTATGAAAAAGGACTTACATCTGAAAAGGCACCAAGACATTCAGGTTGTTAAAAGCTTTCATATTTTTTACCTCCTGGACAGAAGAATCATGTATCAATAACAGTGGAAAAAACTAACTTGGCTTTAAGTGGAAGATTTTCTTTATAACTTAATAGAAAACTTGAATGCTGAACCTGAGGAAATGCTGTAATTTATCTGTTTATTTCCAGTTCAGGGGGAAGCTAGTGATATCTACATTGCAATACTGCCTCAGTATAACACTGTGTAGTAAGCATTTCTCAGTAATTGCTAGCATTAGTGTTACACAGCCACTAGTACCTAACCTTGGATGCACCATCCCAGAAAATACAAAAATGTGAGTATTTCCCACTTGGGAAAGCTGAGATATCACCTTAGCCTTTTTCTACTTGATTTAATGTGCTCTAGCCAATATCCTGTCAAGCTGACATTTGAATGCAGATAACACTGGCATATATATATATATCTATAAATCTTTCTATATATATCTGTAAGTAAAAGAAACATTTCAATACTATTGAGAAGAGATGGAATGTGAATAGTTTACCAAAGACTACAGATAGTGAGTGTGGGAAATATCTTTTTGGAGCAACAAACACGGATCTGTTAATATCAGTGATTACTTTCCTATGGTGAATTAGGGTTACCTGGACACTTATCAGACAGTATTAAACGTAACCTTCGGATAGTTAAATGACATGTAAATGAATTATAGCATAAACAAGTGATGCTTGCATGAGTTTTTGATTGGATTCAAGATCAGAATATGCAAAATCAATCAGAACTGAGCTGGACATTGTTCAACAGATCCTGTTCTGGTTTTTAATCGCAGATTCAGAACTGAACATCATTCCAAACTTGTGGTAGAGTTTTCTGACTTGATTTATGAAAATAAAAAATGATCCATGGCCTCTAGCCTGAAAGATGCATCTCCTACTATCCCTTCCAGCTGAGCTCGACTGACAAACTTAGGTTCGATCTACTCCAGTTCATAAAATATGGAGATATTGGCAGGGACTTTTCAGCTTTGGTCTCATTTCCCTGTCACAGTGGCCTGTAAATCTATAAAATCATATCTTTCTTATTACTTGCTTACACTTTTTGTCCACACCCACTCAGCTGACATATGCTTTTACCAGTCACTCTTGATAAAACACTTTGAGCTAGAAATAAATGCTGATATAAAAACTCACAACAGCAGCTTCAAATTCACTCTGCTGAGAGCAAATCTATTTTCTTCTAATGAAGGCACACCTGGAGTGTGCAGGAGTGATGAATGACAAGATGTAAGCATGTGTTTAACTGTAAGTATGTGCTTAAATTCCCAAGCACTCTCAGACTTGAAGCATGTGTTCATTTGAGCTGAGGATTCTGTTGCTGATTCTAATAACTGTGAAGAAAGCTGTTAAACTGATGATGCAATAGGAACTGAGATGGCAATAACTATGTGGGTATCATCTTAAAAAATATATATTTTTCTCCTTGTTGTGCTTGTAAATGCCATGACAGAAGAGAACATGGCTTTCCAGGCTGTGCATTTGTTTGTTAGTTTGTTTATTGTTAGGATTCATGAAAGAGATGTAGATAATTGCAATGGAAATATTTTCCATGGGTTTTGGGTATTTCAGTAGATGTTTATGGACAAGGTTAGCCTGATGACAGATTTTGTAGGAGTATAAATGAGTCTAGTGAAGTAATTTGAATCACTAGGAAAGGGGATTAATGTCTATCAGATTTCTTCCAAGCAATGTTGTATACTTTTGACTATTGGACCAGCATGAAGAAGGTGCTTCCTTCTCCCTGCAGGGGTAGCACCACTGAAAGAACAAGATGAAATACACTTGTTCTCATCATTGCTTCAGGTGTAATTGAAGAATGACTGGTTTCAGGCAGTGAAGGCTGTGACTGAAAAGTATGTAGCATCATGCAGTTTGAGCTAAATTACATCCATGTGATGAATTAGGCATAGACTTCATTGTGCTTTTTGCCCAGGCATGTTCACCAAATACACTTCTTTAGTAAGGCAGTACAAAGATACCGTATTAGACTGACCTCCACAATACTGGAAGGAAAAAATGTGAGCCTGCATCGTGAATTAACTTAGGTGAGCTGTTTCCTTTACATGGTCTGGAAGGGCTGAACATGTTCATACCACGGGTAAGTCCACATAGAGCTGTACAAAGCTTTAATCTTCCAGAAAATGGTGTGAGTGTTCTGCAGTCTTGAGGTTTTTTCAGGTTGACCAACAGTATTTTTCCTGGAAAGAGGATGTTTGCTGTGAGCCAGCCTGCTCACGTCTGCTGTCTAGCCTGTGCATCTCCTTCCAGGGTGGGTGAAGCCCATTCTCTCTGTCTGCACATTTTTCTCCCATCCTCTGAATTTGAATGTTTCCTGGCCACTGTCTTGTGATTTTTGTTTTAATCACTGCTTTTTCTTCCTTAGGCATTACTGCATCATGCATTGTGAAATGTTGATAGGATTGGAAGTCACTGTATGAATAATAAGATACTTTTTATTTTGTATTATAATAATATTTTCTTACGGTATCCTTTCTATTACATATTACACAGGGTGATTCATTGTTGCAGTATAGTCCTTGCATTTCAGAATGTCATGCGCTGGATCAGACATTACTCTGACTATGTGACAAGTGCCTTTGTCACGGTTTCTTACGTATTTACACCCCCCACTGGGTGACATATTCTGTTGAATTAACTCTTAAATGGTACATTTTCTATCAGCACACTTATGCTTGAGAATGTATTGTACTTCTGCTTTGATTTTTACAGCAGTTGATTAAGAAAGGACTGGATTAACTTCATCATATTCACAGTGAGGAAGGAAAATACATGCATGCTGAATACTTTAGTTATGGCGGTGCATGGTAAGTTGTTTGTTGTTTCATGAGGTATCCCAAAATACAAGTTACAGTACAGATAACAAATGAAAGCTTAAATTGTCTGAAGATAATAGCTTAGGTAGCACTACATTCATAAACAAGGAACACTTACGCTAAACATCAGGATGAATATTTTTTCCCCATTTGGAAAATCTATTATTAGCTTTCTTATTTCCATTCTGGCTTAATTTTCTGCAGCCTGGATTGGCTCTGGCATCATTATATTTCAGTTTCTTTCTACTATTGTGTCCATGGCCTAGCTTATCCATCATTTTATTTGGCTTGCCATTTCAGATGTTAGATGTAAGCTGTGATATTTATCTAGGCTATCACAATAAATGGCTTTGGAAGAGTCACTCAGAATGCTTTGGCAATGCCTCTGTCCACCTCTTGAAGAGCAACCTGATGGAACTACCTTCTGTCTGATTCAATTGTTTCCTTCATTCTCCCCTCCATCAACAGCTGTTACAGAAATTTAGAAAAGGACATATATTGCACGCACACACACACTCCTCAACTGCTGGACAAAGAACATGTTACCACTTTATACCCTTCAGATAAATTGTATTAAACCTGTGGCAACTCCTGTTAGAGAAGGTGAGTTACTACACTGAACTACACAATAGCATACATCTAAGAAGAGTTTGTGTTAATCATGGAGGTATCACAGAACCACTGGAATTGATCTGGATTCAGCCTATAAAGGACATGCAGATGGCAATTTTAAGTCCTATAGGCTGTCACTGAGCTGAGTACATAGAATAAGAGGAAAAGAAATTACTGAAATGCGTAGTTATAAATGTCATTATTTTTTGCAGGCCAAACCAAGTATTCAACCTGTTATACAGGTTGTATCCATGTTATATCAATACAGGTTATATCAATACAATTTATGCTTGTATGGATTATAGGCTCTGATTCAAAAGGAGAAGGCCTATATAGAACTAGCCTAACTTCCCATTAAGGGGAGACTAAAATTCCCTGGCTGTTAATTAAATAATAGAAGTTTTATTATAAAAGTAAATAAATACCCAGCTGCTCCAGCTTTTTGCAGGGCAAGCTGATCCATGCAATCTACTCACACAGGAGTAGATTGATACCAATTGTACAATGTGATCTTTGTTGCCAAGATCTTCTGTGAAGCCTATTAATGCCTACTCTGGTCAAAGGAAAAATAGTATAGGTCATTGAAGAAAATAAAATACATAGAAGTAGTGTGACTAAAGTATAATAATTTTGCCAGACAAGGGAAAAACATGATTAACAATACTCAATTCATGCTCTAAGCTTACCACAGACACTAACAGACAGACTTGCCTATGGAGAAGGAAACTGAAATAACTGTTCCAAACACAACCTAAACCATGAAAGGGGAGCTGGAGGTCCTGGCCAGAATACCTCTTAAGAATAAGGTATCTCAAATGAACAATTCAGCCATAAATAAGGTAATAACATGTGGAAGATTCAGGAAGAGTAGACAGGAAAATAAAATGTGTAGTGATGACATTTTCATGGTCTCACTTTTTATGGACCTCCAACACTACCTCCTTGATTTATAAGTTGGAGTTTTTTAATGCAAAATTATGGGATCTGGTAGAAAAAAATAAGGATGGTATTAGAATGCAGCTCCTTCTGTGTCACAGAGAAGGAAGTATTAATCAGAGCTACACAATAACTGCAAGCAGCTGAGAACACCCATAAATATGGCTGAGACACAGAGCTTTCTGTGCAACCTCAGAGGCTTATTGAAATGACAAAATGGAGAAATAATTGCCAAACTGGTGATGACCATCACTGTTCATCATGCTTTGCATAGCAATGAGCCTGCTGAGTGCCCTTCCCTATGCCAGCTATCTGGGTGAGCTGTTGAGATTTTGTTAGCGTTGCAGGCAAATGAGTCAGATGGCAAAAATGTTTGGGGTAAGGGCTTCTTTCTCTTCCATCACTGTAAACAGTATCATTCACACTCACAATGACAGATAAGGACTTAATTCATAAAGAACACTTTAGCAATGAACGTATTCATGATTATTTACTTACTGCAGGAACAATGTGTGGATGAAGCCACCTTGCCTAGATGTTAATCAGAGAATTATAGGTAATGGTGAGTTGGAAGGGACCCAAAATAGCGAAAGTGCTGTGAAAACTTCTACAAAGGATGTTTGTGTAGAGTGTCCCTGAGAGTCTATGCCATTTTAGGAGGAGTGTGGCAGAGGGAATGAGGGAATTTTACTATCTTTTGCTAGGCACTGTAAAGAATAAGACCTTCCGTCTTCTTAGTTTGCAGACAGTTGTTTATTAAGTCTTANATGCAGCCCAAGATGTGATTCCTTCTGAATTTGAAATAAGGTGTGGAAGTTCCTATCATAAAAGGAAAAAGACAATGACATCCCTGGGCCTTTTTTTTTTTTAATTACTGTCACTTTTTCTTCAGGATCAGTTTCAGCATGGCTTCAATCAGACATTTCCCAGATGCTGACACTAAATTTTTCTTCACAGACGTCTGAAGTGAACTCTTCCTTTTTTGGTTTTCCAGAATACAGCTCACTTTCAAATGAAGAAGCTGAGAGCATTCTCTATTTTCCCATGGTCCATGTTGTTAATTGTGGGCAGCTGCACAGTCTAAAGAGAGTTCCTGAAAGGACCATGCTTCAGGGCTGTTAATTTGTTGGCATGTCTTCGTGGGTATAGAGAGTGTGTTTTAAGGGATTTGCTAGCAGTGACTCCAGCAAGAGCTTGTGACAAGACAGAAAGTGACACTGCAAAAATATCCTCAATGACTGATTCCCCTCTTTTTTAATATTAACTTGGATTTCTATATAAATAGATCAGGGCTCTGCTATTGATTTGCATTTATATAATTTCCATCCAATATGTTTTTAATGTAGTTTTGGCTTTGTGAGGCTCAAAATAACAGAACACAAAAATCACATATCTGTATTCAGAATATGCTAATATACTCATTTTATCAACCTGTTTTTCAGAATATACTTATGCCAGTCAAGTGATTTAGTTCAAAGCTCAGGTCTGGTCTGTCTAGGAATTGGCAAGAAATGGGTGAGTTTAACTCTACTCAGCTTAGACCAGATCTTTGTGGTTTTCTTATCTTGATGTAAAACCTTGTGATTAAATTCTGGGTATTAGACACAGGAGCACTACATAGGAAGGGCAGCTGAAAACCTCACAAGCCCATTATTACGGGTAAGAACTCCTTCCAACATAAAGTTATATCATACATGCTGCCACCAGAAAACATGGTAAAATAGACTAAGCTGGCATTCTGTTAAAATTGGAAAATTAAGAAATTACTCTAAACCAAGCAGTCCAAAGCACACAAGGGTGTGTGCTTATATGCATATGGGAGCATATAATGTGTTTGAGAGTAGGAAGGACACATTGCATGATTCATCTTGCTGACAAGCAGAAACATTATTTGATGTCTTATATGGAGCCCTAATGCTTCATAATTTTGAATAAAGACTCTGGATGCAGTTTTGATAGACAGCAAAATATCTCTATGTTGAACCACCTGCCATCGTCTTCTCATTCAAAAGTTGTCTTGTTTATTCATTTATTCCTGACAAAGATAAAATTTCAAATAAGAGTTTCCATTCTACTTCCAATGCAATACTCTTCTAATGACCGAAGCACAAAATTACTAGTCATTATTTCCTTTCTCTTAGTCTACTGTTGCCTTATACAAGGTGTAGGGCGTACATGAAAAAAAAAGATAGTGGTACTGCTGTTCTGCTGTGGCCAAGAGAGAAAATGGAGAAGAAGAGGCTTTTTGGACAATTCCCATCATAACTCTAATAGTATGTCGTAGTAAAGGGAATGTGTCTGTTATTAGTGGGCAATCAGACTGACCAGCATGAGATTTTTGCCTTTCAGCTAGGCATTATACTGTGGGAATTTAATATTGGAAGTTTTACTGATTTTGGAATACAAAAGTTTTTGAGTTAAACTCTCCTAATAAACCAAATACGTAAGTTCTAATGCTACACCAGTGAAGTTGATTTATGTATGAATAGAAGGCCAGGATAGATACCTGAAATAAACCGTGAGAAATCCAGGCTGCTGTGCTTAGGTAGAGGAGACACACATTGAGGCAGGCTGAAAAAGCCAGAGGATTAACTTGCACAGTTTATTTCTCTTCTTCTCCCCACATTTACTCATAACAGGCTGCAAATAAAATCTTAGGGAAAGAGCACAGATGCAATGCTGACAAGCAAAGGAAGATCTTTAGAGGTCACAAATGAAGTTGTCATTGAAAACAAAGAAGGAGGCAGTTAAGGATATTACAACATTCATGTTGGCTGAATTATAAACTCTTGAAAGTCTTTCTACACCTTTAAAGAGATGCAGAAGTCAGTGTAACAGGAAATGGAGATACACATTTTTAAAACAATAACTAGACCGAGGTCTGCATTCCCTTAAGTGTTAAGCTGACACCACTCATCAGGACTGCCTGGCCCCTGGCCATGTTTGTGCTTGGAGAGTCTTCTATTCATAAGGCTTTGTTAGGCCATAAAAAGGCAGCACTTATACATAAAACTTTATTAAGCTGATTAGCCCAATTAGCTATCAGTCTATATGCTATGGAAAGACATTTACATAGTATTTGTACTGTAGGAAAATCATACTCCTAACTGAAATAAGGATGTTGAAAATCTAAATGTGTGTAGACTAAGGACAACTTGTGTCTAGAATTTATTTTTGGGAGGGCTAATAAGTTGACCTTCTGTAACTAACCATCCCATTCCTTACCCATGGACAGCTCAGCTGTGTGAAAGACAACTGAGCTGGGTGTAAAACAGGTCCTGAATCACTAGCAGTTGCAGTCCAATTATTTTGAAATAAAATGATAACCTTTTATTTCCAAGACAAATTGAACCGAACTATGGCATTTCAGAAGCAACCTAAGCCTCTGTGAGGTAAAGGTTCAGTACACTCAATACTTTCTCTAAAATGCATTGAACAGCTCTTGGGTCACCCAGAAACAATCTCCTTTTCTCTGTGTTTCAGTTTCTGTGTGTTTCTACTGTCCAAGTAGACACCTCAGTGCCAATATCCTGGAATAATCAGCGTAGGTGACATTGCCAATTTGTGCAAGGTGATACTGCAGTCCCCAGGAGAGTCGATAAAGGGGACAATTCACATTCAAATAAACCCTTGGATCTGACAGTCTGGACAGTGTTTTCCCAACATTACAGCAGGGCCACATGTGACACTTTGTTAAATTTTCTTGTTCTGTAGCTGCTAAAATCATACAAATACATCCATTTTGAAATGGGCTTTATCTTCTTCCCACCACTGTCAAGATGTGACTGGGTATGCTAGAAAAGCTGATGGAGGTGAAACAGAGAGCTTTTTCACCAGGTAAGGCTGTCTTCATCTCTGATGGAAGTAGGTTTTGCTATGTGAAAGATTTGACCGCATTTGGGGTTGATTCAAGTTTTCTCAGTGTGCTCTTGCCTTCTTATGATATTGCTATTTATTTGTAGGCATAGCTGGAAGAAAAGTCTTTCAACCTTTGCTGTCATTATGTAAGTCTAAATGCTGGATGAACAAAGCTGTTGGGAAGGGATCAATCTGCCAGCAGTCAAAGGTCAATGCCTAGGTATAAACTGCAGAAATAAATCAATCCACCATAACCTAAATCCTTCAAAGATACAGGCAAAATGCCAAGAGGGGTCACCCACAGTGCCAAAGCACAGGTTGCAGTGGCCATCAGCCAAGCTAAACAGCACATTGAGGGGATCCAGTCTTGCAGACCAACAAGCCTATACCATGCAAGTGCCACATATCTACTGCAAAGATGCTCAGGTAGTGTCACTAAATTCCCAAAAGATCATGAGTCGTGTGAAATGGACAAAGTGGGAAACTAGCCCATAATTGTCCCCATGTTACCTAGATAATGCCTACACAGATGCCCATCAGACCTATGGCAGTGAATCTAGCTGAATGCACACTTCAGAGCTCAGCATCAATGCCAGCTTCTGGTACTAAAAATGAGCCTGTCATGAATCCTACTGCATACTACCTTGAAAGAGAAGCTTACCAAGCTTACCTTTCCATGATACCACCCTGCCTAGCCGTGCTCTACCCTGCCCTTAAGTCTGCTCTCTGCTCTCAGGGATTGATTTGCTCTGATCTTCAGCACATTTGGAGTATAGAGCAGCCACACTCCAGATGTCTGCTGCCTGCACTGTCAGCGGCCTAGTGACATTTTTGTTATCTAACTGGGCTAATGGGCAAGCCAGAGCAAGCAAAGAGTATGACAAAGGAGGATGAGTGGCTCTGCACAGGAAAGGAGTGTCCCGGTCCCAGCTGCAGCCCACACCAGGAGAGGAGTGTCCGGTCACAGCAACTTCCCAGTCCTCGCTGTGCTCTCCACCAGGCTCTGCCACAGCATCTTTGGGATTAATTCCTCCCCACTCTGATGGGGCAGAGGAAGGCCATTCATGCACTGAGGGCAGACAAACTTGAGCAGGATCTTTCTTTCAGGGATTGGTGTGCAAGCATGTCTAAGACAGAGGTGTTCTCCTTTTTAGGTATGGATGCACTTTGGAATTTTATAAACTTCATGGAAGGAAAATCAGGGCAATACAAAGCTCTTTTCTCCTACTTAGCAGCTGGAAGTAAGGTGAATTTATCAGCCTCAGTGGTGTCCCTTTTGAACAACAGCATCCCACAAAGAGAAAAGGCAAACAAGTAACCCAGCACAGCATGGCATGGTTAAAATGATCTCTGTCTTGTTTTGTGCACCTGGAAGAACAAACTTTTTGGTATAAGGCAGATGTAATTCAGTCTTCATGCTGACTCACACTTGGCAATTAGCTGAGGAAAAACTGAAAAATATGAGGAATTATTTATTAAGAACTGGGATTGTGTGTGTGTGTGTGTGTGTCTGTGCGCACAAATGGACAGCTGCAGCTCAGTGGGACTGAGAAATCAGGGACTGCATTTAGAGCAAAAGTGAGTACTTTACTGGCTAAACTACCAATCCCTCTTCTCTTTCTTCCCCTTTCCACTCTTCCATATACTCACCATATAGCATCTTTATCCATATTCAAGTGCTCAGATATAATGTAATCCACCCAGTCCCTTCCTGCCCATCTACAAAAGAATTTCTTCCATTGCACTGGAAAGTTACAATGTTTATTACATCTCTGTCTAAGATAAACCCCAAAGCAAGCATTTTATCCTCACTCATATAATCATCATATGGTAGAAAATGAAATTTCCAAAATCAAAAAACTGTGGGAGAGCTTCAGGGAAACGCATGTCAGTTTTTACTTTGATGTACGCTATGTTTAAAAAAAAAATCTGTGAAGGGGAGGTGGTGAGGAGAGGAAAAAGATACACTGAGTACCTTCCAGGAGATTTCCTCTCTATTGCTTAATTCTTTATATTGGAGAAGGAAGGAAATAATCTCTTCTTGCTGCCTGGAGTGAGAGTGAAAGTATTCTGAAGAGACATTGTAAGAACTTCATTTAGTACCATGGATGGTTTCACATTCCCACTTGCATCTTAATAAAAGTAAACATCACCTCAAGGTTTGCAGTGAGCGTATAATGATTTTTAAAACTTTGGTGGGATTAGCAGATAAATAGTTTGCTTCCTGAGATGATTTAGAAAAGAGCTTTATCTCAGACTATTGAACTTTATCAGCTGGTCCAGAAATAAGGAAGGAGCTGGGATTTATTTTGTGTGTTTATCCAGGTGCTGAGTGTTACTTTCCGAAATGTATGCTGCTGTTTATTTCCTGGGAGAGCAGAGTTTCGGTCCTAATGGTCAAGGGCAGTTGACTATATTAATGTCTTTCTCTCTCTCTGTCCCTCTCTTCTCTGTTTAGTAAGACATTTAAGCACACACTGTGCTACTTCAAGAAGCAGAGCCCTGTATTTCTCTCCTAGTGGCAATTGAATCCTCTCTACCTGCTTTCATTATTTGGTTGCATCTTCAAAGTAATAGCTCTTTTTCTTTCATGGTTTTCCTACACTAACTCTGTCTCTCCTCACTCCTCTCTGCCATCTCCTATTTGCACTTACAACTACTGTCAGTGTCATCTGTGCCTGCCATCTGCTTCCAGAATATTATGAAGCTGTAATCACAGGACATTTTGAAATTTATTCATACAAATCAAAGACATTCAGTAGCTGTCAGGGGTGGATTTAGAGCTTAGAAAGGCATAGGTCTCCTGGCAGAGGCTTTCAGAAACAGCAGCTGGCAGAGGGAGGCTGGAGGAAGTTTCCCTGCCCAGTTTTACATCCCACCTGGCTCCTGACCTCCAGTATTTTTGCATTCTCAGGGCTGGCTTCAGCTGAGATCAGCTAACTCTGCCGGATTATTTGCAGTTTAGTGGTAAACATGAATCTGGGTGAGAATGACACCAAAGGAATTTTTCACTTGTGACCCCATTTATGTCTGTAGAAGTGTAAAACCACAGCAGTAATCTCTGTCTTGCTCCATTTACAAATAGGCTGTACCTCAGTATATATTTTCTCTTCATTGTTGAAGGTAGGGGCTACTTTATTAAGTCCAAGCACCTATAATAGTTGCCTAATCCCTATCAAGGGCCTCTAGATGCTTCTCTAGTAAATGGTAGTAGTAATGTCAGATGGGGAGCTAGCTGTATTTTTCCACATGGATAGCAGCTGCTAAGGATTGCTCCTGCACTGCTCAGTTTATACTCTTAACTTCCAGAATAATGGAATAGGTTGCAATAAACTATGTTTGCAATATAAGATGGTGCGGACTGCTTCTACTGCTCCAAGAGAGGTTCTACAAAATGAAACAGCTAATGCCAAGGACCCACAGACACAATATGCACATTTCAGGATGGTGGAGTTTTTGCTTTGGACTTTCTCTTTGATCGCCTGGACTGATTTGGGGCAGAAGTGCCTTAGGTGCAGTCTTAGTGTGCAACTTCTAATTTGGCTTAATTCAAGGAAAGACTGATCCATGCTCTGTGCAAGCCAGGGTGGAGGTGATGGAGAACTGCACACTTCTTATAAAACTAGAAGGCTGATTATTGCAGCATGCTCCACTGACTTCAAAACTATTTAAAATCAGTTTAAAAATGTTTACTCTTTCACAGTTCATTTTCATACATTTGGCGGATTGGTGTGCCTTGCAAAATGTCTCTTCTAGGTCTCCTGTTTTGCAAAAGTACTTTCAATATGTCAGTGTTTCTATAGATGTCCCTGAATGGAATCATCATTATGTAGGAAAAGCAACAGAAATGAAAAAAAGAGCTGTTACACATTTCTGCAAAAACCAACCAGTTGCTCAGTGGATTCCCTTTTCCCCCAGGACCTACAGAGAGCAGGACATCCAACCTGAATGTAATGTGCCTATGGCCTCAGTGAATGGAGTGCACACTGCCTGTGCTGCCCATGCCAACTAAGCTGTTGCAGGCTCAGCTAGTTGCTGGAGGCAAGCCAACTCAGGGTCCTGGGGGCTGTAGACACAAGCCAAAGATCTGTGGTCAAATGCTTGGCAGGTATTAGACCACAGAAACCAAATGAGTAGAAAAGCTTCATTTGGCTCTGTTGTTGCTGCTGAGTTGATGTGTGGGAATACAGAAGTGTGACCTACTGATTTGCAGTGGCAGTACAGCAGCTGAAGGATTGCAAAAGCTGGATGGTTTAATCCCAGAGGGTTTATTTTCTTTTTAGTTTAGGAGGACATCTTCAAAACTCACAAAAAGGAGCTAAATGTGACACATGGTGAAAACAGGAGCAGTGTTTTCAGGGGATCAGAATTAGGATGAGTTTTTTCCCTATAATTGTCTACCTACCCCCTGGCTGGTGCCACAGCACTTGATAGCCTTTCCTTGCAGGTGGGAAAACTGGTGAAGGTATACTTAATTTTAATTTTAAATCCCTGACAAGGACATCTTGAGAGGAAAGGTTAGTTGTCTGGTGCACTGGCTTCACAAGGGATGTGGCTGGTAGAGGCTGACAATAGTGCAGATGAAAGGGCAGACATGGAGAGGATCAGTGAAGGCAGCGGTAATGAGAGGGAGATACCAAAGACAGGGGAGAGGCCATAGTATATTACCACCCTTGATGAAATGCCCAAGCCCCTTGTGCCATGGTGGCAATTTGTCATCTTTGCTGTCAGGTAATGTAGATTGGCAGCAGAGATCTAGAGATGGAGGAGGAAACGGTGGTTGTAGGCAAGCAGGCAGGAAGGCACTGAGTCCTTGAGTCATGCTGCTATGGGGAGGCTGTTGTGGGCATACAGTGGTGAAGCAGGCAGTGGTACCTACCAAACCCCCATTTTAGTGCTAGGGGGTGATTTAGACTCCAGACAAGCACAAACTTCTTTGTAATTGTTCAAATAATCTCACAAAACAACTGTGTAATTTAAATGAACTGCAGATTACTTTAGGTGCAGGTGAAAAAGGTACAAGTGGTTTTGCTACATTCAAAATGCACCAGAATAACTGAAGCTTACTGGGACAAGTTGAAGCAACCTTCATCTCCTTGCTCCATCACACAGATCCTGTATGAACATGCTAATGTGCATGTTTTGGGATGGGATGACAAGCCTCGTTCTGGGTCATAACAAGCAGGTGTGACAACAGGGTTTGGAGCTAAGGCCCTGGTCCTGCAGCTGTATCCCTGTGCCTGCACTATGACTGCTTGGATGGTGATGGACTCTACCTGTCAGTGCATTGTGGTGCATGCATCAGCAAGGATAGGGGGCACAGCCTGGGGATGGAAAAGGGTAGGTTTGATTATGGTACGGGACACTGGAAAGGACCTGGGATTCCCGGGAAGCAGAAGTTCAAGGTGGGATAAGACCATTTTGTTCTTGCCTAAGTTAGCCATACATAGACTTGCCTAGATTAGAAATGGGTAGGTGTGTTTTAGAAAATATTTAGCAGTATTTTAAAACAGCTTGGCTCTTGGCTAGTTAGAGATTCACAGCTTTAAACTGGGTTTGTTGTATATGCTTAGCTACTAACTTTGTCAGGTATAAACCAACAGTATATTAGTATATTAGTGTATATTAGGCCAGTATACTGTAAACTCTGAATCTCAGCCTGTTTCACACAGTTTTGTCCCTCACTAATCTTATATCTGTCCTTGAAATTAAAAAGTTTGCTGAAGTAATTATTGATTTGTAATAGGAAATATTGTAGAAATTATTTTTTATGTGCAGCCTGCAGTGAAACAGGTACAGACCAATGGATCATGCATACTTTACAGAAAAATCTGACTTTAGTAGTAAACTCTGCAGATTTCAAAAATGTTATTTCATCAAATCCAGCCCAGGATTCCTAGTAGAACCGAAAGCAGGATTGACTTCTGACTGTTCAGGTTCAGTGCTCCTAGGACTGTCATTAAGAGGCATGTTTGGGGGAACTCAACACCTAGTTTCCTAAGTTCCTAGGTCTGATCTTAAGTATGCATCAGCAAAATTAGGATACCCCAGTCTCACAAGTGCTGGTGTGAAAGCTGAGAATGTGAAGTCATAAAATAGCAAATGGCAAAATTAATCTGGAAGCAAATAAAGCAGAGAAATTTTTATTTGAATTTTCTTTGTTTTAAAGTCACAGAGTGGCAAATAACATGATTATACAAATAATGTGATTTTTCGAGGTGCACCTTACTAGGAGATTCTGATCAAGGCTTAGTCTTTGTTTTCTATATCCAAATGATAAATATTTTGCCTTTTACAAAATAGTTATTTTATAACCCAAGGGCTCGTACCTGCA
Source organism: Dicrurus megarhynchus (assembly GCA_013399195.1). Taxonomy (NCBI): domain Eukaryota; kingdom Metazoa; phylum Chordata; class Aves; order Passeriformes; family Dicruridae; genus Dicrurus; species Dicrurus megarhynchus. Next base: position 499,900 of record VXAD01005376.1, read on the forward strand.
GATAAACTTGTGCTTCAGCACACTCTTCTGACATGAAAAACACTCATAAATCACAATCTAAACTGCAGTTTCACATCCTCTTAGAAACCACTCTAACAGAGGCATGGCAAGTCGTTTAGGTAGTTGGCAGAGCGAAGCCTGGCAGTACACTTACACTGCAGGCATGTAACCTGTTTTCCCTTCCTCCATCTGCTGCATCAATTTGGGGTTGGGTAGGCATTATACAAAACAATAGCTGCTACCATTTCAGAAATATGTAGAATTCCCCTTTAGCTCGCAGCCTTTTCTATCCTTTCCTATAGCGTCAAGATTTTGACATCACACACTTGAGTGCTTTACTGAATCTAAAGGGAAAAGGAGCTAAAACATAATGGGAGGTATCATTTTGCCAGGAGCATGATAGACCCTGAGAAGACCATAGGCAGATGGTCCGTTAAATGCTTGTCCTTTGCAAGGGTGGGAATATCACTCACAGAGTAAAAAACATGACCTTGGGCCACCCCCACAGCAAGGAAACCTGCATAGAAGAGTGCTGCACACTTTCCAAGGTCAGAGATGGACAGTTTTCCAGACAAAGGCTGGGAACTCTCAGCCTGGAGGAACCTGAAGGACTGAACTGACCTTCACCTCTGCAGGTAGAGCAGAGCAGTGGAGCAGGATGTTGAAGCATCACCAGAGCCAGTTTTGGTTCAGTGGAGGCTGGAGGGAACAGCAGAGCTTCAGGGAAGCCATCCTTGCACCAGGTTGTAAAGCACTGCTGAAGTTACCCGAGATTACTGGCCCCGTGCTCTGGGCGTAAGGCATAACCAAAATGTTTCAGTGCAGGAGGTGCATGATGCCTGTGTGCCTTTCTTATGGGAAATATTCCTCTGAGATCACTGTGGATTTTGGGTGTCACTACAATCCTTTTCTCACCAGTGCCAGGCCCCAAATCCCACTGTGCCCAGGTGATGCACACAGTGCAGCTGCTTGATGATAGAGAAAACATCAATAGTCAAAGTGAAAACACTCCAATAATCGGAGTGGGAGATGAGAAAGTAAGTGGTAACAGCAAGGAAATTTTAAGGCTTTTTCTGAGCCTGACAGTTTTAGAAGTAAAATCAGGACATGTAACAAACAAGGACAAATTGAAAGAGAAAGTATCCCCATGTGTCTCGTTTTTGTTTTCTCTTATGCTCAGATTTGTACTGCATTGTAGCCCAAACTCCTATTAGAGACATCTGGTATTTAAGTCTGTAGGGTTATTTGTTTATGATTTTGGCTTTTTTTAATGTTCATTTTCCTCCCTTTTATTTTTGATTCTTTCTCCCCTCCAGCTTTACTCTAGGAATGTTTTGTCAGCTTTTGTCTTCTCTGTTTCTCTTTTATCTTCTCCTCTCCTGCCTCTCCAGGCATCTTTAGCTGCACTTGTCTACTCAATGCACTATCTTGCAGAGTTAGTAGATCCTTCAGATGACCAGTGCTCAAGCTTTAGAAAGACATCTTCTTTCCTTTATTCTTTCTTTTTTTTCTTTTCCACAACCTTTTACTGTCTGCAAAACCAACTGCAGAGTGAGAGAGAGGCTCTTCTTCCTTCCAAGTACACAGTGCCACCTTTCTTGGAAGTGGTCTTCCCTGATTTCTGCAGCTAATAGAATAATTTCCCTTCCTAGTTAATTTGATGAGTCTCTTCTGTCTCCCAGTGAGTGGGGCATCTGTGTGAGGGTTATTGGCATCCAGACATTTTATCATACCCTCTCTCAAGTAATAGGTTTGATTTTCATGTTCATTAAAGTTGCTCAACACCTGGTAAAGTGCTGCTTTTAGGACTCTCTAGTCTCCCAGGTTGGTGTGAAAGGGGTTTTGGCACAAGTGAGAATAAAGGCCAATACTGTCATTACCTGCAGTTCAAAATGGCTTGTTATTTACTTTTCTTTGTGCAAGTGATGCTATCAGTGATATGAAAGAAGGAGGATGTTCTTGCTACTAGAAACAGTGCACAGTGACTTGAAGAATTTCAGACTTATTCACATTTTTGCCTATTAGGTAGTGCATGATGCTCATTAGGTTATACATCTTGAGGCCAGTTTAGGTCTCCAAAGAATAAAAAAACCTTTCTTTTTTTAAAGGTGCTGTAGGATTCATGCACTTTAGGATTGATTTTTATTTGTATAGCACACATGGCCCAATCACCTCTGTCTTCACATGGAATAAAACCAAATGTCTCACCTGCAAGAATTTCTATTTTGCAGGTGCACTCATTTTCTTCTTCTTGGATAAGTTCATTTGTAGGATGTTCATGAGAAGAGCTTTTGCATGGCCTGAGCTTTGTTTAGTTCAGAGGTGCATAAAGCCCAATTACCACTAAGCACTTCGGAGAAGATATGATTCCATATACTAAGTCTGTCTGGAGCACTATTTTGCTTTAAAATCAATGCCTAATTTGTTTTTCAGTGGTTTCCCCTGAACGAAAAATAGAGAGAGAAACTCCGTACTCCTTCTTTCATTTTTAAAACCTTAATCCTAATCTGTGCTCAGAAATAAATAGATCTTTAGAGTTTCAGAAAGCTGACATTTTATGTTCCTTCCATAGCTCCTTTTTCAGTCAAAATTTCCCCTTTTAAGAACTTGTAATAAGTCTATTACACAACATTGGCACTTCTTCACCTCGTACTTTCGTAGTAATTGTTGTAATTTGCTTCAATCATTTTCTTTGTCAGTGGGATGACATATACCTCCATTAGATGACCTTTTAAATCCCTTTTTTGTGAAGGAAACAAAACCACATTCCAAGTCTAAGTAGGTTTTCTCTGTATTTTAAAGTCTCCCTGCAAAAGCATCTGGTTCATCACTCTAAAGGACACAAGGAGTGTGAGTTTGCAGATATGTGTGACCATATCTTCTCAAGGTCACAGTTTTCAGTGGGTGCATCTACACTAAGGCACTAAATTGCACAATGACAAAAATTGCCAGCCTTTGTCTGGTAAGCAGCCAGGTCTCAAATCTGTTCCACTTGCAACCTGTTCTGTCTTCATAAAGAGTCTTCTGGAGTTTGCAAAGCACTGTGGCGGATAGAGAAATTCTTTAGTAGTTTAATTATGCATTCAGTAAATCTCATAATAATGGGGTATTATATTTAATTTTATATTGCACTTATTTTTAATAAGATGCAGAGTATTAACTTCAGATGTCAGAATTCAGCTAGTTTGTACCTTTCTAGTGTTTCTTCAGGCCGTCAGCAGACTTTGAAAGACATTATGATTCACGAAATGTTCACCTTTCCATTTTCACCTCAGAAACAGAGCATTAGAGACACTGTTAGTAAGGGCAAGACAGACTGAAGCAATTCTTCTGAAGTGGGTAAATATGACAGTAATTTCTGCAGTGAGAGTGAATTTCCATGTGTTTGTTACATACACACACATTATATACATATATATATGTATACGAAGTTGCTGCAAGAGATCCTGATTAATTTAAAATTATGGTCTGATGTAATTTTTTTACACTTTGTCCCTTTATTGAAACATTAATTCACATTTTGCACTAGGTGATGAAAGCAATATTTTACTTCCATCTACCTCTTTTTTTTAGTTTATTTTTTTCTAATTCTTTCATCACTGTCATTTTTATTGGCTTCTACTTGCAAGTTCAATCTTTTAATTTGCCCTGTGTAACTAAATTCTTCTCAAATTACTTGCTGTTTTCTGTTACCCAGTGTGGCTACCTCATTATTCTATTCCTTTGTTTCTCCCATGATCATCCCTCTTTTTTTTTCAACCTGCATGGGAGAGCAAAGATTAGGCACAAACTAAAACTTGAAAATAGATTCCTTTTGATGTGTACCAAGCTTGGGGCTCTTATGACATGTTATCACTGCAAATGGTACACCCAGAAACATGTGGTTCAGGCAACTGTGAATACTTACATGAGTCTTGTCATTTTAATGTCTTCTGACTAGAACTTCATATGTGTGCTCTTGCCAGCATCGTACACTGCCTGTAGGGAAGGCTTTTGCTTTTTTATGGCTTCTCACATCCTAGTAAGAAGCATACTTTATCCATAGGTTCATAAAAGTGGAATTAATGTGTTAAGTGTTGAAGTGGGGTTCTGTGCTTCCCTCTTCTCCTGGCTCCTCAGAAAAAGTGTAAGTTGTAAAGGATGTAGTGCATTCTGTCTAGAAAGATAATGGTATTTCTTCCTTTCATTGGTGTTTGGCAGTTCACAAGTTGGGTCTTTTCTCTGCAAGTACCAGTTTGGCTGCACACACTGCATTTCTCTACTTACCAGGTAACTCCCGTTTTCACTTAGAAGTGGCATTCATGTAGTAAACCTGATTACACTTGAAACAAAACTTTTGTATTGATGCCATAATGACTGATGTAAAGTCCATTTTTTATCATTTAATGAATTCCTGCAGCAACTGACAGCTTTTAGCTCAGGTGGCCATTAGCTGCCAGGAAATACCTGACCCAAATCTTATTGTTTATAAGCTGTGAATGTCTGACCAGACAGCCATTACACCAAGTATGAAACAATGTAATTTCCTTTTCTGCATGTTGAAAAGTTAGAAGCTGAGCTGCCCATTGCCATGGATACATGAGCCTGCTTGCAGAAAGCACGTGAGGCACTGGCCATGAGATAAACAGTTCCACCATCCTTTGCCAGCTCCATCTCGCTTGTTTGGGAGGCAGTGAACACTGGAAATGTGCTTTCCCCTCCTGCTTTCAATGGTTTTGCTCTTTCAGGTGTGAACAGTCCTTTTCAAGGAGCAGAAGGAGAGTTCTCACACTTTACCTGACCCCAGGTAAAATGGTCCAGATTTGAACCACATTTGGGGTTCAGTTTACAAAAAGTCTGAAACACCTTCCACAACAAGAAATGTCACTATTGAATTCAATAGAATTTAGATCTCATGGGGAGCAATAGGGAATCCTTGAAATCAGCTGTTGTTTTGCCAGTTTTTGGGGTTTATATTTCTAGCTTTTGAAGCTTTGCGAAGGTAACTTTCACGGCTTCAGGGTACTTTCCTCTTGAAACTGTACAGTTAAGATGCTCTTTGTCCTGATTCACCATTATTCCTGGTGAAAAGTATTGAAACACACTGTTTCAATACTTTTGCCTAGACAAGAGGGCTCTTCAAAGGAGAGGCTGAAGAAGAGGGTCTGTAAAAAATATGTTTGTAAAAATCACTTTTTTACAAACGCATGTAGTGGTAGGACAAAGGCTTTAAGATGAAAGAGGGTAGATGTAGATTAGATTATTAGAAGAAATTTCTTACTGTGAGGGTGGTGAGGCACTGGAACAAGTTGCCCAGAGAAGTAGCAAGTGCCCCATCCCTGGAAATGTTCAAGGCAGAGTTGGATGGGGCCCTGAGAAAGCTGATCTGGTGGAAGGTGTCCCTGCCCATGGCAAGGGCACTGGAAATAGATGATCTTTAATCTTTCTTTGGCTCTGCCAACCCAAATCTTTCTATGATTTTATGAATTCAGGCTGCCAGCACTGAGATGTGCACAGAGCTTGTCTGGTACACAGCGCCAATGGTTGAGATGTAGATAGAGGCCCAGAATTCCACACAGGGAAAAGTGAAATGTTTCATACATTTTCTACACATATAAAAACTAAGCAGTTCCAGCAGCCTACATCTGAGGCTTGCTGTAAATTTAAACACTACTGCATCATCTAAATGTGTGTCCATTACACAGAGTCAGGGTTTTCATTAACAGCCCCATCAACAAAGCCTCTATGATACACATTTGAAAAATAGATCGTGTTCAATCATAGAGAAATTTATGGTTATACAGACTTCTGATTCAATAAATTATATTACATTTTTCTGAGATTCTTCTTTTTCTAAGAAATAGCACAGACAATAGAGTTTTACTTAAATATAGCTAAGGCAAAAAAAAAAAAGAACATTTTATTACTCCTTATAAAGCTTATAAAGTTTCTGACATTTTCCTCAGGTCAGAGATACACCATGCAAATACCTGTTCTGCCATTCAGTCAGTCAGGGAAAATCTGAAATCAATCTCTTCCCTGGAATAATTGCTCAGCAAACAGTATGCATGTAATCCATTTTTATTATTAATACTTAAGTTAAGATTCAGGTACCATATTTCACTTCTTATAATGAGCACAGTTTTACAATGGATGTTTGGAGTTTACAGTACATAACATCACTGACAGCTGCAGAATGCCTGTCATGTGCACCAGAGCTGGATTAAATATAAGTACATTTCTCTGGGCATTAACAGTGTAGAGAGATAAATTGCAACATATGTCTGCTTTACTGTACACACAAAACCCTCATTTTCCCCGTTAATTCAGCGCATGGATATATTTGTTACCGTTTTGTTTATCAACAAAGCTATCTTACTGCTGTTAAATTGCATCTCACGTAAAGAAAGACTATCAGTTGGTGAGGTCTGCTGCAGAGAATGCTCGTGTGTATTTCCAGTCTCAATGATCTTACAGTATAATTCCTAATATCCCCATGTGATTTGTGATAAAGACCCAAGGTTATGCACTTCCTCATCTCGTTTTTTTACACTGTAGGGACAGAAATTTTAATTTCTGTGAGAGGAGTGACTTGAATGATTCTTGGATCCATGATTTTCTTCTGTGCTAACTATATCCTGAGAAGGGCAAACAAGAACAGAGAGGTCATCAAAATAAATCTCCCCACCTATTTATGTTCAGGTTTTGCATTGGTGGAAAATATTTTCCCGTTTCAAACAAAGATTAATTCCTAATTGCCCCAGTCCTCATGAGGACACTTTAGCAGCTAGTTAAGAACTGTCTTAACATTTTTTAAATGAGGCTGTTAAGTTGCAGACCTGCCATCACCCATGCACCATCCTTCTCACTGTCTGTGGGGTAGTGCTGGGTCCAGTTTGAGCCCAGCTGTGTGACACTGGAGCCTGATATCTTGGATGAAACAGCAGCAGTGTGTTTGTGCATGAGGACAGCCCAGGGAGGGGAGCACACAGATAGCTTCTGGAGCTTTTGTGGGACAGGCCTTCTCCTCACACAGTCAGCTGCAGCTCATGTGGTGTTCAACAGCATCCTCCAGCAGCAGCTTGTAGGCTGAAGTGGTATGCAGGCTCTGCCACCTCTCTTGTCCCAGGTACAGCCCTCTGAGAAGGGACCATATGTAGTCTGTTGGTGGATGTGTGCAGTGCAGATGCAGTGCTGAATGTGGATCAGTGGAAAGAGCTGTGCCTCTCAGGGTTTTCAGATGGCCATTTTTTTTTTTCACATGCACAAAACTGTAGGGGGAAAAGCAAAATGAGGGAGACGAGCAAAAATTCATTGTCAGCCACCCCAAGGCTAGGAGTGGTAAATCTTCTCAAGATGTAGGGATTCATTTTTCCATCCTTTGTTCCATGTCTTCCTGTCATTGGAGGAGGTTTGCTCCCTCTTGGTCCCTAAGGCTCAATCTTGCATCTACCCCAACAAAATCTATAGTGGGCTCTCAGATCCCATGTATAAATATCTAATGGCTGCTACCTGAGGAAGTCATGAAGATGAAGCATGAGGCTGACGTTTGGGCCTGAGAGATTTCCAGATTGATGCCGGGTTTCATGTCACACTGCCATGTTTCTCCACAGTATATGCAGTAAATCTCCATAAATCTCACAAGTGGACCTCTTGCTGTATCAGTAAGTTGCACAAAAATAGATTCTTGTTTTGTACTTTATGGGTCTGTGCTTATGATACATGAAACTCCAGTATCGTGAAACTGTTTAAGACAAAATAAACCAAAAAACCAAACAACCACTGAATGATCACAAGATTATTGTTCTCTCACTGTAGGGAAATCTGTTTAATCTCCCATAACAGACTATTCACTGACTAAACACCCTGGTCTGGTCACTGTGAAGAAGCATACTATGCACAGTCAGAAACAGCAGCAGGAAAGAATGCACATCAGGGAGCACATTCTTCCCCTTACCCTAGAGATACTGAAGAAACAGAAGGGGAAATCTCCTTCAAGTTGGAACCAAATGACCCACAGCAAAATTTTCAGCAGAAAATGCCCAGTATTAGACCCCAGCTTCTGCGTCAGGCTTTTTGTTAGGATTCACTCACAAATAAGACATTTGGTAGGACTATATCAAGGATATATCAAAGAGATAGTAAATTTAGTGCCCTATACAGAAAGAGCTCCGTTTTTAAAGTATTAGACTTGACTCCTGACAGTGGGCATACTGCAGACCCCAAAAAGCCACTCAGACACCATCCGCACCTGTGGAGGGTACGGCTTGTCCTTGCTATCACTCAGAGGGAAGAGAAGGAGAGACATCTTCTGCACTCGAGTTTGTGGTCACAGGCATAACATCAAAAGGCAGTATGGTCTTTAATGGTGGGAAGAAGAGTGTATACTTAATTGTAAAGTTTAGCCAACAAAACGCTCTTTTCCCTAGCAGCAATCAATGCTGGTCCTCCCTCTCCTGTTTCTGTCACAAATTTTTTTTCTTTTCTTTTTTTTTTTTAGAAATCTGTTCAGGACTCAGACAGCAGAAGCAAAACAACAAGATACAATTTCCCTCCCTTACTCCCCCACCCTGACAGAATGATTTTATCACATAATAGCCAATCTAAACAGTGCAGTGCAAATCATACTTTGCATGCAAATGTGAAGACAGTGTTACCACAGGAATGAAGTCTGTTTAGGTATGCCATGAGCAGAAGCTGGCTGCTCTCCTCTGAACAGATCCAAGTGGTGCAGCAAGAAATCCACAGATTCAGGGAGGGCAGGAGGAGTATCTCTCTTGTTTTTTGCCACTAAGCTTTGACTTTACCGCCCAGGAGACATTTTCAGATGCAGGAAGCCAACAGGAAGTTAGCAGCAGGGAGATTTGTCCTCTACTCAGAGAGTCAAGTGGTTCAGACCAGCCTCATACCTTTTATATGAAAGCAGAATTATCTGCATACACCCCAGCTGGCATTGAGTCTCTGTTTACCATCACTCTTCAGCTTCAGAGAAACAGTAAATGACTCCTTGCCTGTACAAAACACAGATTTTCAGGGGAAGACAAATTTAGCCTTCTGCCTGCTGCATTGCCTTGGCCCTTTGGAATGAGACTGCTAAAAACGCTCAACAGCTTGTTTCCACAGATTTTATACTGTGCCCTAAAGTCACATCATAATCATGTAGCTAGCACTGCTGGTGCCTACATGTCCCTTTTTTCCAGGCAAGAGCGTCCAGATACACTAATGTACTACATGGCACCAATCACCTCTTCCCAACAGTGTGTAGCTGACATGAGTGTTGGAGATATTCTGTCCAGACACCTCTCCCATTCCCATAAGAGCATCACAGCAAGCTATCAAAACAGCTCACTTGTCAATTGGCAGTCACCCATGCTAAATAACTGGATGCAGCCCTATAAAAGACTTTTAATATATGCTTCTCTGTCTATGTTTGAAATCCCCCATCTCATTGTTATCAGGAATTATTAATAACCCTTCACTGGCTCCTGATAGCTGGTGGTATGCACCAAGCACTTGTCCAGTTGCGTTTTTGAAACATGGGGAGAGAAATTTGATATAATATTCTTCCCACCTTGGCTATCCATGCTTTGTGCACCGTTACCTAAGTAGCTTCAACACTTCCTATCTTCTGGTTCTCTCACCGCTGCATGTCAGTATTGTTTGTTTATTCTGCAGAGAACATACAGGCTTTATTTGCACAATGGTGAGTACAACAGGGCCCCAAGATTTGGCTGAGGCTTTTGATGGTCAGTGTTCCTCCTGTAGATGAGGCTTGAATTTTAGCACTACTCTGGACTCAGGCTGAAGGATGCACACACTCATTCAGGCTGGGATTCAAAAGCAACAAACAGCAAGGTGAGGGATAGCTACTTCTGGCTTTTGGCATGTAATCAAAGGAATTAGCAGGCTGTAACCACACAAGCTTAAAGAGCCTGGAACAGACTGGCAGGCACTGACATTTGTGTCAGCTGAAAAAGAAAGCAACAACAAAAAACATGGAACACAGAACAGTAGTACTTCAGAAGGGAAATCTCAGCCATTTGCAGAATGCCATCAGCTGAAATTTCTAAAGACCAGAAGGCCCCTTTTTAAAGTGCTCAGCATGCCCAGTCAGGGCCAGGTTTTCAGCTAAGCTCAGTTCCCATGGAGGCAGCTAAACAAGAGCCAGTTTTTTAAAAGCACTCAGTATCCAGCTGTTTCCATTGCAAAAATTCTGTCCCAGTTTTTAAACAGAGCTCAGCACCACCCAACAGGCTGTGTTATTTCAAAAGCTTGCCCTAAGTGACTTCACACCTTGTGTCACTGTTTCATTGGCTACCTGTCAGAGGATCAGACCACCTCCATTTCTGTCTTCTTCCATCTTTTCTGAGCCCTGATGTGGTCTGAATAATCTGAACTATCAAATAACCGTTCTGGGTATTGTACAAAGAGGGAATATCATGAAATGCACCACACAGACTACAGCATGATGAGCTTCGCAGTTCCACCAATCTGCCATGCGCTTTTGAACTGCAAGAGCCAGCATTATGCTTTGACCTGCCAATCATGCTGACTCATGTCAAATTATGTCATCTTCCAAATGTCTGAGTTTGGAGGTCTCAACCTATTTTCACATGCAGATGAAGTTGAGAGTTTCTTTCTCCTGAAGTCTTCAGAAAAGCAGAGAAGACAGCAGACTCCATGGCTCAGGAAAGACTGTGTGGCAGGCGATGTAAAACATTATCTGGTTATCAGCACTTGCAGAAACTGCAGTCTTCCTTCCATCAGCACGTCAGTGTGAAGTTTTCTAAGGGCAGGAGTAACCCTTTGCTAGGAGAAGCCAGCCTCAGTGGTCCTAAACCACACACAGCTCTTACACTTTCTCTCAAACTTTCTCGGAGCTTGTAGGAAGTGCTCAGCATGGGAAAGGGTAATATCTTCTGCTCTAGTGCCTACCATCTGCCATGGTTCTTGTGTAAGCAGAGGGGTGTAATTCAGAATATGGAACGAATCACGGAAATTCTCAGAAGGTGGTCTACCAGAAGAACCAGAGTTTCCTTTTATTGCATTTGTTCATGTTGGGACTTTCGTTTGGATTTTTGTGTTGGGTTTGGAGGTTTTTTGGTTTGATTATTTGGTTTGGGTTGGGTTTTGAGGGTTTTTTTGTATGTTTGGGGGTATTTTTGTTTGTTTGTTTGTTTTTGGTGGTTGGTTGCTCTTCTTTTATGTGAAGATCCAGGAGACAGAGAGGGAAGGGCAGAAAACTGAGTTGGGTAAAGAAGCAGCCCATCACACAGACAGGCTCAGGCTGTGCACTCTTAGGCATGGGTAGCTGAAGATACTTTTCTCCTTTCAGAGTGAGTTTAAAATGCTCAAACCAAACTACTTCAAAGAAGAAAAGGCCTGAAGAGCAGGTGAATTTCAGTCTTTTTCAAAAAAGATGCTGTTCATTTCTCTGTTGGAGAGGCATGTATCTCCCCATTTGAAGCTTCCTCCTCTGTCCTTTCTTCCTCTCATTTCCTTGATCCCCCTTCCTGTGTGACCATGTGACATGCAACCATTTGGTGAGAATCAAGAGAGATACTGGCAGTTTGGGAGCTGTTTTTCCTGCTTATGTATGCAAATAACATAATTGCTAAGTGCATCATCTGTTGTAATTTGCACATCCACACACAGCATAGATCAGGACAGTCTTCTCATAAGGATGCAGTGCCTTTTTTTTCCTCTCTGCTTTTCTGGGCAGTAAAATATTAGGTCTCTTGGACCTCCTCGTGCCACAGGCTGAACAAATGCCCTAGGAGGTGATCCCTGCCCCAAATAGCTTACACTCTTGATACAGCTGCAGAGAACCAGGACATGAAGCAGTATTTCTGTAACTCTCTTGCTTCACGCACAAGTTTGAAATTACTTGAGAAATAATTTAGGTAGGTCTGCAGGAGGTGTGAGAAGTTAGCAATGCCAAACCCAGCATTACAAAAGCATTCTGCAGTCACAGACACACCAAGCGGGAGCTGTGTTGCTCCCAAAGATTATCTGAGCAAGGGGCAGCCATGGAACAGTCAGTGAATACTGGTTTGCAAAGCAAAAATAGCAGCTGAAAAGCGAAAGTAGCAGCTGTGTAATAATAAGAGGACAAAATACTGGGAAAAAAATAAAGAAATCTAGAGAGAATATCAGAGGGATTTCCAACTGGCTTTCCCGTCAATTGTGTTGATTCTCATGGTCACAGCAATTTGACTTCTCATGATCTTCTGCAGCAGAAGGCAAGCCAATATGCTCCTTAAAACCTTCAGATGCAGGTCAGACAAAGCCCTTACCTGAAAGTGCAAATTGCATAGGCCCTTTAGAGATCTCAGAAACCAGCCTTGTGCTCCCTGATGACAGGGAAGGGGGCTTGTTGTTGTTCCATCTGACTCCCCTAAGTAAATATGCAGCTCATAGTGTGTCTTGAATTCCTTGAATTCCTTCACTTCTTGCAGAAGATTCCCCAATTACTGTTTAGGACCTTCAGCAATAAAACCTCACTGTCCACAGACATTTTTAGTCTGTGGCAGACCCCACAGGTGTTTATATCAGAATCCTTCTCTCATTGGGTTCTGACCATGTTGTCTCAGGGAGCCTCAACTCCTTCCCTGGTGCCTGGACTGCTATGTCTCCTTTTAAGCAGAGGTTCAGAAGAGAAAATTTCCCCTCAGAGAGTGGTCTTTAAAACAGCACTGCGCGTTGTGTGAACACATGGAGGGCCCACTGAGTCTCCATCAGTTTTGGAATGCCAGTTCTTTCCCAACCTAGCTCTTCTGCTTAGTGGAGCAGAGAGCTGCATTATTGGATTCTACTTTTGTGCAGCAGCACCAGAAGTGGGGGAGCCTGGGGCTAACAGTGAGCACCAGCCTTTTTCCACACATGTGCTTTCAGGTTACGCTTTACATGTGCATGCAAAGTGCTCTTTTCCTCCAGCTGCACCACGGGGACGTGGCCCCCAGGCAGAGCCACAGCCACTAGAGGGCATTTGAAGGACATCAGATCAAAGGATGGCAGGTGTCTGGCCAGAGGATGAGCCAGCCATGCCAGCACCTCCCGCTGGGCCAAGCTGTGGCATGAAGCAAGAAATCTTATCCCAGTGCCTTTCTCATTCTGTCTTTCTGCAGTTGCCCCTGGGCACTCAGAGTTAGAGGTTTGCAGAAAGCATTGCACAGATTCTGCCCATGGATGAACTGCTGCAAATGGGCAGTAGCTGAGGTGGAGCAATGCTGCTAAATAGATCACTGAATAACTGCAACTCTCTTGATTGCACCCTTCAAAATAGCTATCCATGTAGATATCGGACGTAGCTTCGTTCATCAGTTTTAATCAGCTGCCTGCAACCTCCTCATTTAGTTTTTCTTGACGTTAAGTCGGAAGTCCATGATTTTCTTACCTTTTGCCATCTACTCTCTCTTAATGGAGAGAGCTGTCCTCAAAGGCCAAACTTTAACAAAATCATACACCTACACTTCATACCAACCTCTACCAAGTCCATATGGAGCAATTGAGTATGGCCTTTTGTGTTCCAGATGAAGGCCAGGGCCTTCAAAACAAAATATTTGCAGTGACTTCATCACCATATAACTGTGTGCCATCCAAAGGGAATGCCTGACACAGACCATATGAATCTTTTCAGTAAAGCTTAGAAAACTTCCCCAAAGATCCTCTTTATTTCCTCCTTTCTAATTTATTTTTTTCAAGAGATCAGCAGTACAGAAACAGCATGGGAATACATGCACTTGCACAGTGGCTTTCTGCACAGATGGGTTCCCATGGGAAAAGTTTGCATCGAAGAGCTCCAGGTTGGTATTTCTGGCAGCCGCTCCATGTGTATTGGAGAAAAGGGATAGGCAGGACAAGGGTGAGCTTCTACTTGCAGTAGGCCAAGAAATACCAGACCAAGATTGCCTTGGTCAGTCCTTGTCTATTGACAGTTTTTTTTTAAAGTCTAAGAATGACCAAGTGCTGCCTCAGTTATCTCCACATCACATTGCTTGGCAAAACTTCAGATGCTCAGGAGTGGCCTCCTGGAAACGAGCAGGAGTCTTGCAGAGTTGAGACAGAAATTAATGCTTTCCATAGACTTGAGAGAAAAGATGCCAAGCCAGTCTTGAGTAAGATCGGTCAAAGGCTACAAAAGCAAAAAGGGAAACAGTCTGTCTATCCCTCAGACATTCTCAGGTTGAGTCACATGGACTTGTGGAGGGGATTGGGAGCCCTTTGGGCACAGGTCCAGAGACTCAACCCCTGTAATTGTCACAGCAGCACAATGCCATGACTCATCACTGTGTGCCAGAATGCAGCTACTGTGGGGTGGGAGTGGGAGTGATAGGCTGGATTTGGCTCAGGACATGCATGTTTGAGGTGGTATGAGCACCTGTCTGCTCTTGGAAGCAATCCTGATGGACATGTGATATAGCGTTGGTGCTCTTGTGCTTCTCACTGGGGTTGCTACACCACCCTTCTGCTTCTAGGAGCTTGGACTGAGCACATCAAGCTTTACAGTCAAGAGAGGCACTTTTATACAAAGTCATGCCTTAAACCTTACCAATAGCTCAGGAGGCAGCACTGGGATTACTTTTATGCCAGCAGCAGGGACAAGAGATGTTTCTTGGGGCACAGTAGCAGACCTGTGGGTAGAGCTCAAGAACCTTGATAATGTTATTCTGAGGCCAGCATCCAGCTTTTTTACATAACAAGTCAGGTTTTACAGACCTTGAGCTACCTGTCTCCACTCATGAATTAAGACCTAGCAAACCACAAACTGAGCTAATTGGTATATTTTTCCCTTAAGAAGAGAATTAGAAAACACATTTGTACTGGGAATTGCGAATGATACATTCTGCCTGAAGGAAAACAAATTATCTCTCCAGCAGGAAAACTCACATCCCCAGGGTTCTGAAAGCAACTCATGTTGATGCTCTTGTTGTAGTGTGTTGGGGATTTGAGAGGAATGATTTGAGGCAGGACCAATGGGGAAAACTCTCTCCTTGCGTTCTCTTTCCCTTTTACATGACTGTCACACAACAGGTGATGAACAGGCTTCCTCAAAGTCATTATGGTAAATGCAGATTACATTTCATACCTTTCATACACAACAGACAGTTGCTGCAAATCTTGACTGCTACATTCCTTAATGATATACTGGTTTTAGGGAGGCCATAGATGCCATTGCTGATGAATAAGTAATAGATTATATTTTTTTCCTCCCACAGCATGAGGTGCTGTGTGAAAGGAGGACTGAATTAAATAAAGTAAATAAATAAACGAAATAAAGTTCCCGGAGAGAACAGAAAGCACTTTAGTTACACAGTTAAAACTCCCTCATGCTGCTGGTTTCAGGATGGATTTGTCATCTTAGGCTACTTTGGTGACACACAGGTGGGAGAAGAGCAGTGTGATACCACAATCCGGCCAAGAATGTGGTGTTTTCCTTGGACTGCTATGCAAATTCTGGAATTCACCTTTGAAAGTTGTCTGATCCAGATCTCGCACAGAGTGGGGCTATTGCAAAGATAATCCAGCGCTTGTCTGAGGAGACAGTTCACACATGTCCGACGTGAGAGGACATGAGCTTCACAGATCACATTTCAGCAGTGACTTTACCAGTTGTCAAGGCTGCACCGGTACTGGATTTTAAAATTGAAATTAGTTGTGGAACCCTAAAATACCACTCTTATGGAATCTTGGTTTATGGTATGTGAGTCTTACCCTGATGATGCAATGTGGACCACATTGCCATGTCCTAGAGAAGTCAGCATGAAGAGGTTATTTTTGCGACATCAGAGAGGAAAGAACAAAGCAGAAACATACTTTCAGTGTTAGGTGCAAAGAAATCCTGTCTTTAAAAGGTGTATTTTTTCTCTTATATTAATACAAGTATGGGAAAACCTGGGATACAGATTTCAAACAAAAACAGTGTAAGAACAGGTTCTGCAGGAGTGGATTTTGTATATCAAATTTTAGTGTTCTGGAGAGATTGAGTAAGTTATTGTTATTGCTGTGGAGTTACGGCAAAGTAAATCTACTGGATGTATAGAAATTATAGTTCTTAGGATTACATCAGGATTGCATCAGGACAACTAAAGGCTGCAGGTGAATTTTGGTCAGGCACTAAATGTAAAATAAGCATACTGTACACAGACTTCTGAATAAACACATACAAGCTTGAGCAATTTCTTAAGACAGCCAAAACATCTTGCTGACCTGTATTTGCAGGGAGGGCTATTCTCCTTATGGTATAAAACAAGGTTCAGTGATGGGCACATATCAAAGTATTTATCAGTATTTGTGTATTTGTTCTGAATCACTTACTAGTACTAGTTGAGATGCCTGTATGGGGGTACTTCACAACTTTAAAAATTAAGCAAAAATGAACATTCTTTTTTTTTTTTTTTTTCCCCTTTGGTGGTAAAATATGCTGTCTTAAGATAATAATGGGTTCTACTATGTAGGCTTTGAGAATCAAAATGTAACATGTAGTCCTGAACTTTGTTATCTTCCTGGTAGAAACACAGGGCAATTTTTGGAGGTGCTTGTATTTGCTGACAAAATATCTAGTTTCCTATGTATAGATGTATTAGCTACTTGTAGATTTTAAAACATATGCTAAGCAGCTGTAACCATGTAGGGCTAATGCCACATCAAAACCCTTAGCCTTCTCCCCTCTCCTCATTCAGACTGCTGGAAGAAAGGGCTGTGCTCTACTTTTTGTGCAGCTGAGGGTCTCCCAGGAGACACATCTTGTTGAGTAAGGAGTGTGCCTCAAGAAGGCACATAAACATGAAGTGTAGAGCATCTACTGACTTTGATGGGCTTCCTCTTGTTACTCCCTCCTAATCCCATCTCTCAAACTAGTATTTGAAGTGGGTAAACAACTTTATGTGGGGATTTTTGTGCCTCTCAAAAAGAGAGTTAATTATACACAATAATGTTTTTAGCTGGGCAATGGGACAAGGTCTCAATTACACTTTGGCCACCACATATTTTCAATATCGTAATCACAAGAATCTTTCTGTGAAGGATAAATTGACAACAAAGTATCTTACTGAGAAGAGTGCTGTTTTCCTGTATCTCCCTCACACAAACAAATAATAGTTAATAACATTAATTGAGCAGATTCTAGTGCAGCTGGCCAAGGAAAGTATTTGTCTTATGCTGAACACCTTCTGTTGCACTCTGCAAACACAAGCTGCTAGAATGACCTCAGCACTTCTTTTGCTTTTGTTCAAAGTCACCAAGATGTTTATGATACAGTTTCCTCCCTATCTCAGCAGTGAATACCTACGTGTCAAAGGCCTGTAAATCTGCCATTCAAGCAGCAAAAACAACAACATGCCAAACCAATAAATGACTCCCTCACAGTGTTTTCATTATACAAAGAAGGCTTTTTCTGTGCTCTGTCCAAGAACACCATCCTGCAAAGTTTGCTTTATAATAAACAAGGGAGGTCCAGCAGAGATGGGCAGGAGATCAGAGGAAAGACAGTGTCATGTAGACTAAAGCAGGGTGAAAAAGAAAAGAAGGCATAATTATTTTTGAGCATGTTCTTAAATTACTCAGTGATTCTGTTAAATTCACTTTCCTACACAGATTACATTTTTTTGAAGTGGCCTTTTGTGGCTGTATTCATTAATACCTGGATATTTAGCAGTGCTGTGAATGGTTTGCTATTCTTTCGTGCTTTCTGAGTAAGAAAATGAATTATTTTCCTGTATTTTTTGGTGTTGATCCACTGGTAAGAGAAAATCAACCAACAGGCAGTTGGAACAAATGCTTTGTGGGCAAATCATGAATTTATATATGGCTACAAAGTGTATTTCAAAATCTTATGAACAAAACAATCTGTCAGAATGTAAACTAGTGCATTCATCATTTACAAACTGAAAACTGCTTCAAACTCACTGAGTAGTTTGCTCATTATAATTTGTGCGTGTGTGTGATAAAGGAGTGAGGAAAACAATTTTGAAATGCCTCTCTCAATGCCTGATGCCTCATTTATACATCTTCTGATTAATAAATGCAGAAGAAAGATGGTGTTAAAAAATAATTTTGTTTCACTATTGCTACTTTGCTTTTGAGAGCTAGCGTAGATGTGATCAGCATTTTTGTTTCCTTATAAATGTAGATTTTCAACATTTCTTTATTATTTCGGAATAAAGATAAAACACCTGCAAACAAAAAAACCCTCAAGAAACTCAAACCAACCCAAACAAAAAACCCCACAACAGCCCCCCAAAAACATAACACAAAACCTCCACAACACCAAAACCAAACAGGCCCCCCCCCCCAAAAAAAAACACAACACACACACATAAAAAAACCCAAGCAAAAAACTGAAGAAAGGCAAAGAAAAGGCACAGAAATCAAAAGCTACAATCAGATTGGCTCAAACATTTTATATCCTTAAGGACTTGATTGTCTTCCATATCTCTGGGCTCAGCCTGTTGCACAGGCATCCATGCAGTTTTCTCCTTCAGAATAGAAGCCATTTTCAGTTGTGGCAGGAAGTTATATAAACAGGTTTTTTACCTAACTCAGGAGAAATAAGAGGAGGAAGAGGGAAAAACAACCAGGATGATTTTATCTGTTTGTTGGATTTCTCTGTATAGATGGTTAGATTTTAAAAAACAGAGACTCTTGCTTCATTAGATAAGTTTTAGAGCTGATGCCAGGAAGGGAATAAAAGTGGTGAGACATAGAAACAGAGAGAAGGTCGGAGCCACTCCTCTTCAGCAGAAGAATGCTGAAAGAGAACAAAGGGGGAGGATGAGCAGAGAAGAGCTATGTGAGCCTCAGAACAAGAGGGAATGGCAGAAGTCTTGAAAACAAGAAAAACAGAATTCAACCCTTTCTGCACAGAAAATAATGTTAAAAGGAACAATCAGCTGAGGAAGCTGAAACCTGGAGATCTCGAGATAAGGTTCAGTGTTGGAAGTGTAAGAAGAGGGGAAAAAAAGAGGGAAAAATCTCAAACCCAAGGAAAGCCGAAGCACTGCAGGAAGACAGAAGGAAGAGGTCAGCTCTGTCTCTGTTCTTCTGCACAGCAGTAGCGAGGGCTCGGTGCACATGTGCATCTGCACAAGGAGAAGGGCAGAGCAGTGCACAGTGTGACTGCACTGCAGCTCACAAAAAAGAGCAGTTTCCAGAAGAAAGAGAAAAAGACACACACCAGAGTGATTTAGCACCAGCTGTGCTTACTATTTTTTTAATGGGTTTTTCCCTTGTGTTGTACAAACAAGCCTAATTTTGAACAGGATATTGTCCTTTCATTGCTTTCCTCTGTAGCTGATGTTCTTGTCAGCATCTCCTGCCCTAAAATACAGACCACATTGTAATGATGCTGCAGTGCACTAACTTTCAGGGACAGCGGGAAGGAAATCCTTTTGATAACTGTGAGGCCTCTACTGCAAGAGTAGGAATAAAAGCCTTCAAAAAGGGATGGCCTGGCTGCTCCTTATTAAGGTATTTAGTATATTTTGCCAAGAAACACTGCAAAATCACAAAGTAACCCACAGGCAAAGCACAAGGCCCAAGGAACAATGGGAAGCCAAGGGTGACTGCTTTTTTCTAGCTTCAAACTACCTTGTTGATTGCAGCATGGTAATAGTAGTGCTTTGCAGGCAGCTGTGCTCCTTCATAACGCACTGTGTGGGAACAAGGGAAAATTAAGGAACACAGAGCTGGTGCCCAGCTTCCTCTCCAGCAGCACGTGGCCCCAGAGACAGGCAATGCTGCCCAAGGCAGGAATAAGCACCATCTCCATTTTCTTTATTGCAGCTTGAAAGATCAGTTCTAAGAAAAACAAAAAATGGCAGATTTATGAAAATATCCTAACAAAGTCACGGTAACACCTTGGTCCTGTCTATTTTGTCTCTACCTATAAACTTCTATACCCTGCTATGTCACAGGACTTAGAAAACTATTTCTGCAGACCTGATTTAGGAGCTGTCTGTGGAAAGATTATCTAAGATGTCTATCTCAGATACCTGGAAAACCTTAAGACACTTTTATGGCAGACAGCTGTAATTATCTAATACGCCAAGAATATGATTCATTACACATCTATTGCAGAAGCAGAGCCAAAAAAACCCACAACAAACTGTTCAAGTCTTTGCATTTCTGTAACTGCAGAAAACTGGGGGAGTCCAGTAACCCTGCCAAGGTGTTAGCCACCAGGACTTTTATTCAGCATGGTATGTATCTGTTCCCCACAGCCTTCACTACAAAGGAGGTCAGGACATGGATTCCTTCAGGCATGTTGTGGAGCCGTGTGTATCAAAGACAATACTGAAAATGCGCCTTGAAGCAAGAGTAAAATGTGGTATCTTTACAGCAGTATTATTTCTCAGAAATACTGCCTTGCTTAACTACTCCTGCTGAATAGCCAGCCAACTCACCGGATAATAGGAGAAGGGGGGTGGGGCTAACACAGAACAGGCATGGATTTGCCCTGTGAGGCTACCCCGGCCAGCCAGGCTGTGGGAGCGCAGCACGGCAGGCAGAGGGGGCAATAGCAACCTCAGTCGAGTGGGCAGCCTGAGTCATGCCAGGTGAGTTCTGTGGAGAGCCTGGTGCTCTTTACGGAGCCTTAAGTCAGCAGCCCAGGAATGCACTTTCTCACGAAATGTGTAAGCCTGTGTGTATGCATTCCCTGAGGACCTTGGAAAGAGGACATGACTTCTGGTGCCAGTGCTGTTTATTTAGCTGTCTGTCCCAGACCAAGGCAGGCAAGAATTTTTTCAGATAGTTATGATGATCCTCAACATTGCCTTATTGAAACTCGATAAAAATCCTGCTGTCCTATTAGCCTTTTTTTACTTAGCCTTTCCTCAGGTGGATTCCCAAAAGCTAAGCCGAACGGACCTCAGAATCTAACTCAGGGAATTTATTTTCTTCTATCACAACAGGAGAGAATGTTTTGTTCTGCTCTAAGAATCTGAAAAAGATTTGTAAAGTACATCCACAGAAGAAGTTTCCTCTGGAACCCTCATTTCCTGACTGCAGTAGGCCTGTCACATTTCTACTGATTCATTGTTCAGCTTCAGGAAACAAAACAGCTCTCAGTCCCTCTGCTGAAGTTTGCTCCTTTTGTATCATAGCCTGTGATAAAATCCTAACTGCACTGTCTTGGATATTCACTGCATCCTTGTTAAACAAGGGGGAATGCTTGATGCATAAATTATCCTGTGCTTAATTTTGCATGCCACATCATTTTAGAGCATTTAGAAATGCTGGACTTAGCCAGCATTTACCCTCACAGCTGTGGCAGTTTCAGTCTCAGTGACTTGCTTGCTAAGGATACAACACGGAGTTTCCATTGCAAGCAATACCCACAGTGTCTGAGTGACAACAGAAAACTTTAAGGCATAAACTCTCTCACCAAGAAGCATTCACCTTTCTGCAGAGAACAGGCTTTTACAACAAGTTCTGCTCAAATCCCTTCACTGACCTTAAATGCTGTGAATGGATTCCAGCCCTCCAGTCCACAAGCAAAGCCAAGGAGCACGACAGTCACCCAATTGCTCAGCAGTCACACAGTTTGCTGTTTCCAAGTGTGTCTTTCCCTCTACCTTGATCTCACGTGGTTTTGCAGGCTCCCAAAACAGTGCACCAGGAGAGAGAATCTTTTTCAAACCTGCTTGCTACAGTGGGCTGTGCCTCCAGCACCAACCACTGCACTTCAGTATATTGAACTGGAGTCAGCTGCAGCAGGCATGAACAGGATCAAACCCTGCTGAGCTTTAGGTCAGCTGCAAGACTACAGGCAGTCCTGCCCACTGCAAAAGTACAACCCTCCCCTCAGGCCAGGATAGGAAGCCTTTACCTCACCTTAGCTAACCTTGACAAATGCTCACTATCATGTATTCTCATATAAATTCCTGGAGACAGGCAGCTGACCTCAGTTCCTGAAACAAAATTGTCCGGATAGAGGCCATACTTGGAAGGAAGTAAAAAAAAACTATTAAAAAATTCTGTTTTCCACAAGCAGCAGAAACTCCCTCATTGGCTAAAGGACATCACATTAAACAGAGAAGAAATGTTGGAAATAACCACGCTTTTTCTTAGATATACTAACAAAAGGCAGTAGCCTCATGGTTCCCCTAGCATCTGTTACATGTTGTACTGTGAAACAATCCACTTATACTTTACTCCTCATCTCTAAGTAGTGAAAGTGCTTTTAAGAACCACTCATTCAAGATCTGACTATTGAAGATACCCAGAGACATGCTCAAGACAAAACAGAACCAAACAATCTCTTTAGGGAAGAGAACCAGCAAGCAGGCTCTGTGTGTAAACAAAACTCTCCCCACAAGAAAACACGATGGCCATCATGACAGATTTGCTGTCTTAAATGGACGGTGAGACTTGGTCAGGGCGTGTGAGCTTAAAGGAAAAGGAGTGAGGCATGTGCTTCAGAGCTCTGCAGTTTGCTTCAAGTAACAAAACAATTCCCCTCTCATCCTCATTTTCATCCTCTTTCCAGACCAACACCACAACTCCAGGTTTAGTAGCAACTGAAATTTTTTTCCATTGAAGAATTCCAGGAAAAGGATCGTGCCTGAAAATTACCATTTCATTACTTGTGAACTGAAGCAGCTGAGAAATGCTTTGAGAAAGGACATCCCAAGGTTAAAAAGAAGGAAATGGTTCTTCACCTGCTGTTGACCCTTACATCTCTCCCATGATTAAACTTGCAATATCTGGTCTCTCTGTCGCTCTGTGACTGCTTCCATCTGTGCAATTGTGTTGGGGTCACTACTCTAAAATCTGCAGCTGCCCTCAACCTTTCCCTTGCATATTCATTTGTCACACCAACAGTTTTCCACCTGGGGAAGGGTCTGTTGGCAGCAGGAGAGTCTGTGTGAGAGTATTTGAACACCTGCCCTGAAACAGCCATTTCTAAATTTTGCTGGGGAAAAGCCACTAACTGGAAATTCCTACCCGCTGTTAATCAGTGATGGGGACTTACAATGCCCCAGCACACATTTCCCAAAACACAGTTTTGCATCTAACATGGTAAGCATCTAAATCTAGCTCCTGGTCTGAGCAGTACTTGAGAAAAAACTCTGTCACACGAGTCCACTCTGAAGACTGAGATGCACAAGTTCCTACAGCACAGATATCCCCATGGCTACTAACCTCTGCTTCAGCCTGCTCTGGGAGAGCCAGTCCATGACCATACAAGTTACAGAAGTTTCAGCCAAGGGCAAAGATATCCCTGAAGTCTAGATCTTAACAGTGATACCACTCAGCTTCCTTTGAACTGGAGTCCTGTTAAAAGTGTTGAGTAATTTTATCCACAACAGCAGTCACAGAAAAGCCATGCTTCTGCAGCCATGAAGAGGATATACTTACACAAAAAATGGGACAGGGAAAAAGATAAATCTGTTGTTTTTACCTGACAGGCATAGCCCATCTCCTGGATAGGTCACCTAGGGCAATGGACTGGTACATTATGTCTGCAGAACTCTTGAGAGATCTTGTGCTTATATAGAATCATAGAATCATCTAGGCTAGGGAAAAAACCCTACTCTGGGGCAGGAGATCCATCTAGTCCAGCCAATAATATTGTCTTCTTCAGTTTAATGAGAGCTGAGTTAATTGTAAATCCCTTCACAAATTCCTTCTTATGCCTTATTATTAGGAGATTTTTACATTTCCTTTCTTTTTTCTCTGCTATCAGTGATTACGTGGTATGTTGGTAGACTTCAGCAGTGTGCCCTCATATTCAATCCCTTGAATCCAAGGATTGTACCTCTGAGAAATAGCATCACAGCACCATACCCACATGCCAGCTGGGCTCCTCACTGTGCAACACGCTGTTGAGAGCAGGGGGGCAGAGCAGGGCTGTGCACAGCTCGGGCAGCTGGAGTCTGTCTGCCATGCCTGCCTTGTGCTTCTCTGCAGCCACAGGGCTACTCCACCACTGGTGGAGCCCTTGGGCTTGTTCTGGGCCTTTTCCACATGAAGAAGAGTTATAGCACTGAACTCCAGACTTTTATGTGCAAGCTTTCCATGAAATGGGACTGGTGAGTCAAACCAGGCTGGATGCTAAGTGCCCACCAAACTGCTCTATCACTGCCTTCGTTAGCTGGACATGGAAGGAAGACAAAATAAAATGGAAAAAAATTCATAGGTCAAGATAAGACAGTTTACTAAGGCAAAAGTAAAATAGTGCTTACTCAAACAAAGGAAAAAACACCATGATTTTATACTGTACTTCCCATCAACAGTGGACCACTTCCCAGGAAGCAGGGCTGCAGCACATGTCACAGTTGCTCTGGAAGGCAAACACTGTAAATCACCACTGCTCTCCCTTCCTCCTCCTTTACACAGCTTTTATACCTGAGCTGACATCATTCAGTATGGAATATCCCTCTGGTCAGTTTGGGTCAGCTCTCCTGGTTATGTCCTCTGCCAAGATTTTGCCCACCCCCAGGCTGCTGGTGGGAGGGTGGAATGATGGAGAGACAGCACTGACACTGTGCAGAGCTGCTCAGCAGCAGCCAGAACACTGCTGTGTCACCAACACCTTTGTAGGTACCGATGCAAAGCACAGCACTGTGGGAAAATGAACTCCATCTCAATAAAATGACAACAAACAATAACGCTTGTATTAAAGCTCAGTTGTGCACTCATCCGTGTTGTGTGTCCTTTCCCAGATGAGGAAGTGCGCACGAGGAAACGTCCCATCATCTTCTCCTTGTGGGGATAAAGTCACTGGCTAATGTGCATAGCAGGGTCTTAGAGGTTTCTGGAACTCATAAAATGACAAAGCACTGTAAATATATACAAAGCAAACTCAAGTGAAAATAAATTAATTTTCTTTCATCATTCAGAAGCAGTTGGATTTTTAAGTCTGCTACACTTACAGCCACATAGGTTCTTTAGAATTATGGGGTGAAAATTCAGGTAAATTCAACTAAGAGAATATTAACTATTTTGTGAGTCACATTTGAATTTATGGCTGAGATGTTTTCATTCTCAGAGAAGTGCTCAATATGGAAATGTGGTTTCTGGGAATGCAAATAGTTCACACAACTTTTTTGGCAAAGATAAACAAATGGATGTTTGCACAGGTGTAATTAAGCACGGAAGAGGCAAACCTCTGTGCAGAACTGATTCACAGTCAAATTCATGAGCCTTAAAAATCCAGATTACATTGCATGTTGCTGTATTATCAAACTGCTGTTTTAGTGACTTGAATTACCAGGTCTTCAGAATGTGTAAATTAGGTGATAACTTTGTCGTTTAAGGTGAAATTGGTTTAAACTCTGGTAGTGTCAATGGGGGGGCAGGACAGTGTGCCTTATTGCAAGAACTGGAAGTCCATCTTCCCAAACACAAATATACAGCACTGCAAGCCATAGAAATTATTTCAGTAGAAGGTAGTGTCTACCTTCATGGCAGTGTTTCTTTTCCAAGTAGTGCACCAATAGATAAAGAATATTCTTTACTTTGAAAAATTTGCACTTGCAATATAGAAGGAAAAACAAAACACTATACGGGACATAGGTAAGATGTTTGGGGATGTCATGTAGAATGTGGGACTCTTCATAAAATTCCAAACAAACCTAACTCTGCTATTGCTAATGTCAAAACCTCAATCCCTAAAATCAGAGCCATCATTCAAACAAGATTTCCTGCAACTCTAAAGCCTTACTAAATCTCATCACAGAAACAGACTATCCCAGTTCTTTACTCCTCCTTTGCATCAGCCCAATCTGAATTCAACAAATTTCAGGAAATGGAGAAAGTTATGAAAGAATTTAAATGCTATTTGAGAAATCATCTGTCTTCCTTGTGATTAATACATACTCAAAAAGTGTAACAACCAGCAGATGTCTCTGCAGCCACTGATCAGTGCTGCACACATGAGGAAAAGCAGGGAGGAAGAATTTAATGAGTGAGCATTTCACTTTAAGTTTGACTTCCAGAAATGTCAAACCTACACAGAAAATTCCAGAAGAGCAGAGACTGACAGCATTATAGCAGCACTCCCTAGGAAGGAATCAGCCTCTTACTTGGTTTTACAAATAGCAACATGAACGCCTTAGAACTGTCTGTTTTCAGAGTGGTTTATCAAGAATAAAATTTTTCTAAATTTGGTGTCTTTACCTCAAAAACTCTTTGTTCTCAAAAAGAGCAAGCTTGCCATCCCTGGAGCTAACCTGTACCTGTACTCCTTGTCCTCCCACAGGTGAAAATGACTGCCACAAACATCCCCTGCTCTGCTCCAACTCAGGGCATGCAGCTTCAGGCTTTCCTTTGCTAATGTATACAAAGAAAAATGTGAAAAAAAATAGTATTTACCCTACTTAAACAAGACACTCTGCTGTACATCAAATTCCCTCCACGGGGGGAGGATGAGCTGGAAAATGAGGCAGATGATAGTTATGAGTCACTGTATTTAATGTGCTATGGTAAGGCACTTGAATGTTATGACTGTGTGTTATGACTGTGAGAGCAATAGAAGAAGCTATCTGATAACAAAGCACATATTTTCTACCACAGTGAATGATTTGTAAGCCCAGTGAGTTGCTGACTTGCAGCCTAATGTCTCCTGGTAGAGTCATCTTTATTGAACCCTGCTGATAGTAAAGATTTCCCAGCAGGTAGATTTGTGTAGTATTTCTGTCTTGTACAGAGGCAGTCCCTCTTGCCACAAAGTTATGGTCGGCTTTTGGCTGGAGACAACTGAGGAAAACCTCAGGGAGCACAGCAGAAAGACAGAAGCTCTTTGAAGCCATATTTTCTCTTCCTGAACTCTGGGTGGCCCAAAACCAAGCATAACTTGCCACTGACTTCAATGGGCCCTGCTTGCAGACTGCTGTAAAGTGAGCACCTCTTACCGCCTCACAGGTGGCATGAAAAAAATGCTGAAGATGGAGAGAGGCTGTTGGGTGTGAATGAAGATGTTGCATGTCTCTCGGGCTGCATCAGCGCTGTGGGTGGTAGGGAGCACAGGCTGGGGCTGCGTGCTGAGAAAGGAGCCCTTGCTCTGCCTGCTGTGCCCGCTGACCTGTTACACTGTCTGCAAGGTACAGCCCTTGCTTTAGCCACAGTCCCTGGCAGTAACACCTACAAACATACACATGCCACTTTATGGAAGATGCTAACATGTGAGTCACATCTCTTGGTTCGGTTCTCAGATTACCATGTATGTGTAGGGCCACAGTTTATCTTCTCCAGATCTTCTAATTATTGAAATTCAAGAACCCCATTTCATTCAGGTGATGCAACAGGAAAATCCTACTGGCGTTCTGGTTCTTGGCTGAAGACACATAACAAATGTGATCCTTCTCCTTTCCCTTCCAAGGTGGTGGGTCACTCAGTTTGCAGGGGAAAAAAGGCCAGATGGTGGTAGACTTTACTATATGACGTATGTTTGTATGAAAGGTTTTTATTTTTCTTATTCTTTAATTTCCATGAATTACATTTTATTTCCCTCCTCTGTCTTAAATAAATAGAGTAGCAAGATTTGTACATGTATTTTACCACTATTTAATGAAAAGCCTGCAGTTTGTACCTGTGATACATGACGTATGATGCTGCAACAGGAAAAGTAACTAGTCTTGTTACAGACCTTCATCTTAATTATGAAAATTTTTAATTTAAATATAGACCTGAGCATACAAAATACAGCACTACGCCATCTGTTAGTTTTCCATCTGGACTCATTTGCAAAATACTCTCTGTTTTCCTCCTAAACACTATTTATAATCTTCCTTGGAAAAAAGTATGACTAATCTATGGCACACAGGAGACAGCTATTTGCATGCCACTTTTAATAGAAGTGGCTGTATAGTTCAAAGTAGTAACAAAATATATTTATTTTGTTTTGCATGCAGGTGTAAAAGCTCACGTGGTTTCTAAACACACACACAAAAAATTTTCCTGTCACACTGCTTTTAACTAGGAAAAAGTGAAAATCTTCAAGATGTCTGATTTCATGGAGGAGTTACAAATAAGAATGAACAGTTAGCATTTTGAAGTGCCTGACCAGAACTTTTGCAGTGGTTCTGAAGTGGCTCATATTTCTGTCTTGCTCAGTCTGAAATGTCCCCAGAGGCCTGATTTCTGAAGATGAGCACTCAGTTTAGTATAAAGTATCTTGAGCTGAATATTGCAATATTAGTGTACTCCCTAGTCGTTCGGTCCAAACCCATGTTCCCCAGACCAGTAAAAGTGTGGGTAATGGCTCTGGCCATACCTAAAGCAGCAGTTGCAGGGAACCCCCTGGAAGATACATGCATGGGGCTGATTTCATAGTGCCCTCCAAGACCATCTGTGGGTTGCCACCAGTGTCACCCAGAGCCACAAACAGTGGGCTGCTGAGAGCTGTGTGCTGTGTTCTCTCTCCACTCAGAACCACAGAGCACTGGAAGCCTCATTCCCTGGAGGCTATTCCCTAGCCACTCTTACACACCTTGGAGTAAGGTATCCTGAAGTACTTTCTCAGGTCCTCCTCCCTCCCCTAACATGCCATCTTTGGCAAATCTCTACTTCAGAGTTGCCAGAGTGGAAAGCAAGAAGGGGCTTATTTCAAGGGTTTATGATTTGAAGGGCAGCTATTCAACAGTATCTTACTCTCCTCCTCCCCTTCTCTTAATTTTTCAGTGAACAGAAAAATGTTTTTCTGCTTGTTTCAATTCTTCATAAAAAGGCAAAGGTTGATTTCTCCTGACTAACTTGCATGCAAAGTTCTGAAGAAGTCCTTTGCAGCATAATGTTAAGTCATTTTTAGGGGTTTTTGGGTTTTTTGTGGTGAGAAAACAAATTATGTTCTAGAAAACACATTAAAAAAGAACTGGAATAAATTGCCAGGCTCCCTGGCATTGCTTCTTCAGGCTGTCTTATATCTCATTGCTCTTGCTTGTCTGCCTTTCTGCCATCACCATGGCAGGATGTTTTCAGTTCTCTGCAACAAAGACTGTCTTTTTTTCTCTCTCAATTTTCAGTGCTATGCATAAATGCATTGTTGCCAAATGAAGCTTGCATGTGCAGTTACAATACGGCCCTCCCCTACACCCCAAATCTGAAAAAATGTGGTCCTTGACTACTGATTGTGAAATGGACCACACTTGAAAAGTTGCAGCGGTCTATATGAAGAATCCTTTCTCTAATACTAGCAAGACCTGAAAACTCCATGCAGGAAAACAGTTTTTATTTTATGTTAATAAGAACAAAATGACACTCTAAAATGCCAGCAATCTTTTTAATATCTTCCTGTCAGAAATGAAAAAACTGCCTTATCTGAGAGTGTTGTAGACATTTATAATGAAATAGAGAAAATCAGAACAGATGCAGGAAGTACAAAAGACACATAATGTACTGAGTTCAAATGTCTATAATGCAAACATTAGTAGCTATTTACTAACAATTTAATTAACTTCCCCCCACCCATGCCACCTCAATTTCAATTCTTTCAATAACATATGGCAACTGTAGAGTGCATTTTGCAGACATTCCCCCCTCACAAATATTTGCATACTTACAGCTAGACTCAGGAACTGAAGAACACTCTGTGGCACACAGTAGGCACATGTGGCTCCACAGATGAGGCTCAGCAATGTGACAAATTTGGGCTATGTGGTGTCCCCACTCAAAGCACTTCAGAGCCCTTTATGTACCTTTATAAGGTTTTGGTCCCTGCTGGCTCCTGTGTGCTGGTGACGGCCCTGCCCTTTGCTCCGTCACCCGTTTTTGCTTGTGTGACAGCTGCAATTAGACCCACCGCTTGGTACCAGGACTGTCTGAAGGCACTGCCATGCCTTGTCAGAACCAGCCATGCAGGCAGCCCCCTGGAGAGACTCATGATGCTCCATGGGACTCAGCCAGCACTAGGAGTTGCAGACATGGTTAATACTTCCCCTGAAGTTTCTCCTCTTAGTTTCCAGGGAGAAAAAAGAAAAAACATGAAACAGGACTCTTTATTAGTTCACTGGTAGGGGAGCTTACTCTTGAACTTTTGAAGGTCCCTCTTCCTGAGCCAGCATCAGCACTTACCCTTCCCTGCTAAGTCAATGGAGCTCTCAGAAGTCCAGTCACTATTTTCTGCTGCATGTAGGATGCAGACAGGAGAAAGGTACCTACCTATCCTAACAGTAGCCTCAGGAGTGTTATGTATGATGTTTGCAGAAAAAAACCAAAATGCAGTGTAGCAAGGCAAAGACAAGGCAAAGGCAAGGCAAGAAAGGCAAAGGCAAGGGCAAGGGCAAGGGCAAGGGCAAGGGCAAGGGCAAGGGCAAAGGCAAGGCAAGGCAAGAAAAGCAAGGAAAGGCAAATAAAAGATCCTAGCTATGGCAGAAATCTCTGCTTTCTGTCTGTTGCCCAGGAGGAAAATCTTCCCCATGAGGAAGTCTTGTGTCTAATTTAACTAGAGCGCTAGATGTGAGTGCTCTCAGCCTCTGGGTTAGTATGAGGTCAAAAGCACAAATGGCACAATTTACATTTCTCAGTAGACCAGGACTGGTCCAAGCAGTTACTCTGTTTGTATGAGTTCAAAGGAAGTGATTTTGAACTCTAAGCTAAGGTTTAAGATGAAACTCTGTTTCACAGATACGCAATAAAATTTATGTACCATGAACATGCAGATCAGTCTGTAATAGGCACAAGTTCCAGGGTTTAATGTGTCCTGTAGTAAGTAAGAGTAAATCTTCCACAGTCGTTATGGTTAAGTAGAAATGACCCAGTTTTCAGAAATGCTAAACACCCACTTTTTTTGTCAGTTCCCATGAGATTTGCAGATGCTCCAGACTTCTTAAAATCCCTTTACTCTCACTAATACAACTGGGGCATCACATACCTACAATTCTTTGACTTGACTTCATCACATACTTACAATTCAAAAGAAGTTAATTCTTTGGCAAACAATCTGGTCTGGGGTTTGTCTTCAAGTTTGTTGTTACTTTAACCCCCAGTGCTGGCTACTCGCATAGAAATGGCTACTCCTTCTAACAGGATGTTTTGGAATCTATTCTGGAAGTCTCTTTGCATTTAGAGTCAGACTCTAAAATGTATTTAAAATGCTTTAGAAAACTGCACTTAAAAATAAGTCAGATGGCAGATTCCTGGAACAATTTTTTTTCCATTTATCTTGCCAGGTTAAAGGAAAATCTTCCATGGCAACATAGCAGCTTTCACCCATCCATTAACAAAAAGCCTTGATTTATTTTTTTCACTGTAGGAGATGTAATTTCATTTCTCTTATCATTATGTCTATTTCACATACTTTGCTACTCAAAACTCTTTTTACTTTTAGTCATTTGGGTTGCTTATAAATATACATTTTTCAACACCAAGTGAATTATCAGCCCATTAATAACTTCATGCAGCCTGAAATGCCAGTCTCTGTCTTTCTGGGATGTGTGCAGATTCTCGCTTTCTGGGATATGTGTAATCCCTATCTAGATTTATTTTTCGGTTTTGTTTTTTTTAAAAAACTCTTGCTAAATAGAAGTACTTTGTACATGAGAAGAGGCATTTCTGGAAGAACATTATGCAGGTGAGGATCTTGTATTTTAATGCTGCTCCATTTGAAATTTAATCTTGAAATTATTTGAATAGTGGTTTAAATAATGACTCTCTGAAACTGCTACAGGTGATTTAGTGGTATTCAAGCTTAGTGGTAAAGACCTCATGCACTTCATGTGATTTTCCTTTGAAATTAAAGACAGCAGATATTTGACAGAGACTTTTTAAAAAAACCACATTGTTATGTGTATTATGTGTGTCTGAAATTTTTCACAGATATGGTGACCAGCAATGTTCATTCCTGTCTGTAGAGGTAAGAACCTACAGGCTTGTGTATACGTAGCTCATAAATCTTCATGGCAAAATCAAGACCCAGTAACCCAGTAACCCAGGCTGTCTTTCATTCTAGTCTTTTCCACACTCAGCCATTCCATAGTATTTCAATATACAAAACCAATGGCAGGTTTGAGCCCACATGTAAACCTTGCACATGTTTCAATGGTAGATCTGGCATTTAGGGGGATGTGTTGCTGGGGAGTGAAGTAGAACAATTTTTGTCCTTCGGAGTACAAGGAAAAATCGTGAGGATTGTCTAAATCCATTGTTCATATTTTATTATTTAAAAGGTATCCCATGACTGTCATTACTACTGAACAGTGTTACTTCATCATCATGAGGTATATCAGAGAAAACACCACATAGCACAATCTAGGCACAATCAAGGATTGCTATGTGGTTTTCCTTCTAGGGAATCATGCATGCTATCAACAACTGCTTGATTTGTCTTGAGAAAGGAAGAGTAAAATTGAGTGGCAGCATCCTCTTCAATATCTTTAGGCACGATCCCTGACATTTTGATCAACAGCATGTGTGTAACAGGATGTGGGACAAAGTGGGGTATTTCATCTCTGGGTCAAAGAGCCTCATCAAAGATAATTAACTTTGGATTGTGCCTGCATAGACATATCACAGAGCTGCATGGCCCTGGGTATGAATCTAAGACCTTGGTTAGCATTTTCATTCACTATTTGTTTAGCAAGAAGATTTTTTTTTCCTCTTTAATCTCTCACAGTTTCCCCTGGCTGTAGTTCTGAAGATTACTCTTCTCCCAGTCAGAATCTGAGCCTCTATTTAAGAGCTGCTTTACATTAACAGCCTTGTATTAATTTATGCTCTCTTGCAGTATTCTGATTTATCCACAGATCTGTATTTTTTGAAATCATTGCTTTTTACAGCATTCTAATTTATGTAGCCATTGCTTTTGACTGTCAAAACATTTTTGATTTTAATTACTGTGTATCGTGCTTCTAGGTATAAAACTGACAGATAAATCTGAGAATCTGCATAAATGTGGGGAATTGCACGTGTTATCACTCAACAGTTCCTGGTGGCCAGTTAGCAAACTCTTGTCTAGGATCTCCGTTCAGCTGCTGCAGAACAGCACTGATAGGCTGAACCACTGATTAGTTGTCAAACCGTGTGCAGTTATGTCCTTGATTCTGACCAACACAGCAGACTATTCAGATTGTCCAACTCCTCAGCAAAGTAGTGTGCACAGCCAACTTTACTTCAGTCAGTCACATATAAAGTGCTCATTTTGCAGGGCACTTCAGACAATGGATTTCCTCTGGCTTCTAAGAGAAAAAGTGACATCATTTACTGTCTTGGGTGGCCAGCAGGCACGTGACTCCTTGCCAGTCCTTAGGAGCTGTTTTGTGTTTGGCCTTTTCAACAAGGATAAGCCTATTTCTGAGTACAGGGACTGGAGCCCCTCTTCTCCTGCCTGGGAGAGGAGGAACACTGCAGTGCCTGTGACTCTGTGCTGCTGACTGCACACCGGAACAAGGCAGTGTGAGTGGTCAATTATGTCTGTGCAAAAGAGCTTTTTCTTCTGGTGAGGGTCTGGGCCAAGGCAGGCAGAGGACCCACAGCAGCGAGGCACAGCCTAGCCCAGGCTCTGAGCTCCAAGAGGAGTGAGGCTCCCCGAGCTGGCAATGGCACTGCTGGCAGATGGGCTGGAGCTGCATGATGCCCATGAGTGTAGTCACGGTGGTTCATTGACACACAGCATCACATAGCAGCCCTCCAGTGCTCCTGGAGCCCAGCTCAACAGCGGTCTCTTGAGTCTGCAAGAGCTGTGGTTTCTCCGAGGATGTCAGGACAACCTCACCCCCTACCAATATCCTGATGTGCTTTTTCAGCTGGACTGTGCAGACATGTGAGAAGTTGCATCCACACTGAGCCCAGAAGATAAATGATTACATTTTGCCCTGCTGTTTTCTGCCTGGGAAGCTGCCCCTCTATCAGCTTGTCAAGCAGACTTGGGTAATGGAATTCCACTACAAGAGACAGGACTTTTCAGACCTCCCTGGACCTATGGACCCAGGGTTGATTACCTGTAAAATGTTTTCTCCTTCTCTTTTTCCAGTACCACACTATAACTTTCTGTTCATATAACTTACCAGTAGCTGGTACTGCCGCAAGCAGTTCACTGCTTCAGAGACACAGGGGAAATGTCCTTGTGTTATTTCACACACTATCTACTGACTTTGTCTGTCTTTGCTGTCTGTGTTTCTCTTGTGTCCTCTGGTGTTTGTATTTGAAGTTCCATAGAGGTGGGACTGCATGTGTCTGTGTACACAGCACCTGGCACAGTGGAGGAAGCCAGCTTTGTGCCCCTGCGTTACAGACAAAAGATGTTTTCAACCTACCAAGCACAGATAGGGAATAATGTAAGGAGCAAAAAGAAACAGGTACACAGATGTTAGTGGCCACTATCAGCACAGCCAAAGACCTGCTGCAATGCTTCTGTGAGTGTTCTTTCAATTAATCTTGCTGCAAGTTAGACACAAAGCAGATCTTTTGGCATAATTCTCTTGCATTTATTCCTTACTTGGCTCATGTCAAGCTTGTGACTCTTGTTATTTCTGCTCTTAAAGATGTATTATTTCACTTTTTAATGAATAGCCTCTCTGAGGTAAAGAGAAAATTGCAGAGATCTTTTGATATATCCATCTTTGCTTTTTCATTTTGTGCCTCAGGTGCTCAAATTGGATGAACTTTACTGCCATCTGGAGATGTAGTATTTTCATTTCTGTTTGTCATTTTACCTTTGAATTTCATTACAGAGCCTCATTCCCGGCATTTAAAGAATAAAAACATTTTGGTGTTTTACTTACTGCAATGCTGTACTTTTCTTTATAGTGATTAGGTGCTGAAATAAAAGTCACCTCTGGCATCTGATGAGAGTGTTTAAGATTGAACCTAGAGAGTTAATCCCCCTAAGGGCAGACCCCTACGGCTGGATGTGTGCAGGTCTTTGGTGTCAGGGGAGGATGATGCCAGTGCACTGCAGTCCTGCTTGTCGTCAGTCTGAGACACAGGGGAATGAAGAGATAAACCATGCCTTCTGTCTGAAACCTATCAGTGTCTGGAACTGTTGGAATTCTAGCTGGTGTCAAAGGCAGAATTTTGGGGTCGGTGTTATTTTCTGCTGCCCTGATGTTAGCTTTAGTTCCCGGTGTAGCAGTTCCATGCTTGTGTCAGGACACACCAGCTGGGACATACACTATTGGTGTGAAAGTCCATATAAAAGGGATACAATATCTTATACAAGAACTAGGAAATGTTGTGTCAGACCCTTGAAAAACACTTTATTAGACTGGGGTGGGTTGACTTTGGCTGAATGCCAGGTGCCCATCAAGCTGCTCTATCACTCCCTCTTCTCAGCTGGACAGGAGAGAGAAAATAAGATGGAAAACAACTTGTAGCTTGAAATAAAACAGTTTACTAAAGCACACAAGCAAAGAGAAAAAAAGTATTCTCTACTTCCCATCAGCAAGCCATGTCTGGCCACCTTCTGGAAAGCAGGTTTTCAGCAAGCTCCAGAGGGCAAACATTCCTCCTTGCCTCCCTCTTGCTCCTCTTTTACATAGCTTTTATATCTGAGCTGATGCCACACGGTATGGAATATCCCTTTGGTCAGTTTGGGTCAGCTGTCCCAGCTGTGTACCCTCCCAGGATCCTGCCCAGCCCACTGATGGGCAGCACCATCTTGGAGAGACAGCGCTGATGCTGTGCAGAGCTGCCCAGTAGTGGCCAAAACACTGGTGTGTTATCAACACCTTTGTAGCTACCAGTGCAAAGCACAGCACTATGAGGGCTCTTCTGTGGAAAGGCTCAGTATATAGACTTCCTTGGAACTAAGGACAAAATTATTTCAGTACAGAAACCACAGACTATCAAAGGAATCAAGTTTAAAACAAATGAAAGGAGATATTTTTTGCTCAGTAGGCATTTGGTGTGTGAAGCTCCTTCCCAAAGGAAACTGTGGATAAAACACCTTTGTATTCCATCAGAGGAAGACGGTATTAATGTTGAGAAGACAGAAGGTTACTCGGCAAATCACATCTGAAAATAAGTGAAGGATGAAAGAGCCTTGGAGACATGGCAGGGGGATATTGTATTGTTCTTGTTCTTTCCTGGACAACTGCGAATAGCAAGTAGTGGAGATGGGCTGCTGGCCCAATGCACCCTCCTTTTGAGGCAGCACAGCCCTTCTATGATGTCCTTTTATCATGACAAACCTAATGGCGGGAGATAAAGGGATTGATGAAAAATAGGTGAAGTATCGAAATTACGGGTTGTTTATAATTAGTATCGTTTTACCTTGACACTTAAATGTTAATTAAATAATTTTTGAAAGCTCACGCTCAAATGAAGTAGTAAAAGTAGGATAGTAGCTCTGATACAATTGCACATAAATGTTTTTCCTACTTGACATAATGAAGAGCCCATTTCATCAGTGCACAATAACCTCAAATAAGACACTTGCTCAATGCTGCCTTTCAACTGCAGCCATTCTTAGTATCACTCTTACAGTGTTTGTGTCATTGGTTGGAACATCTGTGAAATTCCGTGTCTTTTTTTCAGAGATCCATGCCTCAGTAAGAGAATTATATAAATACAGGGCAGAATGAGTGTTGTTGTAAAAATGTTTTGCTTTGCTGTAATAAAAGAAATTATAAACCTGCTTATGCTCTTTTTGGTTTTAAGAGCTTGAATCTGAAGGAAAAAAACCCCAAAACAACAAGAACCAAATTTCTGCTCTTGGAATACTGTCATGGCCAGGACTTTGATTAAAATGACAAGAGCTGTTTTATGGCTATGTTGCATCTGCAGAGAGAAGGGCAGCACAGGGAGAAGGATGACAAGTTCCTCGAAACCCATTCCTCCTTCCCCCACCAATCTCACTTGATATTTCACGGCCCAGCCGGTAGCTGGAATTGCAGCACCTGTGATGTTTCAGATGCTGTGCACTGATTTGCAACAAATTGTCGAGGCACTGTTCACATGAGGGTGTTTTTCAGTCAGTTCCTGCTGGATCATCCTCAGTAGCATGTGACCTCAATACTCATTCTGCACACCTCACACGACCCACTTGTGGTCAGTTATCAGGTGACAAAACCCATGTCCACAGGCATTTGGTGAGACTGATTTAGCTGCCAGTTGCTAGTTGTTCAAGGTTTATTGAGCGCTGCGTCTTTAATTAGAGAACTAAGGTGTAAACTGCAGTGTCCTTTGCAATGCCAGACCTGTGGGAATAACTTCAAGAGTCAATTGCTGTTGCTGGATAGTAATTAGGAACCTAAAGGGATTCACATATGAATAGTAAATTAAGGTGCACAGTAGTAACAGGGATTTATACCTGGAACATTAGAGTTCTTAATGACCCCATTAAAAGAAATTAGGTCATTTCTTATTTAAAGGATCAGGAGATACTGCATTTTCTAAGGATACAAAGAATGCACACGAGCAAGACACAAGGGCTTTTCTGTTGTCCATTGGTAAGTGCTGCCGTTGAGAATTAGCCTCCGGGGACAAAATATTTCTTACTTTTTTTTAATGACACAATGTCTAAAAGTCCCAGGTGCTGACTGCCTGAAAGAAAGAGTGAAGTTAGGCAAGATTATTTCCTATGTTATCTTGTAACTGGTCTACATGACTGTGTTCCACAGAGAAGAGCTGGTAGGTGAGAAGGTAGGATTTACAGCAAAGAGACTAAGGGAATTTGAATTTTCAGGTGTTCTGGCTGAAGACCCAGGTGGGACAGAGCTTTCTAAAATTGGTAGGACAGACTCAGTTTTCTCTTGCAGAAACACTGAAGACTGACTGAAAGCTCTTTTGTGGCTCATGCTATCAAAGTGAATATAAAAAGCTGGAATAATTGATGAAGGTAGGTGAATATACTGCATGGACACACTTTCAGATTACAGCTCACAATATTTTCAAAGGCCTGATTTGAGCAGAAGATGCAGTCCTGAGTTTCCTCACATCTCAACTCAGCACTGACATCACCGTTTTTGTTCTGAAAGCCATCTCCTTAAAAATTATGAAAACCATTGGTATTTAATCCTGACATAAATGAGAACATGTATTTGAGTAGCTTTGGTAAATATCACTGAATCTGAATGCCAGTTCCCACTTGTCACTCTTAAGACACAATTTGGGGTTAGTTTCAAAACTCTAATCCAAGCCTCCTTCAAATCCAAATCCATGTGCTGGACCACCTAACCCAGCCCAGGGAAGATGTATCTGAAAAGTAAATCTTACAGGCATGAGTAAAAGCAATTGGATATTTCATGACAAGAGCATCATAAAACTGGTGAAAATACAGAACATTTAGATCTGTGCAGCTCTCTACTGCCAGGTTCCCCAGTCAGTAGTATCAAATGTTAGCCACAGCTCTGGTGCCTCAGCAAAGTAGCCCACTTACACATACAGAAGCTTGTCCATGTGTTGGAAATGGTCAAACCGTACTAAAGCTCTGGCAAATTAACAGAAAAGAATGCCAGAATGTTCAAATCTTACACAGAATTCTTGTCAATAAAAGAGTTATTCACTTTACAAGAAAGAGGTGGAGAATGTGACATTTTTGGAGAGACAGAAGCTTAAGCCTCCAACCTTCCCTTCTCAATCATAACAGGCTGTGCAGATTTTTTTTCAGAGTCTGTTTAGGCTGCCAGGTTCCCTTCAGAGCAAGGGCAGTCAGCAGTGACTAGAAGCTGTAGTTGAGTTCTTTCTCCAAAGATCTGGGAGATGGGATCTGTAGCACCCAGTCCTCTGAAGAAAGAGAACACCCTTGCCACAAGAGATATCTTGCCTTTGACCACCTGTATTCAAGGCTGACTGTGCCCTTCAGCTGGGTAAGTGTAATGAAACATGTATGATTTTTTTTCTCTCAAAGACACATGACCAGCTTTCAGTAGAATTTTGTCTTCCCTAAAACTGCTTTTTCTACTCTGAGAAAGGTTAGCACTTGGCAGTATATCGCGAAATAGTAACTTCTGCTCACACATAACAATGTGAGAAAAACCTGTGCTGATAAAGTCTAAAAGCTACAGACATACCACATTATATATAGTGCCTTACAACCGGAGCACCATCTGATGAACTGTTATTTTGCTTCTGGTACCTATTATTTTGCATTTAAAAGAAATTCAACAGAACAAGGAAATAAGCCTTATTTTTTTTATGGGCTTGTGCCCTATACTTCTGCAATGTATTAACAATAATTAACTTTCTTTCCCTCTGCTCTTTACCCAGCACATCCTTCAGGTTCTCTCTGCATTCCTGGAACACCTACTTCACTCCCTCTATTATCAAAATGAGACTACATGGTTTTAGGTCACGTACATGATGACACCTGATGGCCAGACAGCCATAAAGGTAGTGGCTGAAGTTCAATTTTTCTCTGCTGTTAGTGGAGAAACCAGCTGAAAATTTTCCTATAGCCAAGTTTCCCACAAGGGTTTTATACACTCAGTTATTTTTGAGAAATATGTCTCTATCAAATTTTCTTGAGTCCATTCTTAAACTATCAGAGTGAAGGTGATTGAGAAAGTGATCATTTAGGCTTTTCCATCAGAAGCCAGGGCTAATATTTTTCATTCATCTGGTTTTTGTTGAGTAAAGTGTGCCATTAATGATTCTGCAACTGCAGTGAAATGATCCCAGTAATTTATGGTATTTTCTTAAGTCCTGATATCATGGTGTCACCATTTAAGTTATTCATTTCCAGCCTTTTTAACAGGTAATCTGCTGAAGCTGGTTGTTTATGCTATAAGCTTGTTGACTTCTATGGCAGAGGAGAGGCAGCCCAAATGTTTGAGCCTGGTTATGAGTGCAAGTTGCATATTTGGGTGCCTGCACCTGAGAGTTCACAGTTTCTTCTTTCTGACAAGAGTCTTTCCTGATCCACTTTTTCCCAAGAAGAAATGTTTCTGAACTGTTTTAGTTACCATCCTGCAAATAAAATACAGCTATGCTTAACATACCTTCCAGTACTTGTCTCACCTTCTACTTGCTGATTTTTCAATTTGTATTTCACGTGAGCAGGGCAGAAAATAACCAGATGAGGTACTGGCTTTGTTCCCATTGTTCTCAGCATGTTTTTCTTTCACCTTTATCTCAAGGAGCATGTACTTGATCTTAATTCTTCATATATTTCTAGAGACTACATCGGCTTCTCTGACAGTGACAGAGCTCTGTGTGTACACAGGTGACAACCCAGCAAACTGACATTACAGTAAGTAGTGCTCTACCTAATACTAATGCATCTGCCTACATTAAAAGGTCTAAGAAAATATGACTGAAGGATCACATAGCAGATTCCATTAATGAAATTCTGTTCAGTCTAATATCCCCACAGTGCTTTGACTGCAATTTTTCCTGCAAGCTCATCAGCTTACTAATCATGGAGTCAGAGAATCATAGTATGGTGTGAGGGACTTTACATCCAGCACAAAACCCCCTGCCATGGGCAGGGACACCCTTCACTAGACCTGGTTGCTCAAAGCTCCATCCAGCCTGGCCTTGAACACTTACAGGAGTGGGGCAGACACTTCCCTGGGCAACCTGTTCCAGTTCCTAACCACCCTTCTAGCAAAGAATTTCTTCTTAATATCTAATCTGAACTTACTCTGAGTTTAAAGCCATTTCCCCTCATCCTGTCACTACATGCCCTTGTTAAAAAGTCCTTCTTCAGCTCTCTTGTAGCTCCCTTTAGGTACTGGAAGGTGCTACAGTGTTCTCTTCTCCAGGCTGAACAAACCCAACACTTTCAGCCTTTCTTCACTGGGAAGGTGCTCCAGCCCTCTGATCATCTTTGTGATCTTCTTCTGGACCAAATCCAGCTGGTCCACATCCTTCTTATTTTGAGGAGGCCAGAGCTGGATGCAGCTCTGCAGATGGGGTCTCACCAGAACAGAGCAGAGCAGAGGGGCAGAATCCCCTCCCTGGCCCTGCTGCCCACGCTGCTTTGGATGCAGCCCAGGACACCTNAAGGTGGGGGGAGGAGAAGTGTTCTGAAGGTTTAGTCTGACTTTTTTTTCTGCTTTTTAGTTCTGTTAATAAACTTCTTTATGCTTTTAAGGTTTAAGTTTTGTGCCTGCTCTGCTTTTCTCCTGGTTCTTATCTCACAGAAGGAAAATAAGTAAGTAATGGGCATTTTGAACCAAACCACTACAACACCTTTGGCTTTCTGGGCTGCCAGTGCTCATTTCTGGGTCATGGTGACCTTATGCAGCAATATCCCCAAGTCCTTCTTACCAGGAGGGCTCTCAATCCATTCTTTGACCAGCCTGTATCCATGTCTGGGATTGCCCTGACCCAGGTACAGGACCTTCCATGTGGCCTTGTTGAACTTCCAGAGGTTTGCACGGGCCCACCTCTCCAGGGTGGCCAGGTCCCTCGGGGTGGCATCCCTGCCCTCCAGCGCATTGGCCACACCACACAGACTGGTGTAGTCAGCAAACCTGCATGTCACAGTCCAGCTTGGCGGTGCCAGATGGTGAGGTGTCATGACCTTCCTAAAAGTGTCTCCAAGGCGAAGCCACTCAGCAGGACCAGCACACACTCACACACGTGTGCATGCACACACACACAGACACCTCCAGTAATATGGGCTGACGGCACAGAGGCAGGAAGGGTCTCCGTATAGAGTTCCACGGACGGAGGTTCNGAGTTCCACGGATGGAGGTTCATTGCTCAGAGCTGAAGACCGAGAACAAGGGCGGATCCAGGTTTAAGTGCGGGAGTGGATCGAGACTCAGGGACCAATGGTCCGAGGGCACGGGGGCAGTACACAGGCAGGACCAGGGAATGGGAGCCAATGGGAACTGGGTGTATGGTGAGGGACAAGGGCCAATGGGGGGAACAGGGAGTGGAGAACCTTCTAGGGCAGGGACATATAAGGTAACAAGGGGCAGAGGGGCTGCGGGCCAACCAGGGGAGCAGAACTGGGATACATTAACATATCAGAACAGAGCATCCTGGGGGAAGACTTTCTTGTCAACCTAACCTGGGGAGGTTCTTTAGACTTAGGGACTGTCCCACCAATGGACTCTCCTTGTACCACAGGCCCACTGGCCTCCATACTTGCAGTGATCAATTTTGATCCAAATCAACTATTCTTTCAGACTTAACTACGTGTAAGGGTTCATTAATGGCACATTTTTCCTGCATTCATCCAAACAAATTAAAAAGTGTGTTACAGTATACCTTCTCCTGAAAAGCACAAGGTTACCTGGCATTGCCAGAAGTTAAGAAGAACAAGCCCCATGAGAGTGAGGAAAGCTGGTGGTGTTCGACGAGGTCAGCTGCAGAGAGATTGCAGACATGATGCGGTTCCTGTGGGCTGTGGACGGGGATGCTCTTGTTATAACAGACGAGGAAGGGAAGTTGCAGAAGCTTTGCATTTTCAGCTCAGCCATGTGGCCTTGTTTTCTCTCCTCAATTCGAAGGAGGCAGCAACAGAAGGCAATTTTTCTGTGTGCATTCCCTGTCCTTTAGGCGGGTTTCAAAGGGATTTTCTGATCCACACCAGCTGCAACAGTCTTGGGAGTGACCACATTCACTATGAGGAAAACCACAGCTTGTCCTGAAAAGGGAGAGTTATAAGTGCAAATCCAGTCACCCCTGTAAGAGAAATGAGGGACCAACCTGACTGTCCTCAGGAGACCAGGTAATGTATCCTTGGGTTCACAGTCAACTTTAATTTGCAATTCCCAGAGCTATCAAGTCAGAGGTTGCAGCAGGACCCCAGCTTCTCTGGGGTTTTGTTCATGAAGCCACATCACATTTTCTATCCGTGTCTAGTATTATAAAACTCATGAATCTGAAAAATCTTTACTAAGATAAAGACAGATAGTATGAGGAACAAAACTATATCCTTTTAGTCCTACCAGTTAACTCCCAAATTCTCCTTCACTTTGAAAAGTTAATTAAAACTTGAACTTTGTAAATAAACAGAAAGAAACCCACTGTGTTGACAGGATTCATCCCTGTAAATGCTATCTTAGGGCTACAGCTGAAATGCTTCACCTAAAACTTTACATTGCTTTCGTTTCTTAGATTTCCCTCGAGATGAATACATTTTCATTATGTTCTAACAGGTGATGGTAGAAAAAAGTAGAAAGAGTAAACGAACTACCTCCTTGCCCAAAACACATGAGCACTTTATTTAGGGACTAGAAAGC
This sequence comes from Dicrurus megarhynchus, assembly GCA_013399195.1. NCBI lineage: Eukaryota > Metazoa > Chordata > Aves > Passeriformes > Dicruridae > Dicrurus > Dicrurus megarhynchus. Next base: position 542,898 of record VXAD01005376.1, read on the forward strand.
TTGTATGGGATTCGTTAGGAAAAAGCACAGCTTACTTCCATCATTTCATTCTATGGAAGTCCAGCTGAACTCACAACAACTGGAATCAGCACAAAAGCAGCGAACAACTTTTCATATTCTTGTCAATGTAATTTGTAGTGGATTTGCACTGCTGGGAATCCAGCAGTGTTTCCACTGCTTCTGATCCAGCTTGGCAAAAACCAACCAACCAACCAACCAACCAACCCAGCAACCCAATAACATTAGAGCAGATTATTCCACAGTCTCTAGCCTGTCTGAGAAAGAATGATCAGTTCTAAGGACTGCCTCACAGTAGTCATTACCTACACATTAATTCCTTCACATGGCTTCTCCACATGTTCCTTCTCAGACAAATGATTACTAGCAGCAATAATTAAAAAAAAAAAAAGGATAAAAAAAAAGGGAGAAGCAAAGAAGGGACCAAATGCAGGCACTGGGTTTTTTTTCTGTGCTAACAATGCAATTCAGTTCTTCAAGTATTCATGAGACACTTGTAGTCACAGACAAAAGCTGGTATTACACAGTCTCTGTCTACAACAGTCTCAATGTTCAAATGAGCCTTGATCATTCTCATTATGCATGCATTTTCTGTTTGCTGTGATCTACAAGCAAACATCAAAAGGGCCAGTGGCGTACTGCTTGGGGATTTCAGTGAAGCATTAAAAAGCAGAGCAGCAGAACATATCTTTCATTTATCTTGAAGTGCAGACTAACAGAATCTTCTTTCTTTTTTTCCCCTGTTCCTTTCTTTTAAGGTAACTTAGTCTGCCTGGTAATTACCTCCTCTGTGAAGCTTCCACAACTTTCATTTTAGCAGCAAAGCAGCACAGATGGTTTGGTTGGAGGGGACTCTTTGCCAATTGACTACTAATAGTAAGCAAAAAGATACAGACAGCAGTTAATAAGGATTACTTGATGAGACATTTAAGAATGTTATGTATACCAGCACTATATGCAGGGCAAATCTTATTTGTAACATGAAGTAATTTCAGTAATAATATAATTTTGGATCTGATGTACATTTGTTTTTTTGATATTACATTTGTTTTTAGTAATGAATAAACTTTTTCACTTAGAAGATCTCCTGCCACTTTTGTGGTTGTCTTTTCAGAGAAGAAAAGCTGTTAACAAATGGTACCACAGAGCATCAGCTGGGATTTGACTTTAAGACTTTTCAAATTTTAGGAAAATTAGGAATTTTCAAGACCCAATCATCAAGGTGTTTTATTATAAGCGCATTAATCAGGAAGAACACATTTGCCATGAGTAGAGAATTTCATAGTACTTCTCCAGGATATTCACTAGAGCTCAGCCTTCGTTACGTGGAGCATTCTGGTAAAGTGCATTTTCAGACACTGTAGTGCCATTACCAGAAATACCATAGCCCTTTCCAAAGAAGGTACTTCCAGAAGATATATTAAGAATGGAGGGACTTGGTAGATGGTGAACTGTGTGTTTATGCTTATGTCTTCCAAGACACACTGTAGTAGGTAGAGCATCAAAATTGGCTGTGAAAACAAGTGCTTTCGCCTCTGAGATTCTGGCCCAGCGAAAAGTTAATATTGTGATCAAATATTTTCTTTCATTAAACTTGCTTTTTCTATGCTTTCTTCTCTCTAAAACACTGTCTGAGGGTACAAAAATGAAGGATCCGTGCTGAGAATACTAAAAAGAAAGGACATGTAACTGTTGTGCTCATTTGAGAGGTTATCTATCAACCATCTTTTCCTGTTAGCTGTGCCCTCCAGGTGAGGTATCCAGCACAGTAAATGAAAGTGCAATTGGCTCTTCTCTTTTTATTGAGTTCGTTACTGAAGGACGATAGTCCATCAAAATAGTTCTTCGATTCTGTGATAATCATAAAATATCCTGAACTGGGGAACCCACAAGAATCAATGAGTCCAGCTCCTGGCCCTGCACAGGACACCCCAAGAATCACACCATGTGCCTGAGAGCATTGTCCAAATGTTTCTTGAACTCTGCCAGGCTGGTGCAGTGACCACTTCCCTGAGGAGCTGTTCCAGTGCCCAAACATAATCTGGGGGAAGAACCTTTTTCTAATATCCAACCTAAACCTCCCCTGACCCAGCTTCAGGCCATTCCCTTGGGTCCTGTCACTGTCACCAGAGGAAAGAGATCAGTGCCTGCCCCTGCTCTTCCCCTCACAAGGAAGTTGTAGCTGCAGTGAGGTCTGTCCTCAGTCTCCTCCAGGCTGAACAGACCAAGTGACCTCAGCTGCTCCTCATACGGCTTCCCCTCCAGACCCTTCACCGTCCTCATGGCCCTCCTTTGGACACTCTCCAATAGCTTTATATCTCTCTTACATTGTGGCACCCAGAACTGCCCCCAGCACTCGAGGTGAGGCCGCCCCAGTGCAGAGCAGAGCGGACAATCCCCTCCCTTGCCCGGCTGGTGATGCTGTGCCTGATGAACCCCAGGACAGGGTTGGCCCTCCTGGCTGCCAGGGCACTGCTGACTCATGTTCAGCTTGTCACAGACCAGGACTCTGAGGTCCCTTTCTGTGGCACTGCTTTCCAGCATCTCATTCCCCAATCTGTCTGCACATCCAGGGCTGGCCCATCCCCAGTGCAGTAAAATAACAAGGATAAATTCTGTTCTCAGTTAAATTATGTAGATGAAGACTTGTATTAAGTCCATTAGCAGATTTGATGTTCACCAGTTTCAGTACTGGGAACCTCCTTTTGGTCATTTTACACTTGTAGGTCTGGGATAGTAATGCTATTTCTTCCTTCCCCAAAATACCTCAATAAGAATTTTCAAGTGGAAATATTTTTTCAGAAGCAGGTATCTTTAAGCCACCCTGAATGTTGCAAGTGGTCTAGTAGCTAGTGTAAAGTAGCTAGGGGATCAGCTGCCACTCTTGTCCACAAGGCAACATACCTTCCACCTTTTACCAACATTTAATCCTCACTAATTGAATTTGTGCATGCATATTACTGGGTTGAATAATTCCATGTGATGCACAGAAAGGTTTGTGGGGCTGCGTCCACACAGATTTTGTGTGGATAAAGAGCAGAAGCCTGCAGACAGAATTCCCCTTGTTGTAGCTGAGAGCTAGCTAACTTGCAAGGGAAGGCAAAAACCTTAAAAACTAGACTTACAGCCTAATTTGGGGCATTTATCATATGTTTGTGGCTGTGTATTGTTGTTCTACCTAAATAAGACTTAGGAAAGCGGGAAGGTGGGTTATAGTCTACTTTTGACAGCATATGCTCCTGACAAATACGTACACCTGAAGGGTCTGGAGCCACACATGCCAGTTCCCCACGGAGCACAGAGGTGCCACCCTGCTGCAAGGCAAGACCAGCCTGACAAGCCAAACATCTGCTGAGCTACTCCCTCTCCTTCTTGGCCCCTCCCTTGCCAGTGCACAGCTGGACAAGCCCAAAGAGCTGCCCCTCTGCTCTTCCCCTCTCCTTCAACAGCTGATGCAAGAGCATTACAAAAGGTGGTCCCAAGCTCTCCTGATAGGAGAGCCAAGGTTCGGCCCTGGGGGAGGTAAATGAACCCAAGGGAGAACTGCCTGGCATCTTTTCTTGGCAGCAGGGTCAGGCTGACAGCCCCAGCAGCAGCCTGTTGCCTCTGCTTCCCCAGCAGGCACGCTTCCAGCTCTTGGCACAGCCCAAAGTCTCATTCCACTCCCTGTGATCGGATGCTGCTGACTTGTAGTGTTACCTAAGGGATGGAGGGGAGAGGAGCAAAGCAAGGGAAGACAGTGAAGCCTAAAACCTGGGTGAGCTGCACTGCATGTCTAGGAGGAGCTTACTGATTATTTTCCATCTCTCCTGGCTCCTTCCCCTGAGCTGGGGCAAGCCCAGGCCTGTTGTTGAAAGGGATTTTGTCAGAATGTAACACTAGCTTACTAACACCTGTTTGCATTTTCATAGAGACTAGCATAGGAAGGAAATGTTATTCTAAATCAGCACACACATGTTCCTATCTCAGGTTGCATCCTTCCTGGGGATAGGGAAGCACTCAGATGTTTTTCATCTGAATTATTTTGCACAGTGTGGTCTACCCTACCTTTCCCATCCAGTACTGCCACCATTCCTTTTGGGACAGTAATGGAAAGGCTGTCCTAAGGACTCCATAACTAATATTACCATGTCTGAAATGGAAGATATTGTCATTGGTATTAAATCTTACACAGCAGCCATTTAAATAAGCCTGGAATTTTATTTTCTGTGACCATGTTCAATACCATGGTAAGAGACTTACTCTGTTATGAGGACCTTGTACTCTACACACATCTGAACAGAATATGCTTTGGGAAATGGAGGCACAAAGCGGAACTTCAATGTGTCCCTAGTCCTAAAGATAAAAAAGCAGATACACAATTCAGCCAGCAGTAAAATAGATCCTTCTGGGACTAATTTTGTGCTAAAGGAGCTCCTACAACAAGGTAGATAGAGGCAAAAATGTATGCAGACATGTTCTTGAACCAGCATGAAGTTTTGGGCAGTATGAATTTCTAGTACAGAGCCAAAACTAGCCCTGGACTGTAAATGGACAATAGCATGCAGCCAGCAGGCAAAGGGGCTGTTTGGTTTCCCTTACAGTAAGAGAACACTCAATACGGTTGTATAACACAATCCTGCTACTCTTCCACAGAGCAAGCAGCGACATCACTCGAAACAAGCCATGAGTGTCATCAGTCACGTGTACCTGGGTTTCTTTCTGCCCCAGCACGCAGTCAGTGAGGAGGGCAATAATCTTTCTCCAAAGCAAAACCACTCCTATTTGTGCTCAGGACAGAGGTGAAGACAGGGTGAAGTATTTTGGATGGAATGGGCTCTGACCTGAGCCTCTGCTCCAAAATGAAATAGTCTTGAATGTTCTTTTTTCCAGCACTGTGTGTCAGTGAGCCTTCTGGATTATGTCTCAGAAAATGAACCAAAGACCTCACTCATATCAGATCTCACAGCTTGTTTCCAGATTTAAGGAGTTTTGAATAAGTTTGCATAAGCAAGCTAGACTGGCTTGTCTCTGAGGGATGATTTGGCACTTAGCTGAGAGGATAATAAAATAATTAACTGGTGGAGCAAAAGGTAAAAAGAGAATTGATCTGTGACACTAAATATGGATCTTATTGAAAAAATCTGAGTTGTTTTATCCACTGATAATGTACTAAAGATCTTTCATAAAGCGCCTACGTGGAGGGATGTAATTGCAGAGGACTCATCTGAATTACACCTCAGTCCATGTAGTGATCTGGCAAATCACTTAAAATATGCCATTGTCCCACATTATCTACATTATATTTTGAATCAGTAAAGGCTGCACAAATTCAATGTAGATGCAAAGATCCACCATGCTTCATCAATTAAACTGGTACAGCAAGTAAAAAAATTGTAGAGGCAATGTGTTCTTTCATTATACTGTGACATATTATTTAGAGCACTAAAAAAAGTCAGGGAGGTCATCTGATTATCTATATGAAGTTGAAAACACTTCTAGAAAAGTAAACAAGGACTTTCTTTGCCTCAGAGAGCAGATGGTGCAATGCAGTGCCAGATAATGTACTAAGATCAAAACAGGAGAGCCTCATGAAACTTCCAACAGAGGCAAAAAGTAGATAATGGTCTAAAGTACAAAATGCCAGCACAAAGTAGTTTGCCAGAAGTAGTTTGAAGTAATAGTTTGATATCAAGTCAGAGGAAGTTGAACAGACATGAGTACAAAGCATTCTTATTTGATTTGAAAATTAAACTAATTAAAAATTAGTGCTATGTTTGCTAATAAATTAAAGATGAAACATGCATTTTACTCAGTTACATTGATAACAATACAAAGTGGTCAGACTTTTGGACCCTTACAGCAAAGTATCCAGACAGATGCCATAAAAGACCAAGAACTGAAGTCCAGATAAAGTAGTTTACCTTTGCCAGTGAGACTGTAGGGTAGTACATGATCTTATGAAAACATCAACAACATAATTCTGCTCCTTTCTGGCATTTAGGCTTCCTAATTATACATATAAATACAGAATTAGAATTTTTTTTTCCAGCCAAGTTTAAAAATTTCAGGTGGCAGATGCTAGCTTAGACAGTTTGAGTCAGCCCCACACATAAAGATTATGATCCAAAACTTCTCCACTCATCATTTTGCTGGCATTAACCATGGAGTTTTTAATTACGGTTTTATCCAAACTGACTGATGTTCTATACTGAATCTTGGGAAATTCCTTCCACACATGGTTTCAGCTGAAGAGAACACTGCAGCACCACATCTTGATTTGCTGTGAGATCACCTGCTTCTAAAATAAGATTTTCCATAAAAAATTTGTCAATTTGGTGATTTTAGAGTCAAACCATGGGCTATAGAGCTCTGGAAAACCAGCCTCAATCAACACAGCCCCTTTCATAGGCGTGCCATGGCCTATTATTTGATGCAACACTGAGTATCACGCCGCAGAAGACCTGGACTTTCCACCCAGCTTCAGACACCTATGGACCCTGGTGTATGTTTAGAAGGTAACATGTATAAGACAAGTAAGCTCCTCCACAGTCACGTAGCTGAGCTGAGACCTTTTGTTATCACAGGGCATAAAGCAGCTGGGATACAGTCAAGTGCCTCAGGAATGTCTCCTGGTAAGGAGACAGTCGATGCAGTGCCATAACTCTTTGGACAAGTCCAAACAGTGCCTTTTTCAGAGAACCGAAAGGTCTTAGTGCACAGAGGTGTAGGCCAGGGAGGACCAGGGAAGAGAATCAGCTCAGGGAAGAAAGCAAGAAAACTAAAAGACGAGACGTCATTGCAGTTTGCTGCTTCCTCAAGAGGGGAAGCAAATGGGCAGGCACGGATCTCTTCTCTCTGCTGACCAGTGACAGGACCCAAGGGAATGGCCTGAAGTTGTGTCAGGGGAGGTTTAGGTTGGATATTAGAAAAAGGTTCTTCCCCCAGATTATGTTTGGGCACTGGAACAGCTCCTCAGGGAAGTGGTCACTGCACCAGCCTGACAGAGTTTGAGAAGCGTTTGGACAATGCTCTCAGGCACATGGTGTGAGTTTTGGGGACTTTGCTGTGCAGGACCAGGGGTTGGACTCAATGATCCTTGTGGGTCTCTTCCAACTTAGAATATTCTGTGACACAATGAAATTATGAATTTTCACACTGTTGTAATGGTTGGCAGAGGTAGAGGAAAAAAAAAGAAAGGTGGTATACATTTATCTTGGCTACTCATCTAGTCCATACTCTAATCACTTCAGAAATGCACTCCTGGACTGGGACATGCAGGAGAGGCACCCTCCTCTGCAGACCTTTGGGGTCAGAGAGAGCAGAATGGGAGACAGAGGCACAGCTGGCTGGAGATGGTGAGCCTGAGGATATAGACTGCTCTTGAAGCAGGGGAATGTGCTCCAAGTTGTTGGAAACCTTTTTGATGTGTGCCTGAGAGAGTTCTCATGGCAGCACTATTTGTGGATATGCAAGGAGCTAAGCCTGTCACATCAGCTCCTGGTGAACCACAGGCTCCTCCAGAGACATTAGATTCATCTTTTTGCAAGGAGCAGATAGCCCATCCCCTGCAAAAGCACGGTCTCGGGAGACATGACACTTTTATCTCCAGCTACCCAGTCTCTGGACCTTGCAAGCTTTCACTGGGGTGATTTCAGTGAAGCAGGTCTTAGGTGAGATTATCCACATCACAGGTGGTTCAGACCCACAAAATGCAGAACAACCCTCTCCAGAACATCCAGGGCCTGAGGCTTGAGGATGAGAAATTTACTTCATGTACTAACATTGTACAACACAGGCAAAAGAAGTAATTACTATAATAAGCTACCAGAAATTATCTCAATGTCTTGTAGGTAAATGAAGATATTTGCCAGCCTTTGTCACTGCCAGGGGATGACCCAGAATCACTGCTGGAATTTGCTCAGTATGCATTCATGATTTCTTGTTCTTTCACAGTCCTTACTCAGATGGGCCAAACAGTGCTGTCAGGGAATCCACACCTGTAATGTGTTCCTCTCAGTGGCTTCAAAAATAGCATTCTGATATTTGAGTTGAGGGAAAATGAGGAAGAATCCATAGAAATTAGCAACAAATGGGCAATACTGACCAGCCTCTTTAATTCCTGATAATAATACTAATACATAATAGTGTATTCCCAGGTAAAGTAAAAAGAATTGTGAATAAGGCAAATGCAGCTCAGGGCACACAGCAAACACTAACCTTCTGTGCTTACAGAGACTGTTAAGTAGTAGCTCCTGAATTTTTAAGATACAGTTCTCAGTTTCACTCCAAAGATCTGGCTGAGCTCAAATGCAAAACATAGTTTGATGCTCCTTTGAAAGACTGAATAGCAATAATCTGCCATGGCATTTACACAGTGCTTCTCTCTTTGCTGTTTTACAGACATTAATCAATCAATTCTTGTGTCTCTCCAGGGAATTAAAATATGCCTTTCAGGAATGAGGAAACTGAGGAAGAGGAGCTAAACACCTTCATATGGCTCAGAGAGATTTGGTCACAGTAGAAGTTGTTGGATTCGGGAGGCTTTGCCACCCCTATCTGCACTCACACCACAAGCCCACACCTTCCCCTCTTGGTGTGACTGCAATACAAATGCTTCCTTCTCTTATGTGCTTGCCAAGACCTGGGGCAGCAGCATCATATTCTCAAGTATGCCAGTGGATGTGGTCATTCCACTGTCAAGGTAATTTACAGTATGTACAAAAGCTTCTTCTGAGAATGTTGGTAAGATATATGGACATACTAAAGGCCTAATAAAGACTAAGCCATAATAAAATGCAAAGGTTGTCATTTAGAATGGAAAATGCTATGATTTAAAAGCAGCGGCCAAATATTGGATAATTTTATGTATTGTTAATAAATCAGAACAAGCAAGGCACAGAACATCTGGTGTAAAAGTTCAAGCTCTTATCAAAGTCCCCCAGGTAGGGACTCCAGGCTTTCTGTGCTGGATGAACCCCAATGCCCATGTGAGAACCTCCTCCATGTGTACTGGTGGCATCATGTACAGTCTGCCTGTGCCGACTTGGCTCAGGGGTGACTTTTGTGGGGAAGGTCCCATTACCTGTTGCTGCCACCCTTCTTTTGGGTCCATTTTCTCAGGTGTCTGTAGTCTAGTCAGGTGCAAAGAGGCTCTGCAAACAGGATGTGTACAACTTTGCAAGTACACAGCAAGTGTTCCCTGTCTGTCACACACAAAACATGGCTATGATGTGATGAGCTACAGACCACCTCTTATAAGGAATCCAAGGAGCCTTTGTTGCCCTTTGGGTAACATGTAGGAGAGTGTACCACTTCTAGAGTAAACCCTTGACATTAAAACCCAATGTCTTTTCCACCAGCTCCATGAATACCAAGGACACCCAATAACCTGGCAACCAGCTCCCACTTTCTTTCCAATAGAAGCTTATTCCTCCTCATGTCAGTATCCTTCCTCTTACATGCTTGGGATTCCTTGACCACCTACCTATAACTTTACCTTTGTTAACCTTATTTCTTATTTACTACAGACATTTACACAGCTTTCTGTCAGGCCAGCAGCTTCACCAGCACCCTTGGCTGAGGTTATGCAGCCAGTGGGAAGCAAAGTTGAGCCTTGAATTCCTTGAGCATGAGCACCCAAACCCTTGAGGTGGGGGAGGGTAACACAGAGGAAGGTGCAGTGCCCTCTGTGGCACTATCACACTTACCCTTCTATTTTATACCTCGTTGGAAGATGTTTAGCCTCACACTTAGACACTCTTAAACACTTAATGTAAAACTGTGCACGCGTTGACTCCACAGCATCACAACTGAGGCCTGAGGTTATTAGAAGAGTAAGGAGAAGAAAATTTATTACAAACTTAAAGCATCTGAGCAACAGTGCAATATATTCCTTTACAGGGCATAGTCCTCTGCAGACTCAATGGAAGAAGGAATAAAAATGGGATTTGTGTCTTACGAGCACAGAGCATTCCTCAGTACGAGTATGCATGCTTACCAATGCCTTCCCTGTGCAAAGTGCCGAATGCAATGTGACTGTTCATGTGAACAAGTCCTGGCCTATGTGGCTGCAACCTTTGGTGTTTCACCCATCACAGCCTGTTCCCTGAGGCACTGACATTTAATCCATGATCTTGAATCACATCATCTTCTGAGCAGCATAAAAAGCTCTTTGTGCAGAAACACTGCCATTCCCATTTCCTTCTAGGTGCTTCCTCTAGACTTTGGAGAGCTAGGATATCCTGGTGACTATGACAATGGTCTCCAGCTGGGATTTGTAAGGCATCCATTCCCCAGGGAATGGAGTGCCTTGTGTCTGATCTTTCAGCCCTAGAACTGCTTAAGTTTTGCAAATAAAGGAACATTTAAAAGCCGTAGTTTCACAATAATGGAAGAAATTTACCAAAAGATCAAATAGCAAACACATTGTTAGGATGACATTTAATGATGAAAATTTTCCTTGGCTTCTGCACTGCTGCCACTTGCCTGTGATTCTGACTAATCAGTACCTGTAATGTCCTGGAGAGTTTTAGATCTGTATCTTTTCTGCTTTTATGGCTATTGATGACTACAGGAGCCACCTCTGACAATTATTTTAGGCAATCTTTTTTCCCTCAGTGAAACACCTTCTCCTCATCCCTCCCTATCTTGCAGTTTAACAGACCCTTACCTCTAATGACCAGCTCTAGGGGTTCTATATGCTAAGAAGGAGCTTGGGTCATTTTTTATCTTCTTTCCATTAAAGTCTTTTAATTAATGTTTCTACTGAATATCTGAACTAGAGCACTGATAGCTCCAAGCTTAAACAGTATTTTCAATTTACCAAGTCTTCTAAGGCACAGTGCTAAAGCTTTACAAGTCATATGTTCAAGAAGTTATTAACCAGATAATAACCATATGTTTTGCTACCCTGAAAATCAGTTTACTAACAGCACCACAGAAAGAGTAATCACAATCTCTCAGCATCATAGAAAGTCTTATCATGATCTCTTGGTCTAAATGAATGATAGAACTGGAAACTGTATTAGCTTGTTTGGCTAGTGCTTCTTTACCCCCACTGGAGCTTCATATCCCCAAAGGAGCATAGTTACACTAATACTGCCAATATTCATTAATGTAAATGCTGTAATATTAATTTTCATCATTTTCAACTAAAGTGCAGCTGCCTGCATGACCTGACATGTTTCCCCAAAGCAGCATTTCAACAGCCATTACAGAAGCTGGTGTATCCCCCGGAGTTCCAGTTTAATGCCTTCAAACCACAGGCTTAGCTGTTCAAGTTTCATAGTTTAAAGTTTATTTTACTCAGTTATGAAACTCTCCAGAATTCCCTCCAGCCAGTTAATAAATGACAGAATATACTTGTTTTGTTCCTAGCCAAATTGAACCAGAGAGTTTATAGAGCAGCACAACCACACCACACAGAATGAGGAACCAAACAACCCTAAGAGACACAGTACAGGAATCTTTAGTCACTTTACATCCATGAAAAGTTCTCACTAGACTCATTAAAATATTTTGCCTACATTATGTTGGTTGTGTACAAAGTTTATGTGTTTGTGAGAGAGAAAGCAAACGAACTGGGCTAAAGAATCGGGAAGGGGTTTGGCTCTTGCAGCACAACCAGCAACTGCAACCCTTCAGCAGGCAGGGAGTACAGAGGGGGAGTGCTGAGTATTAACCCCGACACTCCAGCTCTCGTGTGACTCTCCTTTGTCTCCCAGCACCATAAAGTGCTTTGCCAAAGTAAGCACAATTGTGTCCACTCCTAGCAGAGTACCTGCAGAGAAAGATGACGCTTTGCCTTTGGCAAACGGCAGTAACACCCTGGCACATATGCCTGCCTCTCTTGACAAGCTGTTGTGCCATCAACCTAACAGTCTCAAAACAAAAAGGGTTTTTTTTCTTGTCTAACCTGCTTTCCTCCAGAAGAGCAAGCCTCATTTCAGAAACAGGCATTTCACAAAAGCTCATCCGAGGTGCTTTCATACCAGTGTAAGGCTCTGTCCCCTCTAGTGGCTGGAGCCTGTATCAAAGTGTGTACCTGGGTCTGAGCTTGGGGAGTTGTTCAAGGAAAAATACTTGCAGGTCTGCAGGTACAAGATCCAGATCCAGCTAGCAAAAGATGGGGGGGGAGCAGTAACCTGAAGCACATAGCATATTTTTGCAGTCTCTGGAAGGTGAAGATGAAATCTTTGTGCTGGATGCAAAGACAGAAAAGTGAGTGAGAAAAATAAGGCAGGGCAGTACTCTGGCAAGGAAATGTCCTTCATGAAGCTGCTTTGAACAAACTGTAGGGAATTAAACATTTATAATACGTTCAATTATACCCTTTTAGAACTGCAGCTTAGACAAATGATGAAGGAGACAATGTATAAGAGCTTCAGTGTGTGAGTGCCTCTTCTTTTTGACTTTAAAATAGATAAGTCTGCAAGTTTGAAAAAATCCAAGTTACAGTACAATAGAATTCCATTTTTACTAAAAATGAGGACTTTGTCACCTCCTGCCACTTCATCTCTCTGTTGTCTGTTATGACAGCCTAGCTCTTCCATAGGTCCTTAACTCGTATGGAGAGCTGCCTCTGACAGATGATCAGGCTGAAGGTCTGGCAGACATCCGGAAGCACAGGAGCTCCTAACAGTTGCACAAACTGACAAGGTGGCAAATAACCTTGAGGACTCTTTGGTATAGTGGCACACATATATAAAATATATAAATTCATAATACATACAAATAATATAAATGAGGTTCATATATACACACAAAAACACATACCAATGTTTGCTTAGGCAACCTGGAGATTTGATTGTTTGGAGAATTTGAACTATTTATGCAAAATGGGCCTCAATGTGACAATTTAGTACATGGCTATGGTCATGAAAGGAAGTCCTGAAAGTCATGCCTACCAATGCCTGGGCTGCAGTGTGGGTGGCAGTGTGATAAGTAGGAGTCTCAGCTCAACAGGAATGAATATGTCGATGTAGAGACAAAGCAGATTATTATAGTTCTTGAGTGGATAAAAAAGAGAAATGGGAAACAGCTGAAAGTATGAATTTCACTCTGAGTGTAATGTCGATGAGCTGGATACTGGGCATCTGGACAGTTCTGAAGGTCACACACTCAACACTCAGGCATGCACACACACACAAACTTCAGACATGGAAAGGGTATAGAAAAGAGCCATACAATGATCTGTTGGGATGGAAGAAGTATCTTACAGCACAGATTTAGTGATCTCTTCTTAAAGTTGTTAATGGTTTTAAGTTACAGAGAAACAGAAAATTTGAGAAAAAGCTTAATTGTAGTTTGCTAATACCTCTATGGAAATAAAACTCTGAGTTTTCAAAAGCCTTTTTACTTCAGCAGAGAAAGACACAGAAGGAACAAGTGTCTAGTTAAAGAATAAAGCCAGAAATGTTAAAATTATAGGGATGACTCACTTTTTGCTGATTTTAGCTGCTGGAGAAAACAATCAAAACAGTTAAAGCTCTTTGCATTTGCTAACATTACTTTGGGTTTTTCAGTCTATCAACATTTTTTTTCACTTTTGTCCTTCCAGTTCTCTTCCCTCATGCACTGAAGAGCGCTGAGCAAGCAACTGGGTGGGGGTTTGGCTGCTGGGATCAGCCCACCCGACACTGCCACAGGAGCTGATAGAATATGGACTGCTTTGGCACAAGTGTGTTGGTCATCTGAGCCCTTGGAAAGACACTCATAGAATCATGGAATCATTTAGATTGGAAGAGCCCTCTCAGACAAAGTTCAATTGTTAACCTAGCACTGCCAAGTCCACCTCTCAACCATGTCCCTAAGTGCCATATCTCCACGTCTTTTAAATACCTCCATGGATGGTGACTTTAGTCTGGGTAGCCTGGCCCACTGCTTGAGAAAAATCAAGTCGTAAGGAGGTGCTAAAACTGTCATTGCAGCTCAACCCAAGCCCGGAGTCCTGCTCCAGGTGAGATCCACCCTGCAGCAGAGAAGCAGACTGGGAAATCCCTGTCATCTTCTATCTCTAAACAAGGTATCCATCTCCTTTAATGGTAAAAACACAGCCCTAGCAAATATCAGCTGTATTCTTACAGCCCTCTTGCAACAACCAGTTAATAGCAGTGGCTAATCCTGATTCTATCAGAAATGTGGGTAGAACTCGTAGGAAGTTTGGACAACTTTTCTTCAAGCTATGTAGTGAATACATGCACTTTAAAAAAAAAAATATTTTCTGCTAATAAAGCCTAAGCAAGTTACCTTCCTGAAGGACAGTTCTCATCCACTTGGGGGATGATGGGGTCATACTCATTTCTGTCCAGCCAAGTCCAACCTTGGACACTCAATGGTAGCAAACAAGAGGAGAGCAGAGTTTCCATCAGTGCCCAGTGACACGAGAAGGGACAATGAATACAAACTGAAACACAGGAGGTTCCCTCTGAATATCAGGGAACATATTTTTGATGTGAGGTTCACCAAGCACTGGCGCAGGGTTGTCCAGGCATCTTGTGGAGTCTTCCTCCTTGTAGATACTCGAAAGCCGCTTGTACGGGGTCCTGGGTAACTGGTTGTAGAGGGCTCTGCTTGAGCAGAGGGGTTAGACCAGGTAACCCCCAGACGTTTACCAACCTCAGCCACTCTGTCATTCTGTGATCTTCAAGAGCAACCGGTGCCCAGAGGGACTTATGAATGTCACAGTTATGTCTGAAGCTGCTAATTCTCCACCTCCTATCTGGGATGCCCTTAGTGATTGCAGCCAAAACTATGGCCGGGGAATATAGCGAAACTATGCATGGTCAATTTTCCTGGACTTGGCTTTATTGGCAATTAAACAGCCAAAGCAGGATTGATCATGCCCTGCTTTTTCTTATTTTCAGGGGACTTCACCTCCCTTTAACCCTACTGCAGGTCTCCTATGTGCAGGACAAACTCCATGAAAGTGCAGAGTGACAGCCTACCAGCACCTGCTAGCAATTCCACCTGACAGCATGTAAGCACAAGATACTGAAAAGAGAGTAACACAAGGGAGTAATGCTGCATCTCAGCATAGGCTCCCAGGCACTGCCCTCTCAAGCAGGTAGTTGTGAAAACCATGGGGTTTTGGGATAAACTCTTTAGAGATGCTTATTAAACAGAACAGATTAAAACAGGTGTTGTTCTTAGTCCAACTTTTATTATGTTTACATAATGCTAAGTCAGATGTGCTTGTTAATCACTTTCAATAGCATTTACTTTTTAAACATTGTACTTGTGTTGATATAAAAAATAAAATAATTTAATGAAATAAAAGGTCAACTGAAAAATCATTGTCTCTTCCAAATCTTCTCTGTTTGAGCTACAGGGTTAATCTCTTTACTGTAGGAATAATAAGGATTATATTTCACCAAAGGCTCCAGAATATTATCCCTCTCTTCCTTTTGTACCCCAGGAGAGGTTATTTCAGGTGTAGTGGATCCCTAAGGTAGAAGAAGGGTATCATATTTTCAAGCCCAAAAGCTCTGCATGTGCAAGCATGTTCTAAATGAAATAGAACAAAGGCAGGCCACACTGATACTACCCCACCTCTCATTGGGGTGCCATCTTGCTGCTTTTCTCCTGAAGCGAATCCCCAAACCCATAAATACTGAAGCAAATTGGATTTGCGTGTTTGTGATTTCCTTTGAAGCTTAAATTTGTAGGTATGTGCTGCCTATGTTTACACTATCACTTCTGATCTCTCTCAGACCTCTGTGAGCTTTCTGCTCCTGAGATGGGGCTGGATCATTGTAGAAACCATGTGTAGGTTGAATACTTGGTGAATGCTGGCAGGTCCATGTCTTCAGGAGCACCTGATCTTTACCTGACGTGGGGTTGCTCATACATGGGTTTACTGTTCAGGGTTCAGAGACATGCCACAACTGTGTGTGCCACAGGACAAAGAAGTCATTGGAGCAGTGCCATGGCAATTTTTTGTCTTGAAATTTTGCGTGTTACAGCTCTCATTCCCCAAAAGTTTTGTCCAGTATTTTACAGTAGACACAAAGGGCATACAATGTGATTTTTTCATTGTCTCATGCATAGATCCATATGACACAGGCAGAGAATCCAGGTGTTTTCCAAATTGACCTTAGCTTCTTGCACCAGAGGAAGCCAAAACTTGTCACCACCTAAACTTAGAAGTGACAGGGTAATTCAGGCTGGAAGGGAGTCCAGGAGGTCAACAGGCTCAACCTTCTGCTCAAAGCAGGGCTACATTTCTTTAAAACGTGCTGGACACCAAAGCCAGTGTTTAAATGACATTCTTCATAGAGAATGGAGGCAGTGGCTAAACCTATCAGCCCTGCATTAGAAACAGGTTAGGGTGACAGAGCTTACAGGCGAGAACTGCCCACAGATTCCCTTGGCATCAGCTGCAGCTGCCAAGAAGTACCAACCATGAAGAAGTAGAGGAGATCTAGGCTTGGCCCAAGGTCCCCATGCACTGCAGTGGGTGAAGTCATTTGTTACCTGGCTGTCCGTCCCTTTTTCACTTGGTCTGAAGAACAGTGGTACATGCTATGCTCCTTCACAATGTGGTTCCGGATCCAAAGCTGATCTAAATGAATTTGAAACTTGATATAAAGCTAGTTTGGGGATTACTCAGAAAAACTGCATGGGTGGAGGATCAAAGTAAGCTGTTGACTTGCTTCTTTTGGAAGCAGCCCTTTTCTCCAACAAAAGTTAAATGGATTTTAGTTTAGAAGCTTCACACCTCTTCTGTGATTCTTGAGCACCCAGTAAGGATACAGTAAGTAGGAGAGCAGTCAGATCTGGAATAATACGATATGTGAGTTTCAAAGTATTTCTGCGATCCAGTAATTTCTATTTCTATCATCAGGAGCTTGAATTATTATTACTGAATTCCTTCTTAGAAAGCTGATAACTTCTCTACCATTGATGGAGAGAGAATATCTCCATATAAAAAGATGTATATCAATATCAAATTCCACATGGTTATTCAGAATTTTTGGGCCTGTTTGTTTTTCTTATCTACAAGTATAATTTTATTTACACCTCTGATTCACAAAAAAGAGATATGCAACACAATCTTTACATTTCAGTGATCGATCTCACAACAAAAGCGTTTTTCAAGAAACATCCTGCCTTCCAGTAGTCTAGTAACAAGAATTACAGAGGCATGTAAACTTGAAAAAAAAGGGAGCTAAAAAGCTGCCGTAAATGTAAAAGCTCATATCTGTGAAAGGATCTTATTCAAAATAAAGAGTATGGGGGAAATAACAGTAATCATTATTTCTGTGAGCAGTTTCTAAATACTTAAATAATTACTAAATACTTAAATATCTTAAATGATAAAAGATACTCTAAGAGCACTCTGCTCAGAGGAAAGTGAGGTGTTTGTCTTGTTCCTTACTCCCCATTTTTTTCTTTGAAACTTCTGCCCTCTTGATGTTACCTGTAAAAACAACCCTTTGGTGTTGTTTCTGACCTCCTGTTCTTGGCAGTTTGAAGTTTTAATTTTATGTCATTCTTGGTGAAGCTTGTAGCATGTTTTGATGTCCCTCAGCATGTGTATGGGAGTAATGTTGAAGAGTGAAAATGTAGCTGTCCAGTGCTTGGCAGGACATGGCAAGGAAGTCCAGTTTATTTTAAATAGTCAGGAACAGGCACTGCATCATCACACAGCTGTTTTCCTTCCCTCCCCAAAATCCCAGCCTAACCTGGACAGGAGAAAGTCCAGGAAAAATTTTAAAGGCAAGTTTCCAGCATGATGAGGCAAGTTTGGTTTCTTTAAAACAAGTGGGTGGAGATAGGGAAAAGGGAATCAAAACTGTTTTGAAGTAATGGCAACCTCAGCTGCTGCAATGTGGTGCAGAGATATGTGATATACTGTGATTATTGGAGTTTGGAGGCTTCCTTTTCAAACTACAACATTTTTCACTCCTTTCGGAAACAGTATTGCATTACAGGTGTTACAACTTTTCTTCAGAATCAGACTGGCCAGGGAACTGTAAATCTAAATCATGGCTGCCCTCAGGAAACCTGCCAGCCTGTAAACACAATGAAATGAGTGAGATGAAAGTATCTGAGTGAGAAAATTAATTTTAGGCATTCCACTGAAGACTATTTAGTTTTTACAGTCTGCCCTGGCATCTACAAGCAACAGCTGGGGAGGACATATTAATTCCCACTGACTAATGCTGGGAAGATTACCTTAGGCTTGAAATCTTTACATAGGGGTCCAAGAGGGAAGAGAAAACTTATTCCTTCAAATTTCTCTTATTTTTTGCATGCTGGAAAGTCATGCTATTGTACCATAGAGATCAAGCTTTCCTACTTCTGAAGCTTATTTGTTCAAACTGATGAAGTTTCCAATGAGGAATTTATGTAGAAAAGTATTTCAAAGTGCAGACTGACCACAAGAGTAACTTGTCAGGACATTGCATGTTTTTCAGCATATTTCCTTCTTTGGCACATTTGTGTGCTTTCAGAGGGCTTCTCCATTCTTAAAATGGTCTCTCTTCTCAGAGGATTTCTCTCACAGCTCTAGCCTAGCAGGGGCAGGTGAGCACAAGCCAACAATGTGGGAACAATTCAAATGTTTTTTTCATGTTCTTCCCCCTGAACCTGAGCAAAGATTCCATTTAAGATACAAAACCCTCCTAAGATATAAAATGCTGTCATCCGTCAATGTGTTTATCCCTACCTCTAGTCCATTATTTTTCATTTTCACACACTGCTGCTTGTCATCCGGGCACAATGAATGAAGCCAAATCACTGCAAGAACATTTCCTGTCCAGACTGTAAGGGAGTATGGGTCTCATGTTATCTCATTCTCATAGCACTTCGAGAGCACTTGCCCAGATTTTGGAGAGTGGAAGAGCATCCAAGGAACACCCATTGCTAGCTATGCCATTTGTCACCTGTCTTCTTCTAATATCCTTCAGACCATATTTACACCTCTGATCCTAGCTTTTTTTCTCCCTGCTTCCTATTCTTCATATGATCCTCCTGGATACTTTCCAGGGACTATTTACTTTCAGCTCCCTTATAAAGCTCCCTGTGAAGAAGCCCATGGGGTTTTGCAAATAAAGAGATACTGGGCAACTGCAAAAGCAGAAGACATCACTGTGATTCCCTATCCCCAGCTACCAGAACCTTCCATTCACTGCCAACCTGTCATTAACATTCCCAATGATTTTTTTATACATCTGCCATTAGTTAAAAGGAATTTTCACTGGCCAGCAGAAAGGAGACCAGCAAGTTGTCCATCAGCCCATTCTCTCTTGCACAACTGGAAGGAGCAAGCTGCTTCTTCATGTAGCTCCATCAGTCTCATTTGGCCACAGAGGTGCTCAAGCAGCATTAAGAGCTGCTGTAGGCATGAATGTGATGAAGAAACACAGAACGGTCATTGCTTGCCCTAGGAAACAGACCCAAGCACGGGGACAAATTTTGATTTCTGATGGGTGTTGTTTTGTGCTGGCAAACTAGATAGATGGGGCAGCAGACTTCTGTGCTGCCTCCAAGGAATATGCTCAGGTAGAAGACTGTGTCTGGGTGTAGAGACGAGCTGGTCCTGCAGCAATGGTTCAACTTGACCACACATCGCGTACTTGAAGGCAGGGCTGTGGCACACTGTTTATCAGTCCCCAGCCTCAGGCAGCAGCTCACCTGCTCTGCAATCCAGCAGGTCATGGAAATAGAAAGGCTGCAGTCACGTCATTATTTCTCACCTAAAATGGGCAGTCAATGGAGCCTTTGTGTGGAAGGTTTTCCAGAACCATTGCCTTGATTACTGAAATTCAGTGGGCCTGTCCTGAGCATCCTGGGGAGGATCCTATGTAGGACTCTTATGACAAGGAAAAGGAAGGTATTTCCTAGTGAAAGGGAGTGGGAAACACATTCACATTGGCACTGTTTACTAATGGAGACTGGGAATGGTGGGAAGGGGAGGAACATACATAACTGGAAGGAAATGTGGTAGAGGTGTCAGAACTTGCACACATGATTCTGGCTGCACCAGCTGCTTTGGTAGGTTGAGCAAAAGGACATAGAGCCTAAAATCTGGAGCCTATGATGGGCAACTGCCGAACCGTCCCCATTTCAGATTAGTTCTGGTCCTGACACTGATGCAGAAATGAATCCCTTTCTGAACATCTAGGAATTTACTGAGTTTGTCTACCCAGCTGTCTCTTGAATAATGAACTCTTGTGTCATGGGAGATAAAAGGGTCCTGAGCTTTTCCAGCAAGGTCAGCAACTGGCAGCAGGTATGAACAAGGCAAATGTCCTAAGGGTCTTTCAGCGTCCATTTCCTTTGGATGATAGTTTCAGTTTTTCTGAGGAGAGACGGTGGAACTCAGATACCTTTTTTCCCCTTCTTTCCTGTAAAAGATCTGCCTCCCACTCTCTTTCCTAGTATCCATGTTCTTAGGTGTGGAAATATCTTTGCTGTGCAGGAAAGCTAACTTGGTGTCCAGTATTCATTAATGTTTTGACCTTGCAGCAACAATTAATTTCAAATAAAGAATCCTAACTACATAAATAATTAAGTATTCCACTAAAAGTCATAAGTCTCCAAATTTTTAAAGAGAATTACTTTAAAAAAAAAAATTGTATTTTTATGCATACAGACTTACAAGCACACAATATTGACATATTTAGTGTATTCAAAAATTGGTGATATTTTAAGTGCATATATAAAAACATGCATAGGCACATTACATGCAGTAGTAATAGTATTTTATATATATGACATGCTACAGAAATAAAGGAGCAGCAAAGTATTCTGCTTAGAGGTGTGTTACAGAGCAGCAAGAGCAACTCTCTCTGGCTATGCTATGTGCGTATTCGTGAGAGAAGTGAATCTGATTACTTCAAATTCGCACCTTTTGTGATCATATTATAAATGGTTGCAATTAAAATGTTAAAACATTCTGGAAAATTTCTTTCAAGAAATTACTGTCTGAAACTTAACATGTAATTTCATGAAAGTCTCTCTACTTCAAGAATATTTCTGTTGTTAATGGGTCTAAGATAGCTTTCAAACTCTTCAAAGAAGTTTTTTAAACACTTTTCCATCTACATGGGTATGTTACAGGTGAAAACTTTGGAATTCTGAATTACATTTTGCAAGTTTCTAACTACTTTTTATGTCACCCTGAAATACACTGAAAATCGCATGACAATGTCACTTCTGTGACTGGATCCATGTCTCATTATGCAGCCCTGCAGTGGTAACTGAGGTTGCAGCTTTTGTGGCTTAGACCCAGACCCTCGGCTTTATTTCAGCACATACCCCCTACCTGGCACCAAGAGGAACTGTGTGAACGATTTCACAGCCTGAGCTTGTTTCCATTCCAGCAGCACGGTTCAGGCAACATACACTGTATTTTCCATATCAAATAGTCTCCTGGATATAGTAATGAAAACCAAGCACTAAGATTACACAGAGGCAGGGACAAGCCAACTCAGTCTCCCACTGGTTTTGAAATTTATTTGCTTTATATCATTTTATGTCTTCATAACAGCCTATCAGACAAGTTTGCTAAATTAATCTGCAGATACAACTAATAAAAAAAAGCTAATAACATGTTCAGTTAATATCTATATCAAATATCAACTTCTATAGAAAAAGAAGGGGGAGAAGTTACCCACAGTTTAAGTTAAGCACTGGCTTCCTAGCACAAGGATTCTTAAACTCTTTGAAGAATTAACCCAGAATGATGAAGTCACTGCTGCAAAGCCCAAGCTCAACCTTTATCTCTGTTCCCTAGGACAAATACTTCACATGTAAAAAAAAAGTGTATGTTTCAAATCAGCCCACTGCACAGTTCTAGCAAATATTCTGTAAAACTGTGTTCTCTATTAATTTGGACTTGTGTGTCACTTGGGGCTCTCTCATAGATAAAAGGTTTCTTTTCCTGTTCTCTGTTGCACATCTCTGATTTCTAGATAATTGAAACAAGAGAAGCGGAGTGTACTTAGGAGTGATACTTCCTAAGCTGTTCTTGGCTTGCATCCCTAATGCAAGGCTTGCCATTCTGATTTTCTTTAAAAGCATGTGACAAGCTGTTGGACTGATAAACAACAAGCTGTGTGCGAACAGAAAAAAAAGGGAAGGGAAGGTGCGGGAAGGTGCGGGAAGGTGCGGGAAGGTGCGGGAAGGTGCGGGAAGGTGCGGGAAGGGAAGGGAAGGGTCCAACCAACTTACTGG